>JBBPBT010000670.1:1853182-1953308 GCA_037974875.1 Cicer bijugum
TTTTTTTCTTTCTTTTTTTCACCTAGTAATAATGATTTATGATCAATTTTTAATAAAAAATCACCCATCTAAATTATTTTTTATATCCTCTAATATTTAAATAAGTATTTTTTACATATATTTAATTTTCTTTTTTGTAATTTTATCGTCTTAGTGCAATTTTATTTTTGATTTATTGTCCAAATGCAACATTTTAATTTTCCATTTTGATGCAACATTCATTTGATTTAAATCAATAAATTAATTTCGATCTAGTGCAAAATCAATTAAAAAGTACTTTAATATTTTTAATATTATAAAATCATAAATATTTTGTACACTTTAATTTTGTTATATTTATAAATTGACTTATTTATAGACATTTAAATTTGAAAATTATGAGTTTCTTCATAAATTAAACTTAATTATTTGGGGTTTCAAATCGGTACGTGGAGAACAAGAAATAACTCAGACGCTTTTTTTTGTCAAAAAAAAAACTCAGACGCCAAACCTGAACTTCGAGTGACAGTTTAGTTCTTTAGGTCTCCACTCTCCATATTCATCATCACCGATACGCTACGTATTCTCAACATAACAAAAAGGAAGTATTTAAGTTACTGAAAGGAGATTCTCTTTTCACCACTCTATTTCCAAATTGACAATGTTGATTCAGATTCCTCGCCTTACAAATTCTCTCAGAGACCCCTTCGATATCGACCAAGCCTATCTTCAGCGCAAAACCGTTCTCCAAAAGCGAAAGCTTCGGAAGTAATTAAACTATATAATATATGATGTGATATGATTCTCAATTGCGTTTTCTGTTGTTTTTATTTCTTCTTTTGGTTGTGTTTGCTTTCCAATAAAATTATCGGCGTGAAGAAAATGAAAATTGAAGGTGCTTTGAGAAGTTTCTTTGATGGAATTCTCGAGTTTTATTGCAACTGATATGAAATTTTAGATGCTACTTGATTTTGATTTTTGGTTTTGGTTTTGTTTTCTGTGATTTGAATCGTTCGAGTTTCTTTGTGCAAATTCTTGATTTATTTTTTTGGATTTTGTACTGAACTGTGGCATTCATCAAGTTTCTTTGTTTTTGGACTTTGAGATGCAACTGGGTTTTGCTTTTTATTTTTTTAGTTTAGTTTTGTGTGATTAGATTTTTGTACTGTACCGATTACGAGTTTATTTGTTTTTGGACTTGGAGATGCTGCTGGTTTTTGTTTTTAGTTTTGTTTCCTGTGATTAGAATGCTTAAAGTTTCGTTGTGTAATTTATTGATTTTTATTTTTTGATTTCGAATTGTAGCATTTATCAAGTTTATTTGTTTTTAGATTTTGAGATGCTATTGGTTTTTGTTTTGTGATTAGAATTTTAGAAATTTAGAATGATTGAAGTTTCTTTGTGCAATTATTGATGTTTTTTTTGAACTGTGGCATTTAGTGCTGCAAGTTCACTTGATGAATCAGGACTTGCACAGAAGATTGTGTATGGTTGGGAAAAAGGTATCATTTGGGTTTTTAGATTAATGAGCTTTATTTTTTTAATTTGATGCAAAAAGAAAGAATGTGGTTAGTGATGACATGTTTTTCATTTAACGAATTGGTGAAGCAGCTTCATCAGAAGTGCGGCAAGCCTACAAGCAGTTTATAGGAGCAGTAGTTGATTTGGTTGATGGAGAGATGCGCTCTGAGGAGTTCCATGAGGTAGTGCTGACTGTATACCGTTTTTTCAGCAGGCCAATTGAGGAGAAGGATTCTACTGATATAATTATTTATGATAAAAAGTAAGTGTTGGCTTTTGAAGTTTTGATTTGTCAGTATTTACCAATGGAAGGGATTGAATAGTTGATTTTATATTATGGCCTAAAGTTATTGTTCAGTTTTTTATGGCTTTTGGGATATATGAAATTTTGAGGAGTCTTTTTATATGTCATTTAGAGGACTTGAATTGAATACAATGCTATTGAAATAATTTGTGTTGCCAGATGCATATTACACAAAGCAGATGCCATAATAAAGCTGGCATTTTTGATTGATTGTTATTTGAGTTTTGGATGTTGGAGAAATTGGAAATTTGGAGCATTTGTTCAAAGACTAAACTTTCAGTTTTGTGACCTTGGTGTGTAGGTTAGAATTGCAAAACCTTGTTGGTCATGCAATTGCTGATACCAAGTTGAAGGAAGTTGCATCTCTAGTGCAGAAACTCTTAAATTTGCAGCCTGACAATACAAATTCTGCAGATTCTTTGGAAAGACATCATGATGACGAGGAGGGTTTGGAATTTGGAGTTGATTTGGTTTTTCAAGCTCCAACTCGTTTCTTGGTTGATGTATCCTTAGATGATGAAGATATAATGGATTTCAAAAGCACAAATTCCTTAGCATTTCAGAAAGAAGAGTATGGTCATTCTGAACCAACAGACCATTTTGTTGTCGAAGGAGAAAAGTTCAGTTTGACCTGGTTAAGAGATGCATGTGATAATATTGTTAGGAATTGTAATTCGCAGGTATCCCAAGATGAACTGGCACTGGCCATTTGTAGGGTTCTTAATTCAGAAAAGCCAGGTGAAGAGGTATTGCTTGATGTCAATATTCATTACTAGTATATATAACCAAGGTTTGCCAACATAAAACTTACACTTTTTCCTTCTCTTTGAAGATTGCTGGAGATTTATTGGATCTTGTTGGGGATAGTGCATTTGAAACTGTGCAAAATCTTTTATTGGTGAGGATATGCTAGCGACCTCTTTTTTTTCTTGAAAAGGTCATCCGTAATTCTTCCGTAATTCTGTGTACTTCATTCTTCTCCTCCTGAGTCCAAGTACTGATTGCTTCAATATAAAGTGTCAACTTTTTCGTTTGAATATCCTCAAGTTTTTCCTTTGTTTGATGACCTTCACTTCAAGATGGAAGGCATTGTTGTCAACTATCTGATAGTAATAGATATTTGAGTTGTTTATGTATTTGTTTGAATCATACTTGATGTTTTGCGACAATTTGTAGCACCGGAAGGAGATTGTTGATTCTATTCATTATGGCTTATCGGTAATCAAGTCTGATAAAAATGCTTCAAATGCTCAGTCTCGCATGCCTAGTTATGGGACACAGGTGTTGACCATGTTCTGTATAGTCAATTTGCTCTTCTTCACTTGTATATAGTGAAATGCAGACATATGTTGTATTATTTTCAAATATTGCCTTTCATAGCGAACTACTTTTTTTAGGTGACTGTACAAACAGAATCAGAAAAACAAATTGACAAGCTTAGACGCAAGGAGGAAAAGCGAAACAGACGAGGAATAGAACATGCTGGGGATGGTGACTTGTCTACACTGGATTTCTCATCTTTACTTCATGCAAGTGAGAGGAAAAATTTGATTGATGGGATGATTGGTTCTGGAGATAGGTCAATAGCTGTTAATGCTCTTCCCGAAGGAACTATCAGAAAGTATTGTGAGGGGTATGTAGAGGTTATTATTCCCCCAAAACCAACTGCGCCAATGAAACCGGGAGAAAGGCTGGTATATCTCTTGTGATTTGTGAGATACTTTCAACTATTTAATGAGATTGTGAATCTTTTTTGGTAGAGATATTTCTTTCATTACCATATGAAATAAGTGCAATGGGTTTGATTTATGGATTGCTGTTGTCCTGACTGTTTGAATAATTAGCAAATATGTTATAATATGTTAAAGTATCTTGGTTTATCTTGTAGGATTAGTTTGTAATTGGTAGAATATAAAATAAAACAATATCTTGGTATTATCTAGGAATATCTTGGTTTATCTCTTATGATTAATTTTCAATCTTAGAGTTTCTTAGGTTGCCTCCTTAGGTATTTTCTGATATTCTAACACTACCATCTGTTGTTATTGCTAGATGATACCATATTAAAAAATCCACATTTTGCATTTTATCCATCTTTGACCAAATATTTACGAATTGCATGCTACTGCCTCCTCCAATCCCCTAAAATGGTCTTTTTAGTACTTGTTTTGTTCGAGATAAAGTGGTACCATTGATGCATATATCTACTACAATTATGCCCTTTCAGATTGAGATCAAAGAGTTAGATGACTTTGCTCAAGCTGCTTTCCGTGGCTACAAATCACTAAACCGTATTCAGAGCAGGATATTTCAAACTGTATACGGAACAAATGAGAATATACTAGTGAGTGATCCGTGGTCTACTTTTTAAACAAAAAATAATGATCAAAGATGCAGTTTATTTAACAAAGAGAAAAGAGTGTTTGTTTTCTCATGTTAAAAAGTGCTTTTTGTGTGTTTGCAGGTGTGTGCCCCCACAGGAGCTGGCAAAACTAACATAGCTATGATTTCAATTCTTCATGAGGTGAATACGTGCTTTTTATTTACTCTTACAGGAAAATATGGTTTATTTCTATCATTTGAAATCAATGTTTTAATTTTCTCTCCCCTTATCAATATCACGAGACAGAGGTTATAGTTTTGACCATCTGTTACTTTCTTCCTTGTTCTTTAGTATGTCTTTGAGGTTATAGTTTTATTTTCAATTCATTTTTGTTATATTCATCACTATTTTGTTTTAGTGCAAAGTACATGTGGATAGTTTTGATTATACGTGTCATAATCTTGCATGTGAATGTGGAGTTCCGTGGAGAGCGTAGTGGCCTAGATATGCCTTTTTCTATTGATTTTATCTTCATTCTTCATTTGCAATTTACTTTGTGCAATTTATTTTGTGTTTTCTGATTTGAAAGATTGACAAGAAATCTAGAATTTAGGATCTTGTTAGACCTTTTCTACTTACTAAAGTATATATTAGAATATTAGAAAATATCTTATAATATCTATTATATTATATTAGAGTATTTTGAGTTATTTCCTAGGATTAATTTATATTTATAGAGATATCTTAGAATATCTCTTATTATTATGATTTATTCTTGATTTAGGATTGAGTCCATGTTTCTCTATAAATAGATTTTAGTATTGAGTCTTTTGTAATAAAATAAACATTAAACTATTATCAATAATATTCAAACCCTTATTATTTTCTCTCCTCCTTTTTTCTAAAATCCCACAACTTAATAGTTTATTTCGATCCTCCTTGAACAATCTTGCCATTGTTCCGCTGCCAAGTTCCCAACAATTAGGAAATATAATCATGGTTTTTTTTTTCCCAACATTCTGACACGTTTCACTCGTTTTCCGTTCAGTTCGCTACTGCCGCCGTCACTGCCACTGTTTCCGGCAAACAACCCTTTGACCTCAAAAAAAAAAAAAGTAAAAAAAGTTTAAGTTTCTCCGCCGTATGCCTTATCCGTTTCGATCACCAGCGGGTTTATCCTTAGTTTATTTAAACACATAAGCTCTCTGGCCGATGCCCTAAGACCCCCTTTTTCACGCATCAAAACCCTTATTTTCGATCTGTCAACTTTTGCCCCCCAGAAACACACACCGCACACTCTCCATCTGTCCAATTTTTCTCCATCCGATTATTTCTTTGTTCTTCATCCGCGGTTTTCTACCATCTCCAGGGCTAGAATATTAAAGTTACAAGAAGCATTTGACCTTGTTATACTCTCAGCTAGCTTTTCTGTGCAACATGGCTTATGAAATACCCCAAATCAAGGCTCAAGAATTGAGGAAATACTACAACCTTCAATTTATAACATCTTCTTTAGAGAAGAAAGCTGCAGTGGCCAATTTAAAAGCAAAACTTAATCAGGATTTACCGCGCATTCCTATGGATGATGATTTAGTAGCTTCAGATCAAGACAGCTTAGAGAAAGGAAAATATAATGAACAGAAGCCTCAAATCCTACTTGCTTATAACATTGCTGCCTCAGCTGCCTTCTATGTCCAATTGCAAACAAAGAACCTCTTATCCCTTGCTGCTAAGTCACATCAAAGTGATAATGAAGATTCCAATTAAGGAAGAGAGGACTCTACACAACAGGAGACAGAAGGCACTTCACCGCGAGCTTATAAATCAGAGGTTGCAGCTTATATGGCGGCATTACTAATGCTGTTTTGATTAGAGATGCAGATGCACTGGCCCCATCTTTGTCCCAGATGTACTGGTATTACATTTCTCTCCTTGAAGCACGCCTCACTCTCCTTGAAGCGGTTTCAAGTTTAAATATTTTGAGTCTCCATTATTATTGGTTTGAAGCTTCCGAATGCATTTTTTTAGAAGAAAGAAGTTTGCTTTGTTCAATTGTCTGCCATGAATTTCTCTCAGGCTGATGATCAATCAGACTATTTGGCTAGGCTATATTTATAGCAATTCTCTCCGACTTCACATGCATCCCTGAGTTGCCTTTCCATCTTTTTTATTATTTTGTGGAGCAAAATATTGTTTTCTTGTTGCAAGCTAAAGCTTAGTAAGCTTAAACTTGAGGGGGAGTGTTAGAATATTAGAAAATATCTTATAATATCTATTATATTATATTAGAGTATCTTGAGGTATTTCCTAGGATCAATTTATATTTATAGAGATATATTAGAATATCTCTCATTATTATTATGATTTATTCCTGATTTATGATTGAGTCTATGTTTCTCTATAAATAGAGATTAGTATTGAGTCTTTTGTAATAAAATAAGCATTAAACTATTATCAATAATATTCAAACCCTTATTACTTTCTCTCCTCATTTTCTCTAAAATCCCACAACTTCAACATTATGCATCAGGAAAAAGAAGAGGGTGATGGTGTATGAAGGAAAAAATAAGTGGAGCAATAACAAGGGAGTGTTACAAATTGGGAATAATACTCTATAGTAAAGTGGATTTTGAAGAATCTTCTATGGAACTACGACACTACCCAGTTTCACTATTAGGGTGATAGTGGTCCAACGGTTCATGACAAAAAGTATAGGTAGCGGCCGTTACCGTTATTCTTTGTTTCAACGAAATAAAGAAAAATCACAAAAAAACGTCAGTGGGGCTTGCATAGAATGCCATTTATAAAAAAAAATCCAAGTATCTCGTTTTTTTTAATCTCTGATGAATAAAAACACAATTTCAGAATATATCTAACCAATATCGTACCTCCTTCTCTAGTTTTGACCATCTGTCATCTCTGATCTCACAAACAATATTATACATTATATATATTATAGTATAAATAATTTTAATAAAATTTGTGAAATGTTGTGATTAATTTATGCTATGATGACCGCATTTCGTAACACAACATCCGTAATAGGCGAAATCGTGAAACCCATACCGTGACTACTTTGGCCACATCTCTAGTTGATGTTGGATCTCAGTAGGTACGGCCATATCTCTAGTTGATGTTGGATCTCAGTAGATACTGCCATATCTCTAGTTGATGTTGGATCTTAGTATTTGCAACATGACGAAGTATGTTAACTAGTCGTAATGAGAATTTAACCCCTGCAAATCTGACACAATTTGTGAAGGAAGGATAAATTATGTTTGATTTTTCGTGTTTACTTGATATATATGTATATATTGTCTAGGAGTTTGATTGTATGACTCTGTTGTATTCCTGTTTTTCTTAATTGTTCTATTTGTTTTTGTCTTTTCATTTTTAATCTGTTAAGAGGACTTATTACCCTTTGCTTAGTGCTCTTTCTTTATCAATGAAAAACTGATTTTCATAAAGGATAACTTCTTTCCTTGATGATGAACTTTATGCAGATCGGACAACACTTCAGGGATGGTTACTTGCATAAAGAGGAATTTAAAATAGTTTATGTTGCTCCAATGAAGGTGTTGTGATACATATTTTGCTCTTTTTTCTTTTTGTCTATTCAGCTTTGCCTTTTTTCCCTACATTTTTGTTTAAGATTAAGGGATTTGCACTTCCAGTGTTAAGTTATTTTACACTGACATCCAATCACAACCCTTCAATTTGTCAAATCATGTTTGACGGTTTTGAAATAAAAGCAGTTATATAATTCTTTATCGTGTTGGTGAGTTGTGATTGGTTGTTAGTGTGAAACAACTTTTACACTCAGAGCATGTCCCATTCCATGCTTTTCCTTTCCTTTCATGCATTTTTGTTTCATTTGTTATTTTTATCTTACATTCTGGTCCGTTCTAGGCTTTGGCTGCAGAAGTCACAACAACATTCAGCCAACGTTTATCTCCCTTGAATATGACTGTCAGAGAGCTTACTGGAGATATGCAGCTCTCTAAAAATGAACTAGAGGAAACTCAGGTTCCTTGTTATGAAAGTTCCTGATTTGGGATTTCTTACGTAGCATGCAAACTATGTTCCATTTCTTTATGTTTGCTTCCATGGTTTAAATCAGATGATAGTGACAACACCTGAGAAATGGGATGTCATAACTCGCAAGAGCAGTGATATGTCACTCTCGATGCTGGTGAAGCTCTTAATTATTGATGAAGTGCATCTACTCAATGATGATAGAGGTCCTGTAATAGAGGCTTTAGTTGCTAGGACTCTGCGGCAGGTAATCAACCTGGTCAAGTATGTTTCAACATTTTGTGAGTTTTAGTGAAAAGCATGCACGGAGCATTTTTACACTTAGTTAATTGAGCTTACAAAGAGAAATCCAGGCTGGACTCTCTACAATGATGTTTCGTTTTTGGTTTCTTTTCCTCCTAAATTTATTTAAAATCTAGAATTTTGATTAGATCGGCACATCTATCTGGTGGTTATGAGCTAAAAATTTAGTTTTATATGCAAGCATAAGAGGCAAAATAATGAAAGAAACCTGATTACTTTCAAACAGCATCTTAATTTGCTACTACATTATTGTTTAGACTCATCCATGGAAGTCAATTTTTTTATCTTGATAATATCTGACATATTTTGCCCATGGTTTTGCCATAATTTAAATGATATGCCAATCTGTGTGGTGGTGCTCTTTCGTTTATGTTGTAGTCCCACAGTTCCACTACGGCCATTTATTTCTCTATGTTATTATTGGATTCTAATTGAACAGTTCCTTCTTTTTAATATCAGGTCGAGTCAACTCAGACAATGATACGCATAGTGGGCCTTTCTGCCACACTCCCCAATTACCTTGAGGTGTTTGGCCCAAAATAATATATACTTGTGTTTTTCCACTTTTTAGACTGGAGTTGTGTGCTGAAGTATTTAACTGGACCTAACCTGCAAATTCTTACCATTCATTTCTCCAGGTTGCACAGTTCCTCAGAGTAAATCCAGACACGGGTCTTTTCTTTTTTGATTCAAGTTATCGTCCAGTCCCTCTTGCTCAACAGTATATTGGAATTAGTGAACCCAACTTTGCAATTCGTAATGAATTGTTGAATGATATATGCTATACGAAGGTCTTGTTCCATCCAAGTTCTCTTCAAAACATCATTTTTCTTGCAACGTTGGCTAATTTTCTAGCTTTGGTTATTTTGTTTGATTTAGGTTGTTGATTCTATTAGGCAAGGTCATCAGGCAATGGTATTTGTTCATTCACGGAAAGACACTGCAAAGACTGCTCAGAAACTGGTTTGTATTTAAGAAGTTTTATATGGTCATGTTATTTGATCTGAAACTCTTTATCCCTGTTTTGTAGGTTTGCTGAAACCGTTATATAGTATTATTTACTTCAGTCTATATGAACAGATTGTACTATTTTCTGTCCCATGCTTTGCTTTCAGTATCATCATTTTTATGTCATGTTCAACAGACTGACCTTGCACGGATGAGAGAAGACTTGGAACTTTTCAATAATGATACAAATCCACATTATTTCTTTATGAAGGTTGTTAGAGCAAGTCAGCAAACATTTATTTGAATTTTTTCAGTGATATCTATGATTCTTTTGAGTTCATAGATTTTATATTTTATGTATTTCAGAAAGAAGTTATTAAATCAAGAAACAAAGATCTTGTTGAACTTTTTGAATTTGGCATGGGTATTCATCATGCTGGGATGTTACGTGCAGATAGAGCACTCACTGAGAGGCTTTTCTCCGATGGACTTTTGAAGGTAGAGCTTATCCCTCTAGTTTTCGGTCTAGACTTTCAGAATCTGCTTTAGTTTCATTAAGTAAGCCTTATGGTGTTTTTAGGTACTTGTTTGTACAGCAACTCTGGCATGGGGTGTCAATCTACCTGCTCATACAGTTGTCATTAAGGTTTGCATTACAGATTACTCTGTACCATATTTTTTTTTATATACTTATGACTTCCTTTTAGGAATTAAATGGACAAGAGAAAAGTAATTGAAGACAGATTACAAGAAAGTGCAGTTCACTTGAGATATTCTTGGATATGTCATGAATAATTTTGGATATTAATCTATGGTGCACAGACTTGCAGAACCTAATTATGTTTCTAATCATGATAAAAATTTATATGCATGATCTATATTATCCTGTCTCAGTTTTTAATCCAATAATTGACTGGATAGAAAGTTTATCGTCCTACAAATAACTATTTAATGGTGTAACATTGGTTTAACGCTTCTACACCTTGTTAATAGATACTATTATGTGTGCACTTAATTGTATCTATTATTATAGAATTTGAGAGAGAATCATAACTAACTTCTCTAACATTTTTGTATTGAATCTTCCTAATTAATTTACTGAGTTACAATGATTGTTGTCAGCTTTATGTATAGTTGATCCTAGGTATTTAATCCCATACAAAGGCACGTCGCGGCCAATTCCCAAAAGTGAGATGGCCACTATTGTTTTGGAGAAATTTCATGAATAATAATACAATATAAACATATTTTTAATGCAAAAATAAACAATGACTCAGAAGAACACCATCATATACAAAAATCATCATTGTTCTAAGATCATCATCATTTTCAGCATATTGTTCTTCCTCCTTCTCCTCCTATCCATCATCTTCGGCATATCAAAACAGAGGGAAAAAACGAAGAAAAAAAGAAAAATGAAAGAAGGCTGTTGCTTTAGATTTTTGGTTTTCCCTGGGATTCTGTATCAAGTTATTATATGCACCAGGTTCCTATGAGTCTCGAGTTACTTTTGTGTTGAAATTTCCAAATTGATCTGATGGCTGTTGTTTTCCAGGGAACCCAAATATACGATGCAAAAGCTGGTGGGTGGCGAGACCTAGGTATGCTTGATGTGATGCAGGTTAGGCACTGGGTTTTCTATATTAGATAATATGAAGTGCTTAGTTTTTCTACATTAGCTAAGGTGCTGTTTCTGGGATATTTTCTGAAAGATATTTGGGCGAGCTGGGAGACCTCAGTTTGACAAAAGTGGCGAAGGTATCATAATTACATCTCACGACAAACTAGCATATTATTTGAGACTATTGACAAGTCAACTCCCTATAGAAAGCCAGGTAATGATTGGGAAACTTGAGGCAGTCGTATTCATATGTGTACTCTAAATCTTTGTCTGTGCATTGGATCATGAATAACATTTTCTTAAGATATTTGATATTCTGTTGACTATGTTTGTTCAATACTTTGCAGTTTATTAGCTCGTTGAAAGATAATTTGAATGCAGAGGTTGCATTGGGGACTGTAACTAATGTTAAGGAAGCCTGTGCGTGGCTTGGCTATACTTATCTTTTCATAAGGATGAGGATGAATCCTTTGGAATATGGTATTGGTTGGGATGAGGTACCTAACTATAAAATTTTCTGTTATTAAACTAGTTCTATAATATTTTTCAAAATTTGGGTTGTCTAGCATAGGTGTATGTTTGCAAGCCTCCAAAAAGATGTATGTGTCAAAATTTGTTTCTGTTTTATATCCCTCAAGTATAGGGATTCAATTGTATAGGAGTACTAGTAGGGATTTAGTTATATATGATTACTAATAGGGATTTAGTTATATATGAGTATTAATAGGATTTGGTTGTTTAGTAATCTAGTGTATATATATATATATATATATATATATATATATATATGATGTATTGCCAATATAATTGTTGAAGATTGGCGCTAATTAAGGAGATTCAACAGATTCTGTTTTGTACAATTTTATGACAGCTTTATGTCCATTAAATATAGATTAGTATTAGCTAATTCCTAGCCTTTCCTATCTTATTAGAATTAGCAATTATGAGGAGAATAACTTCCCTAACTCCTAGGCTAGATTAGCGCCCAGCCTTAATCTCCTAGTCTGTATAAATTCTGCTTTTATTATTGTAAAGATATAGAAATAATATAAGAAAATTCCGCATGGTATCAAAGCTCGATCTGATCCATCCCTAAGAAAACCCTAGCGCCGCCAGCAATGGGTGAACCTTTCGACGAGCAGCCAAAGATGGAAACTGGATCATTTCCGATCCGTTCACATGATGGGCTCAGTCATCTCATCACTGGCCATACATTAAATGGTCAAAACTATACCCAATGGGTAAGATCAGTCAAGATCTTCCTTCAAGGAAAAGGGAGAGAAGGCTACATCAAAGGAGACACAAAATGTCCCCAAGAAGGAGATGCCACCCTTCAAAAATGGAAACTTGAGAATAGCCAAGTAATGTCATGGCTGCTCAACACCATGACCAACGAAATTGGTGAAAATTTCATGTTCTATGATTCGGCAAAGGAGATATGGGATGCTGTGAAGGAAACATATTCAAATGTGGACAATACCTCTGCCATATTTGAGATAAGAAGCATTCTACACAACCTTCGACAAGGAGAATCTTCTGTTACTGAGTATTTTAATACACTTAGTAGACATTGAAAACAACAAGATGTATATGAAGAAGTCACATGGGACTGTCCAGGGGATAAGAAAAAATTCAAAGAGCTGGTGGAGAAGGACAAAATCTACATGTTCCTATTGTGACTAAACAAGGACCTTGATGAAGTCTGTGGAAGGATCCTTGGAACCAAACCTCTTCCCAAAATTCGGGAAGCCTTTTCAGAAGTAAGGAGAGAAGAGAGCAGGAGGAAACTCATGTTGGGAAATGCCACCTCAACACCTCCCACCGAGAGCTCAACAATGGCTGCAAGAGGAAACCAAATTCGGCCATTTCAAAAGAAAAATCGTCCCTGGTGTGATCACTGCAAGAAACCAGGCCATACACAAGAAACATGTTGGGTTGTACATGGAAAACCCCCAGAAGCCAAGCAATTCAAAAGCAGGGACATCAGAGGCAACACAATTTTTAACCACCAAGAAGCTGAGGTAAAATCTACTTCATTTCCATTTAACAAGGAACAAATGGAGGCTTTACAAAAAATCTTCAAACAAACTATGCCTTCTACAGAAAAAGGTGGTACGGCTGTAGTGGCTCAGAGAGGTAATGTCTCACATGCTCTAAATACTAGCATGGGAAAAACAAAGTCATGGATTGTTGACTCAGGGGCTTCAGATCACATGAATGGAAATTTTAATTTGTTTACCAGTTATTCTCCTTATCCATTTAACTGCACTGTCCGAATAGCAGATGGCACACATTCTAAGGTCATGGGTACAAGATCAATTATTTTGTCACCTAATATTACACTAGAATATGTTCTATATGTGCCGAAACTTGATTGCAACTTGCTGTCCATTAGCAAAATCACAAGAGATTTGAAATGTGTTACTAAATTTTCTTCTAACTTGTGTGAATTTCAGATTTTGGAGTCGGGGAAGACGATTGGCAATGCTAAAGAGTGTGCTGGACTCTACCTACTTCAAGCTGAAGAATTAGAAAGAGGACTCAAGAACAAGTCATATGCAGCAGCTAGTGTTCCAAGTAGTGACAATCCTGTAATGTTATGGCACTATCGATTAGACCACCCAAATTTCATGTATCTGGAAAAATTATTTCCTTCTTTATTCAATAAAAATCAGAAGCATTTTCAGTGTGAAATTTGCCAATTGTCCAAACATACACGTAGCCAATACCCACCCCAACCCTATAAGCCATCCTAACCCTTCGCCCTAATTGATAGTGATGTATGGGGACCATCACGCATTAAGAATGTTACTGGTTCTAGATGGTTTGTCACGTTCATTGACGATCACACTCGTGTTACCTGGGTATTTTTAATGAAAGAGAAATCAGAAGTAGGAAGGATCTTTGAGGTTTTCACAACATGGTGCAAACTCAATTTCACAATAAGATCCAAGTGCTTAGAACTGACAATGGTTGTGAGTACTACAATTCGATTCTAAGTTCCTACCTACAAAAAGTTGGCATTGTTCACCAAAGCTCTTGTGTGGACACTCCACAACAAAACGGAGTTGCGGAAAGAAAGAATAGACATATTTTGGAAGTAACTAGATCAATCATGTTAGCCACAAATGTCCTGAACCAGTTTTGGGGGGAAGCTGTCCTTTCGGCAACACACCTTATAAATAGAATGCCTTCCCGGATCCTTAACCTCAAGACCCCCCTCTCCACACTCCAAACCTTCTTCCCAACTAGCAAAATACTCACCTCCATTCCCTTAAAGATTTTTGGATGCTCATCCTTCGTCCACAACCACAACCCACACCGTAGTAAACTTGACCCCAAATCTATCAAGTGCATTTTTCTTGGTTACTCACCTCACCAAAAAGGGTACAGATGTTACTCACCCATCACCAAAAAATTCTACCACACCTTGGATGTAACCTTCTTTGAGAACCAGCCCTACTACCCCGAAGTTGGCATTCAGGGGGAACAAGTACACACATATCCAATTGAAACTTTAGAATACCAACCTTGGATGTTTGAACAAACAAAAACTGCCCTTATCGCAGCTGAAAGGACAGCAGAACCTGAACCGGTTGTTGTAACAGAAACTGAAGCAGTGGCCGAGGCAGAAAATGGAAAAAAACAATGAAATTGGAACAACCCAACATAATCAAGGTACACACGAAAGAAGTTGGAAAACTTATGAAAGAAGAAGGAGGAAGGAAGTAGAGCCTAGCACAGCTCCACCGCAAAGCCATGAGTCTCACCCAGATTCCAGAAAATGAAATCCCTACAGGTAACGTTGTCCCAAACTCTAAACTCCCTGTGAACCTTGACACTGTTGATATTGATATTCCTATTGCTGTAAGAAAAGGGGTGAGAACTTGCACTCAACACCCTATTGAGAATTGTGTTTCCTATGGAAAATTATCACAAAACTAAGATCATTTGTAGCAGCCATTGACAACATAGAAATTTCAAGGAATGTTCAAGAAGCTCTACAGAAACCTGAATGGGCAGCAGCTGTAACTGAAGAAGTCCAAGCACTGGTAAAAAATGACACATGGGAAATCACCACAATACCTGAAGGGAAGAAACTAGTGGGATGCAAGTGGATCTTTTCAGTTAAACACAATGCTGATGGGAGTATAAACAGGTACAAGGCCCGATTAGTTGCAAAGGGATTTACACAATCATATGGAGTGGACTATGAAGAGACCTTTGTACTTGTGGCAAAACTCAACTCAGTTCGGGTCCTATTATCATTGGCAGCAAATCTAGATTGGCCCCTACACCAATTAGATATAAAGAATGCCTTCCTAAACGGTGAGCTAGAAGAGGTGTATATGCAAATACCTCCCGGGCTTGAATCACATGACACCTCAAACATGGTATGCAAACTCCATAAATCCCTCTATGGCTTGAAACAATCTCCAAGAGCATGGTTTGATAGACTAACAAGAGTTGTCAGGGAAGATGGCTTTGCCCATTGCCAAACAGACCACACTATGTTTGTTAAGCACTCTCCGGAGGGAAGAATAGCCTTATTTATTGTCTATGTTGATGATATTGTTATTACAGGAGATGATCATGATCAAATCAGCCACCTCAAGAGTATCTTAACCGAAGAATTTGAAGTCAAAGATTTGGGCCAACTCAAGTACTTTCTAAGGATGGAAATTGCTTGGACAAGGGATGGTATTTGTGTTTCTCAAAGGAAATACACTTTGGATTTACTCAAAGAAACAGGGATGCTTGGATGCAAAGTTGCCAATACTCTGGTAGAACCGATGAAACAAAGTGAAGAAGAAAGTGTACCTGCTGATAAGGATAGATACCAAAGCTTAGTTGGAAAGCTAATCTATCTAACTCACACTAGACCAGATATTGGTTTTGCTGTGGGCTTGGCTAGTCGCTACATGTCCAACCCAACTGGGACTCACATGAAGGCTCTAAATAGAATCCTTCAATACCTAAAGGGTACACCTGGCCGCGGGCTCTATTTCCAGAAGAGCCATAACCAGGGAATTGAAGTTTATACCGACTCAGATTGGGCAGGGAGTTTATATGACAGGAAATCCACCACAGGCTATTGCACCTTTGTATGGGAAAACTTGGTAACATGGAGAAGTAAGAAACAATCTGTGGTCGCTAGAAGTAGTGCAAAAGCTGAATTCAAAACTATGGCACAAGGAATTTGTGAAGGGATTTGGCTCAAACGAATGTTGGATGAGATCAAAATTCCTACTAACTACACTATGAGAATACTTTGTGACAACAAGGCAGCTATAAGCATTGCAAAAAACCCGGTTCACCATGATAGAACAAAGCATGTGGAAATAGACAAACACTTCATTAAGGAGAAAATTGATCATGAGATCATAAGTGTTAACCACATCTCATCAAACAGACAAACAACATACATTCTAACATAGGCACTTCCAAGGCACACATACGAAACTATCAGGTCCAATCTGGGTATGATAGATATCTACCACCCAGATTGAGGGGGAGTGTTGAAGATTGGCGCTAATTAAGGAGAATCAACAGATTCTGTTTTGTACAGTTTTATGACAGCTTTATGTCCATTAAATATAGATTAGTATTAGCTAATTCCTAGCCTTTCCTATCTTATTAGAATTAGCAATTATGAGGAGAATAACTTCCCTAACTCCTAGGCTAGATTAGCGCCCAACCTTAATCTCCTAATCTGTATAAATTCTGCTTTGTATTATTGTAAAGATATAGAAATAATATAAGAAAATTCCGCAATAATTCAATTCAATAAAATATATTTTCACCCTAATTCTTGAGATGGTATCAAAACTCTCAGTCTTTGGGAGTCTCGCTTCTGCATAAATCCGCTGCCTTCATTGCAGTTTCTTTTTTTTTCTTCTGAAACCTTAGCCACCTTCATTGTGGCCCTCTTTGCTGCCTTCATTGCAGCAACTTGAGATTTCTTTTTGGCTTATTTGTTGCCATAGTGTATTCAATAATGACACCTGTTCATGTCCGTTTGACCGCCTTCTAGACCTCCGTTCATTGCCATTTTCAACAAGATTGTAGATAGACCGTTTCTCATATCATTTTGGGGGTTCACTTTCTGATCGAAGCACTTTCGTTTGTGGATCATTTGAAGCTCACGCAATCGATCTTTCGTCTCTATTATCAGTTGTCTCCTGATTTTATGGATATGACAGTTAAAGAAACTGACTCAATGAAGAAGAAGTAGAGAAGATGAAGTACACTTCCTCTTGGTAAGTTTCAATTTTCTTTTGGACTTAATGCTTCAGATACAACCTATAATCAATATTAGATACTGGATTTTGGCGCCATTGACCACATGACACTCTTACCTACACACTTCTCCACTTATTCACCTTGTCCTAGCAAAAAAAAAAAAATCCATATCCGATGGTACCCTTCTATCTGAAGCAAGTCGAGGAGATGTCCAAATAAATTCATCCATAACTCTAAGAAATGTCCTTCATATTCCTAAATTGTCCACTAGCTTAATTTCCATACAAAAACTAACACAAGACCTATCATGTAATGTTTTTTTATAACAAATGCTGTGTCTTTTAAGACAAGAATTAAGAGAGGAAAATTGTTAATGCTAGAGAATGGAATGGTATTTATTTCTTGGATAATCAAAATCTTCCTCCAAATCTACCTCCTTTTTTTCTTTCTAAATCAATAAAGACCAACAGGGACAAGGTCATTTTGTACTATTGCCGCCTGAGTCATCCTTCATTTAGAATCATAAAACAGTTGTTTTCCTCCCTTTTCAAAAAATTAGAGGTAGAAAATCTTTACTGTGAGGTGTGAGTTTGGTAAACACAAACATGTACTTTTTCCAGTTAATAACCAAATGAGTACTTCTCCATTATGTTTAGTTCAGATTGATGTATTGGGTCCCTCTAGTGTTCAAAATATATTAGGAGTCCGTTTGTTTGTAACCTTTATTGATGACTTTACTCGGGTTACATGCTAAAACAAAAATATGAAGTCAGTTATGTGTTTGTACAATTCTTCTCCACGACAAAAACCAATTTGGAGTGAGTATTAAGAGGATTAGGTCTGTTAATGTCAAAGATAACTTTAATCAAAGACTTAATTCTTTCTGTCAAAAGGAGGACATTATTCACGAGTCCTCATGTGTTAAAACACCCCTCCAAATGGGATTGCTGAGAGGAAAAATGGGCACTTGTTAGATCAAACTCAAGCGATATTATTTAAAAATAAAGTTCCTTAGAAATTTTGGGAAGAAGCAGGTTTAATTGCATCGTATCTCATAAACAGATTACCTTATGTCCTCGTTCTACTCTAATGTGTTACTCCCAAAATATTTGGGTCGTTAATCCATATCCATAGTGATAATAGAGGGAAATTTGATCCTAGAGCCTTAAAATGTGTCTTTATTGGGTACTCTTCCACCCAAAAAGGCTTCTAATGTTATCATCCAAGAAAGAAAGATGAGTCTCAAGTATAGTGATTCAGTTGTATAGGAGTACTAGTAGGACTTAGTTATATATGAGTACTAATTGAAATTTAGTTATATATGAGTATTAATAGGATTTGGTTGTTTAGTAATCTGGTATATATATATATATATCTGATATATTGCCAACATAATTCCATTCAATAAAATATATTTTTACCCTAATTCTTGAGAGTATGATAGAGAAATTAAAGGCAAGTGCTGCAGATGAGATGGTAATTCTGTTAACACCAATGGTCTAACTGACATCTAACAAAATGCAAACTAAATGGATAGAAATAGGAGGCTCCGAGGCTGTCATTTGAGAAAGGGAGGCTTTTTGCATGGAGAGAGATGTAGAGAGACATAGGACTCTTGAGCATCCCAAAAGGATTGATAATTAACTTTTGCATCGAAATAATATTTGTATACCAATAATTTAAATTGAGAGTTGGTAATTTGTTGCATTTCGTAGATCTTAAATATTGAGATTATGAAAAAGTGTTTGATGGTTGTTTTTAGGCATCAAAAGGTATTTAAATAGTAATCTTTTATGTTGTAGGTTATGGCAGATCCTTCTTTGAGTTCTAAGCAAAGATCACTTGTTATTGATGCTGCTCGTGCACTTGATAAAGCAAAAATGATGCGGTTTGATGAGAAAAGTGGCAATTTTTACTGTACTGAGCTTGGTCGCATTGCAAGTCACTTTTACATTCAATATTCTAGTGTTGAAACATACAATGAAATGTTGAGACGCCATATGAATGACAGTGAGGTAATTTTGATGTATTTCAAACACATTTTTAATTTTGGTAGAAATATATTTTAAAATAATATTTCAATTATGTAAAGAGTATAGGCAGTAATATGCTTGTATAGATTACGCTATACCTAATAACTACTCTATACCTAATAACTAAAGATATGTCCATATATTTACAACATTCCTTTTAAGGTGGTGAATGAATATTTATCATTTCCAACTCGCTAGTAAGTTGGCTGAATGCCTAAATCAATCTGTTGTTGAGCCTTTTGTCAATACTTGTCAATTGATGCTCAAAAGTAGTGTATGTTGTAGTTATCAAACTACTATCCAACTTCTCCCTGAATTCCTCTAGAGTAAATGAGGGATTATGACATAGTACGTGCACACTATAATAAAACTTTGATGCTGCAAGTAAATGTGTTTTAGAGTAGAGAAAGTTAGAGATAGGGTAATTGGTAGTGGCACAAGATCTTTTTCCTTCTCTCAAAACAAGGGGTAAATCAATTTAGATTGGGGTTGCAAATACGAAACTTTTGAGGATCAAAAGTAGAAAGATTTTGTTTATGGACCAAGTCAAATTTTCCTCTTAGCAAAAACTGTTGGCATTATGGATATAGAAGGAAAATGTTAGCAAAAACTGAATACGAGTAATATTACTAAAAACACGAGATGGTACTTGAGTACTCAAATATGAAGCACTTAGTGCTACTTTTCCCACGTATGTGTTTTCAGACGAACATTTGGAAGATAAGGGCTCAAGCAACTGAATGTTACGGACAATATTTTCTCTATGCAATTCCATTATGTTGAAGGGTACATGTAAATTCATGGATTATGTCGTGCTTACTATTAAAGCCTGAAAGGCCATGATTGACATATTCTTTTTCATTGTCAGATCATAATCTTTTAATGTCCTTTTCAAATTGCGACATTGGATATAATTGAATAAAAAGATGTGGTACTTTTGATTTATAGTCCTCAAGACAATCCGATTTACTTGAGTACAATATCAATAGATGAACCAAACCATCTCACACCACATATATTAGAAATATGGCTAGCCCCCTAAACATTAGAAAAGATCCAATGGTTCAACACTTATATTAAAACTAGAAGAAATCGTATTGTGACGATGTTTAACAAATTGATAGATTGTTGTAAACAAAATAGAAAATTTAGATTTAATAAGAGAAAATGGAGGATCTACAAGACGTTTGTGCTGAAGCTAGACCTAAGAAGTAGAGTGAGAATGAAAGTAGGAAGACAACACCTTCTGACCACCTCTTTCATCTGATAGGTAGTACAACCCTCCCTATTCCTTTGTGAGTTCAATCTTCCTCGTGATATGTGTTCTTGTTTACTGATAACACTATTGTTTAGCTTTTTTTTTTCAAATGCATCGATGAACTAGGAGGTGATAGTCTTGCCAATCAAACTTCCATTGATTTGAGAGATGTTGACTTGCATTGGTTGAGAACCCTTCTTGCTTCGAATTACTGGCATGGGTACAACGAGGGTACAATGAAGGTGCCAAATGCTACAATGAAGGCAACAAAGAGGGACCGCAATGAAGGCAGCAAGGATTTTTATGCGGTTGTGAGGCCCGCAAGAATGGGAGCTCGTGATACAATGTAGAAAAACTATTTATTTTAATTGTATAAACAGTGCAGACACTATAGCTAATGAGCCTAATAAAGGGACTGTGTATATTGAAAACAGAATTACAAATAAAAAGCCTAATAACAACAGTTACAGCCACATATTTACTACAATTACTGTTAATGGTTTCTGCTCATGTTATTACTCATTACTTTTTCATGGGTTTCTCTTTCCTCATAAATTTTCTGTGGGACATGGTTATGCTTCTAATTCCAGTGTTCTGTCGTTGGTGGTTCTAAAGGAGATGCCATTTCCATTACAGAGAATTTTAGCAGCCATTCTGCTTTCCTGTTTCTCCCTTTTTCTTTTTATTGCTTTCAATTCTGTGATACCCTAGCCAGCCTCCTATATTTTCTTTCTTTTCTCTTGTAATTTTTTAGCCCCCTAAAAAGGTGCTGTTTTGCTTTAAAAATAGTAATATTTACACTATGATATACTTTATTTTTCTGTAAAATTTCAAATGCTGTGCAATTGGTTAGTTGGTCATGGTATGTATCGGGGTTCATTTCTTTGTCATAAGCCTGCATAAAGTGTATACTGTCTGAAATAATTTTTTTTTTATATAATAATGATTTGTCAGTTCATGTTCGTTTTATGTTTTGCGATGCTTTAGGTGATTAACATGGTTGCACATTCATCTGAATTTGAGAATATTGCTGTTCGAGAAGAAGAACAGAATGAGCTTGAGACTTTGGCACGCACATCGTGTCCATTAGAGATTAAGGGTGGTCCTTCCAACAAACATGGAAAGATTTCCATTTTGATTCAGGTTTTGTTCTCAAGCTGTTTGAATTTGTTTATCCTTTGGGATAATTTTGTGAATAATATATGACCTGTTGTTTGCAGTTGTACATATCCCGAGGCTCTATAGATTCTTTCTCTTTGGTTTCTGACGCTTCGTACATTAGTGCAAGCTTGGCCCGTATAATACGAGCTTTATTTGAGATTTGCTTGCGAAGAGGCTGGTGCGAGATGTCTTTGTTTATGTTGGATTATTGCAAGGCTGTGGATCGCCAAATTTGGCCGCACCAACATCCTCTTAGGCAATTTGACAGGGACCTTTCGGCAGAAGTATGCTTTTCATTATTCTGTTCACTATATTTACTAGTTATTTTTTATACCGGGTTGTGATGGTCCTTTTTGGTTCATAGATATTGCGGAAGCTTGAAGAGCGAGGGGCTGACTTAGATCACCTGATGGAGATGGAGGAAAAAGACATTGGGGCATTAATTCGTTATGCACCTGGAGGAAGGGTATGTACCTTTTAGTATGACTGTATTAAAAAAGTTTCATTCGAGGCGAGTTCAGATGTTGATTATTATTTTCTTATCCCTGTCAACTTAGTTGGTGAAGCAATATCTAGGGTATTTTCCATCACTTCAGTTATCAGCAACTGTTAGTCCAATAACCAGAACTGTCTTGAAGGTAAATTCACAGTGAAGAAACTTTTCTATATTGTCAGATTCCAATTTTTCATTGGTTTCATCACTGGGTATATGCTTTGATATTCATTTCTACATAATCAATCATTATTTTCAGGTTGATCTGGTCATAACGCCTACTTTCATTTGGAAAGATCGTTTTCATGGTACTGCTCAACGCTGGTGGATTTTGGTAGAGGTGAATAGGTTTCCTACTATGATTTAAACATTACAATACCTTAATTTGTTATATAGTTTTGGAATGCTTCAGTGAAATTCCACTTATCTGATTTGATTATATACACTCTAGATAGTAAATACAATGTGAGATTTATAAGGACATTAACGAGGTTTTTTGGTTCCTAAGTACATAAATGTAATTTACTAGGCATATAATTAACTATTGATCTTCTAGGCACATGAATAACTGTACCTATTCCAAAATAATTGTTTCATAATTCCAACACTCCCCCTCAAGATGGATCATATAAATCAAATGCTCCAAAATTGGAACAAATATTTTGAATTCGTGGCTCCCTTTAGGATTTTGTGAAGATGTCTGCTAGTTGATTGTTAGAGCTAACAAATTCGGTGATGGCTTCTTTGGAAAGGACTTTCTCTTTGATGAAATAGCAATCAATCTCAAAAGTTTCATTTGTTGAGTATCTCCAAACTTCAATTCATGAAGTTGTTTTATCCAAATGAGCTCACATGTGGCTACAACCACAACTCTATATTCAACCTATGCACTGGACCTTGCAATAACATTTTGCTTCTTGCTCTTCCATGATACAATATTTCCTCCAATAGACACACAATACTGATAGGAATGGGCTGGGCCCCACAAGTGATGAGGGGGATCTCTTAGTAAATAGAGATGAGGTGGGGCCTAAGCAATGACAAGTATATGTGAGAAAGAATAAGAAAGGGAATGCAGAAAAATAATGATTGCCTAGCTGGCATATGGAATTAATATTCCACTAATAAATAGGAGTGTGTGCAGAAATAGCTAGACGGTTTTTATTTATTTTTTCAGTTACACCTTAGAGGTTGGGCAGTATGAGAATTGTTTTTCTCTAACTGAGGAGCATTAGCTCTGGAATCATTTTCTGTTTTCTTATCAATTAATACAATAATTCCCTTCATTCAATTTTATCTTACCTTTGCTCTATCAAATACCCTTTGTGAAATGATAATTCGACATACCAGTTTCTTTGAGTATATCTAATGCATAATTCCTTTGTGAAATGACAATCCCATTCATTGACCGAGCAACTTCAATTCCAAGAAAATTTTTCAGCTTTCCTAGATCCTTTGTCTGAAAATGTATGAATAAATGTTCTTTTAGTTGAGAAATTTTCTCACACCAAGTAAACACGTCTATTTAGAGAGGTATGACAATAAAAGACTGAGTGGGCTTCACTACGTTTCAATCCAAACGCCTAAACAATTGAGCTGAATTTCCCAAACCAAGCTTGTGGGGATTGTGTAAGTCCATAGAGAGGGCGATGCAATTTGCAAACCAAGCCAGATTCCCCTTGAGCAACAAACCCATATGGTTTCTCCATATAAATCTCCTCTTCTAATTATCTATGTAGAAAAACAGTGGCCAATGACACATGAAAGTATCACCATCTTCAAGGCCATAAATTTGTGAATAACCTTTGGCCACCAGACGAGATTTGAGACGATCAATCTGTCCTTTAGGTTCAACTTTAACAACATAGACCTATTGACACCCAACAAGTTCCTTTGCTGGAGGAAGAGGGACCAAATTCCGACTACCATAATGCTCCAAAGCTTGCATTTCATCAATCATGGCTTGTCGCTGTCCTGGATGATCAAGTGCCTCACAAACATTTTTAGGAATGGAAACAAGATAAAGTTGCTATAAAAGAATGATAAAAAGGAGATAGACTATGATAACTTGTGAAATTATAAATAGAATGAAGATTTTGAGTTGATCATCGAGTACCTTTCCTAAGAGCAATGGAAAAATCAAGGTTTTCGTCAGGCAAGACTGTAGTAGGACACAATTCATTTGGTCTCTGAGATGGTGGAGGTGAAGGAATGTTTGGAGTTGAATTTGTAACTGAAACTGATTCCTGCCAAGGAGAAAATGATGGACCAAAGTAGGTAATAGGAAAAACTTCTTGAATGGTATGAGATTCAATTGAGGAAGGTAAGAAATATGGTTTTTCTTGGAAGAATGTTTCATCTCCAGAAATATAATAATGATTATGGGTTGGAGAGTTACATCGATAACCTTTTTGCAATCTAGAATATCCAAGGAAAACACACTTAATGGCTCGGGGAGACAACTTATCTAAACCTGTATAAAAATCATGAACAAAGCAAGTAATTCCAAATACATGTGGAGCGATTTGAAAGAAAGGTTCTTTAGGAAATAAGATGGAGCAAGGAATATTGTTATTAAGAGAAGAAGAGGGCATCCAATTAATAAATGCAGCCAGTCATCTCTAGCACCAACTCAGATGTTGAATATCGAAAACTAGACCAAACCACCTCAGAGTTGCTCTAGATTCAATCCCTTTTGTCAGAACTGAACATCAGTTTCACCACTCCTATTGTGCACTGTGACAACATAAGCACCAGTGCCCCTGCTCACAACCCTATCCTTCAGGCTCGCACCAAACATATGGAGTTGAATCTTTTCTTTGTTAGGGGGAAAGTTGCAGTGTGCAAACATCATGACTAAGGCTCTTCCTCCTTTCCATTTTTGAAGACTTTCGTGCCAAGCTCAATATGTGTGTTGTCTCCTCACCCTCAGCTAAGCTTGTGGGGGCATGGTAAACGATAGGTAGTCTAAAACTATAATGGTAGAACTCTAACTTTCTAGTAACTATCAAACTGAAAGAATAACAATTTGACAACTCAACATAACTTACTATAATACCTATATAAGCTAGTGATCTTTGGATCTTGTAACTAACTTTTAATTCTCATTCAGAAACTGAAGTGAAACAAATTGAATACTTTGAAATTCCCTCAATGATAATGTTGAAGTTGTGTGTGATTTTAGTGAAAAGGAAGAGAGAAAATAATAAGGGTTTGAATATTATTGATAATAGTTTTATGCTAACTTGATTACAAAAGACTCAATACTAATATCTATTTATAGAGAAACATAGACTCAATCCTAAATAAGGAACAAATCATAATAATAATGAAAGATATTCTAAGATATCTCTATGATTATAAATTGATCCTAGGAAATAATTCAAGATACTCTAATATAATATAATATAATAGATATTATAAGATATTTCAAATATTCTAACAGAAAAATACCGAAAACTAAGAATTCTATCAAGGGTCAAGGGACAAAATCCTTTTATCTAGGTGAGCAGAGAATTAAATGAAGTCAAGGAGGTCCAAAAAAGGTACTCACCAATCCAGACCAGCCATTTTTAGCAAAAGTTCATATTAATGAGACTCATTTAGTCCACACAGAAAAAACTTTGCCTCTCATTATGCAATGATGTCAACACTTTTAACTGTTGTGGCTAAATTTTATGTCAAACTCCACTGATTCTAGTATCAGTTTAGATTTTTTTGCTGAAAAAAAAAATATCAGGTTAGAATTATTAATAATTAACTAAAGGGAGGTATTTAAAAGGATGAAAAGAAGAAAACTACAATGAACTGGTAAATAAGGGATTCACATGATGGAAAACTGATAAAGTAAGAAAAAGGAGAAAACATCAATGGTGCAAAGTGGGTCTTACTTATCCCGCTACTTATTGGTTTGGGATCAAGGTTATCAAGATCTAGATTTAAATCTTAAAATCTTACGATTATATGATCCTACGGCCCCCTCCGATCTTAATTGCATGCACGATCTCGTTTTGAAACAAGATCGTCAAAAAATTATAACAAGATTGTAAATTCACATGATTGTGTGCAATCTTAAGCGTTTTTGGGCTCGCATTTACTAGGGCCATGCTCGACATAGTTGGATAAAACAAGAAAAAACCTATTTTTTTAATATTCTCTCATTCGAACTGCATCATCTACCTCCCTCTCACAACCATCTATGCCTTTGTTCTTTTTTTGGATTTGGCAAGTTCTTTGTCTCTTGGTTGTTCTATTTTTAAACTTGTGAATTTATGTAATAAATTTTCTAGCCACATCAGTATTTTCATTTTGGTAGGATCTTACGATCTTGGTTACGATCTTACGTTTTCTACTTGTTTGGGATACTCAACACATGACTGTGTGTAATGGTTGGCTTGGTGGATGGGGTGGGGGAGTTAGGAAGTGGAAGGATAAGGAGGTGATTAGCACTAGCCGATGCAAAAAAAAAAAAAAATGGCTGTGTAACACCATATGCAGTCAATAGGCTAACATCGAAAATTTTCTCAGTGATAGAAACTTTACAAGTTGGTGGCTTTCTAATGCCAATGCCATTTTTTTTTTTCATTTTATCCAACCAAATTTAATTTTGATTGGCCAAAATGTTTTTGCTGATTTTTTTTATTTGGGCTCAATAGCACTGATTGATCTATGTAGAAGCCCTTACCTAATGGGATAAGTGTTAGTTGTTCTTGTTATAAGTATTTGTAGTATAATCAGATTCTTTTACTTTGAAACTTTGAGTTGCCCATGTGTCTAAGTCATTTCCTGTTTGTTTTTTTTATTTATTTATTGATAGTAGGTATTGTCTTGCCTATGAAATGTTTGATTTGTGTCTGAAAAATGTGTTTCAAGTGTGATGTTGCCACAATTAATTTGTAACTAGATATGACTTGATAATTGCTAATGCCAAATTGGATGCATGGCCAACTATTTTGAGCAGGACTCTGAGAATGATCATATTTATCACTCGGAACTTCTTACTCTGACAAAGCGGATGGCTAAGGGAGAACCTTACAAGCTTTCCTTCACTGTGCCTATATTCGAACCACATCCACCACAATATTACATTCATGCCATTTCTGATTCATGGCTTCATGCAGAGTCATTCTACACTATTACCTTTCATAATCTACCATTGCCAGAGGTATTACATGTCCATTTAGTTCTCTTATGTTTCTAGTGCATATTAGATGGAAACTGGGTTCTTCCCAGTTATGTCTGACACTTGAATGTATCTTTGCCAGGTCTGTTCTTCTCACACAGAACTCCTTGATTTAAAACCTCTTCCGGTGTCTTCTCTTGGAAACAGTGATCATGAAGCGCTATATAAATTTTCACATTTTAATCCAATACAAACACAGGTTTGGTTCATGTGCTCTAGCGCAAAAGAATTATTAGATTATGCACCGTTGTTCTATAGGCTTACTAACATATGTATATTGTTCTGTTTACTTGGCAGACTTTTCATGTCTTGTATCACACGGACAATAATGTTCTGTTAGGAGCTCCGACTGGAAGTGGAAAAACTATATCTGCTGAGCTTGCTATGCTCCGGCTTTTCAACACGCAGCCCGATATGAAGGTTTGTACTTAGACTTGTTAGTGCAGTTTATAAAAGAGCATGACTCCTGAAGAACAAAATTATGGGAAATATAAGTATGATAGAGTATACATTTTATTTGAAGGAAGTTATGCGGCTTGCTCTGTGCAGGCTGGTTAGCTAAGGTGCTTAAAGATATTTACTGTCTTCAGACTAAGTGAATGAGAAAAATGCACTCAAAATTTATTTTATCCATTTCTGTGAATAGAAAAGGAAACCTTGTATACACCATAAAAATTTGTGTTACCTATATTGCTTAGAGAAATTACTTTTTTGTTACCTAAATTGTTCATCATCTTATGAAGTGTGTAAGCTTAAGCTACTTTATGTATGACTATGCAGGTTATCTATATAGCACCTTTGAAGGCTATTGTTAGGGAAAGAATGAGTGACTGGAAAAAGCGTCTTGTGTCTCAGCTAGGGAAAAAAATGGTACTAATCTTTGCATTATGAAAAAAGTATATATGCACTATGTATGATACTGGTGTTAATATATTATGCTTTTATTTAGGTTGAAATGACTGGAGACTATACTCCCGATTTGATGGCTCTCTTGTCGGCCAATATCATCATATCTACTCCTGAAAAGTGGGATGGTATAAGTCGTAATTGGCACAGTCGTAGCTATGTCACAAAGGTGAATTCATACTTGTTTGAGTGTTTGTGGGTGTGTGTGGTATTATATGATGAAATCATTTTTACATTGAAGTTAAGAACTTCTAATGCAAATCTTGTTGGCACTGATCAATAGGTTGGACTTATCATATTGGATGAGATTCACTTGTTGGGAGCTGATCGTGGGCCCATCCTTGAGGTATATGATTGAGCTTTGCCGACATGCTACTGACTCAGCCTCATGTTTATTAAATTTCTGGTTAGAGTGGACTTTTGCACTCCACGTTTTAATCCCATAATTGGGCTTGTTCGAGATAAGATTATTATTGAGCTTTGTGATCTAAAGAATTTATACCTTTGGGATTGTTGATTTTTGATAACAAGGAGTATACAAGATGCTTTCTTGGGACTGGACAAAGAATTAGGAAGTTATGAGTTTTAGATAAAATAAGAAGAAATAATGATTATGGTGTTGTATGGTATAATAAACTTGATAATGACTCTGCTCCTAATCCCTATGAATTGGGGATTATACTAGACTTCTTATCCTAAATAAATGAGGAAATAGGTAAAGAAATCACGATAATAACAAGTAGTATGAAGATTGTTTCTTGGAGATAATCAAAGATACTCTAATATTGGAAATTGATCCTAGGAGATACACCAAGTTACTATTACATATATTCTAACATTCCACACATTCTCGTCACTAGCATCTCATTCCCCTCCTCAACCAAGCTTGAGTCTGGTGGTTTGGGTGGCAGTGGCGAATTGTCTTCTATTTATAGAAAGGATGCCCTATTTATTTTTTCTAACAGTCCCAACCTAATTAACTAACTGAACTCTTAACTAACAGTAACATAACAGACTTAACACAACCAATGTTACCAATATCGCGATTTAAATTGTGAGATCACACGATTTTACAATCTTGCTCCCCAAGAACTAGTCAGAATTGCACTTTGGTGTGATTGCAATGTAATTGCAGAATTTGGTTTAAATTAAATTTTTGGGCGATCTTGACCAGTTTTTCTTTGATGTCAGATCTGGGTCGGGTTTGTGCGATCCATTTGATTTAACACCTCAAAACCCTAAAATCCAGCCACATAGCTAAATTCTATCTCATTCTCTCGCAACTATCCTTGCCTGACGACTCTCTCCATCTCTTGCGGCTCTTTCTGTCTCTTGCACAACAGACATGTATCTCTCGCAACTTTCTCTATTTCCCGTAACTCTTTGGTTTTTGGCACTATATGATTTCTTCTCCTTTTTGGGACTGTTTGATGTGGTTTGTTGCTGACTTTTGCCTCTGTTTGTTGTGGACTAGGCTTTGAGTATTACCTTTTGTGGACTTGGTTGTGTGATGTTTAATATTTGAGTATTTTCTTTTGTGGACTTGGTTGTGATATGATTTGCTAAGTTGTTTTAGAAGTTATGAACCTATGTATAATAGCATTTTAGCTATTCTCTCGGGATTTTCTGTGTAGCAGCTTGTATTAACCTAGCATGCACCACTGTTATTTAGTTGGTGCCAGTCAGCTCTGGTAATTGTAACTGTCAAAGAGCTTTGTTAATCTTGTTAGACAAGTAAGTTTGATCTGGGTGAAGGTTAATCCCCAGTTGTGTGCTGGTTCAGCACACTAGAAATTCTGCTATATGTCATGATTCTGACAAAGAAAATTCATTGAAAGAATATATGAAATCTCAGATTACTTTTCACTCCTTTTCCCAGTTTTTCTCAATTAACATCTCTTGTATTTTACCCATTTCTTCTCTCACAATACTGCAAGAGGTTACACTTTTTTACTATTAACTTTCTTTCTATTTATATTACATGTTATTTGTGTTGCGTTAATGCTGTTTGAGTGCTCAAGTGAGGAAATTTCTGTTTTTAGGTTATCGTTTCTAGGATGAGATATATATCATCACAGACAGAGCGTGCAGTACGGTTTATAGGCCTTTCCACAGCTCTGGCCAATGCTGGGTATGTTTATTTTATTTTCTCCATCTTTCTGTAAATATAAATTCATTTTAATTTTTTTTACCTTATTCTTCTCCTCTCACTTGTATTTGTCTATGTTTTTCGGGTCTGCACTTTCTGGTCCCTCCCACCTCCGTGAGAGGGAGTACAAGATAAGAGTTTGTTCAATCAATGTACTCCTGATTCTTGCCCATGTATATGTAGTGATCTAGCTGATTGGTTAGGCGTGGAGGAGATTGGTCTCTTCAACTTCAAGCCAAGTGTGAGGCCTGTACCTTTGGAAGTTCATATCCAGGCAAGTGGATGTGTTGTTTCACATAGATTTTGGCGGCACTTATCTATTTTGTTATTATAAAATGGTTTTTATGCTGAAAATGAAAAGGTATTTTGATTAGCCTTTGGGGAAAATAATTTTTAATAGAAGAGGGACAAATACAAAATGTCTTTGTATAAATTTAAACATACAAAGAAAAACTTCTACTTTTCTTAAAAAATCTCTAAAAATAATCTCTAAATTATTTATATAAAAATCACTTGTAATTTTAATTTTAACAAACAGGCCCAATATGAAAATAAATCACTTTTATTCTTATAGGGGTATCCTGGAAAGTATTACTGCCCACGGATGAATAGTATGAATAAACCAGCATATGCTGCAATATGCACACATTCACCTGCAAAACCAGTTCTTATATTTGTCTCATCACGACGCCAGACAAGACTTACTGCACTAGACCTAATCCAGGTAGACCTAATCTCTTTTGTTAAATAATATTTGATCCATTATAGTTTACTGTTTTTTATCTTTCTTCTCTGTGAATGTAGTTTGCTGCTTCAGATGAACATTCAAGGCAATTTCTTAATATGCCTGAAGAAGCACTGCAGATGGTTCTATCTCAAGTGTCTGACCTAAACTTGAGGCATACTTTACAATTTGGCATCGGTTTACATCATGCAGGCCTGAATGACAAAGACAGATCTCTTGTTGAGGAGCTTTTTGCAAACAACAAGATTCAGGCATACATTTATTACCTATTAAAATTGGAATTGGCACACTTGTTTGTCTTAAAAAGAAATAGAATATTTTTTTTCTCCATGCCCTTTACTGATCAGCGGTATAATATCAATGCAGATATTGGTTTGTACCAGCACATTGGCTTGGGGAGTGAATCTTCCAGCTCATCTAGTGATTATCAAGGTGATGTAGTTGTAGTAACTTTTTCATTATACAATTTGTCTGTTTTCTGTTTTCTTCTCCACTGGTTCAAGATAAGTAGAAAAAAACTTTCTTTGTTGGGTAAGGTTGAACTTGTTTGGGTATTTGTCTTGTTTGGTTTTTACTTTATTGGGTAAGCTTGAAACCTATAGGTTATGTTGTCATGTAAAATGACATGATGCCTTTCTCTAAGTTATGTTATCACGATGATCCAAGAAAAAAATTCGATAGGCAGAAATGGAGCTAGGTGCGACCAGACCAAGAAGGGAACACTAAAAGAGGCTAATTTTGGATCGTACTACACCGATACCATGTCATGTAAAATCGCTTGATGTCTTTCTCTTTGTTATTCCTGGTATAAATAGAGATTACAACCTACTCAGGTCATTACAATTAATGAGAACAAATTTATTTATGATTTGTGTAGCCTTTTCTAGGGACAAATTGTTGAATGTAATTAAGTAAGCAATATGTAATTAGCAAAGTAGGTCATATCAAATATTTACGTGTTTAGAAATACTTTGCTTGTTCAAAGAGAAAAAACATTCTAGACCTTTTGGAGGAAACACATTCTGCCTCTCTGGTTATTATTCATAGTTGTTTAGGTTATCCACGTTTGGATAAAGTAAAGGTCACCTTTAAAGATCCTTGATCAACCACTTGCCACCCACGTATTGGATAATGAGATCACACATTCTCTCTTGTTTCCCTAAGGACCACTTATATTTTTCCCTCTTCGATTGTTTTGTTCTACTTTTTTGTTCATGATCTTGCTTCTGGTTGTGATAAATTGTTTGCACGAGCTGTTAAATGTGTGTTTTTGGGGTACTCCAGAGTTCAAAAAGGGTACCGCTGTTATTGTCCCTCTACACATTACTTTCATTGGAGATACAGCTTTCTTTGCAACACCTGCTACATTAGAGTCTACAACAAATGTTACTCCCCAACTGCTACTTATTCCTGTATCTGAAATATCTATCTCTACTCATAGACCTCCACAGTCGCAAATTGGTTCTGAAATATCTCTCTCTGCTCATAAACCTCTAGAACTTGATGAATTTCTAGAGATTGTTCTTGCTAATTTTGGCGATTTAGTTCAAGAGACTGCCCCTACTTTTTGTAGTGATTCTGGTTTTGTTGCAATCCTTTCTCTCGTTGCGGTCTCACTTAAACCTTCTGTTGACTTATCTATTGCTCTTCCTATATTTAAACACTCTACTTCTAATCCTCATTTTATATATAATTGTTTGATTTATCAGGGTTTGTCTCCATTCCACTACACCTTTGTTTTTGCTCTATCTGCTATCTATATTCCTAAGTTTGTTCAAGAACTATTATCCCATCCTGGATGGCCACAAACAATGATTGATGAAATGTTTGCATTGGAATCAAGTGGTAATTGGAAGCTTGTTTCACTTCCACCTGAGAAATCTACAGTTTGTTGTTTGAAGGTCTTTTCTATAAAAGTAGGCCTTGGTGGAAGGGTGGATCATTTGAAAGATCAACTAGCAGCAAAAGGATACACTCAAATATATGGTCTTTACTATAGTGACATATTCTCTTCGGTTGCAAAAATGGTCTTTGTTCGACTTTTCTTATTAATTGCTGCTATGAAACATCAGCCTTTGTATCAACTTGATTTTATAAATGCCTTCTTACTTGGAGACTTAGAAGATGAGATATATATGAAACAACCACCTGACTTAGTTTCTCAGAAGGAGTGTGGTCTTGTTTGCAAGTTACAAAAATCATTGTATAGTCTAAAGTAATCACCTTGAGCTTGGTTTGGAAAATCCATCAAGGAGGTTGTTCTGCAGTTTGGCATGATTTGTTGCAAAGTAATTCATTCTGTATTCTCCTTAGACCTTCATCTTTGAACAAAGTTATTTATCTAACGGTATATGTAGATTGTAAAATATGTTGTTTTTGGGTATTTCTTGTGTGTCTCAAACAAGATCACATATCTTCTATTTATAATGAGTTTACAATAATTACATTCAAAACTAGTAACTTGTATTTGACTAGGTGTTCTACCAATGAATCTAGGAAGTTATGCAATCAAGGAATAATTAATCATACTTTGAATTCTAACATCGATGATATTGTCATTATTTGTAATGATCAAGAAGGCATTTAAAACTTAAAGCAACATTTATTCAACCACTTTCATACCAAAGATTTAGGTCAATTGTATAATATTTTTGGGATTGAAGTAGCCCTATTCACAAGCAAGCATTGCTTTTTCTCATAAAAAATATGTTCTCGATATCTTGGAAGAGAAAGGGTTGATTGTAAACCAATTGATAATCCTATGGATCCAAATGTGAAGTTTCTACATAATCAGGGAAAGCATAATAATCTATGGAAACTAAATTATCTGACTATGACTAGACTAACTATTTCATTTGACGATAGTGATAGCCAATTTTTAAACATACCATGAGATATATTAAAGGGTCATTTAGAAAAGAACTTGTTTATTTAGATAGAGTCCTTACCAATATTGTTGGATATTCAGATGTAGATTGAGTAGGTGATGTGAATGATCAAATGTCTACGTTAGGTTATTGTGTTTTGATTGGAGGAAACTTAATTTCTTGGAAAGCTAAAAAGAATATTGTTGTTGCAAGGTCAATGTGTCGTGCTATAGCCCATTCTATTTGTGAACTTTAATTGTTGAAATGAATCATGACTAACATGATCATATTAGTATCTCTCTTCAAATCTGGTTTTTCATGAAAGGACTAAACACATAGAAGTTATTTATCATTAGAACCTCTTCAGTGAGCTCAAATAATCAGTTAGTTGATATCTTCATGAAATCTCTACGAGGACCTCATATTGATTATATATGTAACAAGTTGGATGCATATGATATATATGCTCCAGTTTGAGGGAAAGTGTTGATTATTCTCTATTTATTTTATTGATTGATTTAGTTTCCTTATTTTTTCAGTTTTCATTTCTTGATAGATTCTCTCTTTGTATATAAATTTGCACAACCTCATTGTGAAATACAATTTGATTATTCTAAACTATTCAACTGCTTTCTTAATTGAGGGTACATGAAATGTGACATAAGTATTTGATTCTTACCAGGTATTTTGATATTCAAATATTTTATTTTAAAATAATTTTGATTATTTTTCAGGGGACCGAATATTATGATGGAAAAGCAAAGAGGTACGTTGATTTTCCCATCACTGATATCTTGCAAATGATGGGTCGTGCTGGACGGCCTCAATTTGATCAACATGGGAAGGCAGTGATACTTGTTCATGAACCCAAGAAGAGCTTCTACAAAAAGGTGAAAATTGGGAATGAGGATTATATTTAACTTTGACACCTACGTGCTGTGACCTGTACTGTTTGCTCTTTTGTGTTGCAGTTCTTGTACGAACCCTTTCCTGTTGAGAGTAGTTTGAGGGAGCGGCTGCATGATCACATAAATGCAGAAATTGTTTCTGGAACAATCTGCAGTAAACAAGATGCAGTGCATTACCTTACTTGGACTTACTTATTCCGTAGACTGGTAAGTATGTTTGATACTTCACAACATAATAGAAAACTCGAAAAAGATGTTAGTGTTGGTTGAAGTTATAGGATTTTACTTTTAGAGATAACGAAAGGGAAGAAAATGAATACAGAAGTTTGGTGCATCAACTCACTAGATTCTCTTTTACAGATAGTGAGCTGTGTTGCAATTAAAAGAAAGATGAAACTCATATGTTAGTTGAGAACTTTGGTGCATCAACTTAATTTCACTATTCAGCAACTTATCTTCATCTAAAAGGATATAAGAATAAAAAGTCATATATGAAAAGAAGAATAACAAAATATTCCAACAGTAGCCATTATTATTAATAATTGAAATTGAAGAGCATACAAGATGCTCTGCAATTGCACACTATGTCCAATATGCAGTGCAATAGAACATGCTACAACAATTGCCAAAACATTTACAGAATCAAAGCCAAAACAATTACAAGACACTATGATCATTGATTTCCAATTGATCTAATGCGATGATACAAAACTAGTTTTACAAACAAACAAAAAAACTAACCAATAAATCAACCAAAATTTGTAATTCTAATATCTTTGTTGTCTACAACTTACCGTTAAAATTTAAACTTGATACTGATTCTTCATTAGCTAAAAATCCATCTCCTAAATGAATTCATGTACCATTTCTCCAAATCCCCAATTTCAATTGCAAAGCTCTAGTGGCCATTTTAAATTTTCTTTAGTTTTTTGTCAATTACCAACACCCATGGAGAAGAGAGGAAGAAAAGGAGATGAAGACAGAGTGTGGAAGATGATGGGTTTTGAGTTGAATCGCTAAACTGATGCATCAACACCACATTTGCTGTCTCCAACTCTACCACTGTTGCCAAGGTTTGGGTTGTCGATGCCTCAGATCCAAAACACGTCAAGTTTTGAAAATGGTGTTCATGGAATGTGATGGCATGTGAATAATTGAACTCATCTTTTAATCTTGGTCATTCATTTTGATCTAAGGGCTCACAAATGTCCCTCTCACTCTCACGTAAGAAACCCCTTTCTCACTTGATACATCCTCTTGTTGTAAATATGTAAATTTTTGTTTTATTTATAATAAATGTATCGGCCCATTACTCAGGTCCATTAGCTTTAGAGTAGTCTATTTAAATAGTTTAATAACTGTATTCAAATGACTTTCGGAACAATTTTCAGAAAATCATTCTCCTATTCTGCATGGTATCACGAACTTATGGTTTTGGGGGCCTTACTTCTGCTTAAATCCTAGCCGCTGTCACTGTTATTGTTTCTTTTTCTGCCATCATTGCAGATTCTTGGTCATTTACTGCAGGACTTTGCAGCCTCTTAGTTTTCTTGTGTTTGGATAGTCACTACTAACACCATTGTCACCAATCCATTAACCTCCGTTATTGTTCATGCATGTTTGATCGTTGTTTACATCGTTTTTTGCACCGATGACCATAACACCAGATACGCCATCTCAAGATTAGCCAGACCCCAAATTATCACCGCCGTCTGACTTGTCATGCGCCTCCGTTGTTCTGATGCACCACCACCAATTGCAGCATTAATGCCACACGCCGCCTTCCAGGTTGCTATTTGCTGTCGTTTTCCCACGGCTTGCTTGTCGGCCTTCCCTGGTTCTATTTCTGTGGTCGAAATAATCATTTGAGATACTTTTGAACGTGGGTATTCTTGACGTGCATCATTCTTCATCAGAATAGTTTTGTTTGTGGACTGATTTTGAGTTGTTAATGAATTGCAGAGGTCTCTTTGGTGTTGTTCATTAGTTCATTTTTGGTTATATCAACAAAGACATTGTTTTCAAGATCTTGCAACAAGACGATTATAGATCTGGTCCAAAGGTGTTATCTTCGGCACTCTAGTCCCACTCAGACTTGTTCATTCTCCTTTTTCCTTAGTGGTCTTTGTTTCCTTTGTTTATAAAACAATTGTGATATTTGTCAGTATTCTAAGCATCATCATTTTATTTTTCCTTCTAGTCCTACTAAAAGTGTTGAACCATTTGATCTTATTAATTTTTTATGTTTGGGGACCTGCCCCTACTAATATTCCTTGTGTGAGGTGGTTTGTTTCGTTTATTGATGATTGTACTCATTTGACATGAATTTATTTGATGAAGGATAAATCAGAAGTACCTCAATTTTTAATTCAATTTTACAATATTGTACAAACACAATTTTAAAAGGCATTAAAAGATTAGGTTATGACAAGGCAAGGAATATGTAAATCATAGCTTTTCAAGTTTTAATAGTAAACAATGGATTATTCATGAATTCACATGTGTTGACACCCCACAACATGGGGTGCAAAAAGGAAAAATCGCCACTTACTTAAAGTTGTATGAGCTCTTCTCTTCCAAATGCCTGTTCCAAAATCACATTGGGGTGAAGCAGTATTGACAAGTTCCTATTACAATATCTCTATTACCATACTCTATAACTTACTGCATCTTTTTGTTGTTGTTTGTTTTCTAAAGAGTTTAAGAATTACTAGTTTGTAACTTGTCTTAGGACCAACCCGGTCTCGTCTTATTTCGTACTATCTTTGATAAACCTGCAACTAATTGGGTTAAGGGATGGGTTAGGGTCTAAAAATTGGCTCTATCAAATATAGGGACCGGGTAAGGGACATACCAAACCCCACCTAACCCGTCTTTTATACACCCCTAAGATTTTGTATCTTTTAGAATTAGGATAGGATAATTCCTGATAGAATATTAGAAAATATCTTATAATATCTATTATATTATATTTGAGTATCTTGAGTTATTTCCTAAGATAATTTATATTTATAGAGATATCTTAGAATATCTCTCATTATTATTATGATTTATTCTTAATTTAGGATTTAGTCTATGTTTCTCTATAAATAGAGATTAGTATTGAGTCTTTTATAATCAAATTAGCATAAAACTATTATCAATAATATTCAAACCCTTATTATTTTCTCTCCTCCTTTTCTCTAAAATCTCACAACTTCAACAATTCCTATTTAGTTTACATCTCACATTTATATAGAAATTGACTCAACCCTTAAAGATTCATATTCAATTATTCCCAATGACTATTTTTTGACAGATGGTCAATCCTGCTTACTATGGACTGGAGAATGTAGAACCTGAATTTATAAGTTCGTTTTTGTCTAGGTATGTCATGAAATACCAAAACCCAATGTTTATAGCAATGATATTCTGACCGACACTTATCTTTTGGCAGCCTAGTACAGAGCACATTTGAGGATTTGGAAGACAGTGGATGCATAAAGATGAATGAAGATGTGGTTGAGTCTGTGATGTTGGGGTCAGTAGCATCTCAATATTACCTCAGCTACATGACTGTATCAATGTTTGGTTCAAACATCGGTCCAGATACATCACTTGAAGTAAGACTTGTATTCCATTTCTCATATCTTTAGACATCTTCCTCGTTTAGAAGATTGGATCTTTTAATTATTCAAAATAACTATGCATAGTGTTTTTGTGTAGGTCTTTTTGCATGTCTTATCTGCTGCTGCTGAATTTGATGAACTTCCTGTGCGTCACAATGAGGTAATTGTTTTACTTTTTATTAATGAAAGTCATTTATTCTTGAAGAATCAAGAAAAATCATATTTGATTCTCTTTTATTTTATATTATTCTATTTATTTTTATTTTATGATTTTTTCATTATTGCTCATTAATATCGTTGAAATTTATTCTCCTATAGAAACAGTCTAAGGCTGTAGTAATGAAATATAAAAGTATTTTTTCTATTCTTTTCATCCGTTATAATTAAAAGAATAAAAAAACGGGAGCTCATGATACCATGTGAATTTTTTTTTGATATGGGCACATTATGTATTCGAAAGTTATAAATCAATGCATCCAATTTTATCTACACGGAACTACTGCTATCAGTTAATATTTTCTTTTGCCATGAAGTTCAGTCCTAGTTTTATAAACACCAACTATTGCCCTTTATCTAATTAATTTTTTTTCTATAATTGATGATATGTCCAAATTGGACTTGCTCAGAAATCAAATTTCTTGCCTGAAGTCATTGACAATATTGTCATTTTATCATAGGAAAAATACAACGAAGCACTGTCTGAGAAAGTTAGATATCCTGTGGATAAAAATCATTTGGACGACCCTCATATCAAAGCAAATCTTCTATTTCAGGTCAGCTATGTATTTAACCTTTAATTTTAGTATAGTTAAATTTCTGTTTTAATATTTACTTATTTTTATAGCTTCAGGTTGCCCCTTTCAAATTTTCTTTTTTTCATTTGTTTATGTTTGTGATCATAAACGTATTCTGAGTGCAGTCCCATTTTGCCCAATTGGAGTTGCCAATTAGTGACTATATCACAGACTTAAAATCAGTATTAGATCAGAGTATACGCATAATCCAGGCCATGATTGATATATGTGCAAATAGTGGATGGCTCTCAAGCTCTATAACTTGCATGCATCTTCTGCAAATGGTAATGCAGGTAATTATTTTGTTCTGCACTTGACCTTTCTTCTTTCTGAACTGTTGGATAGTTTGAAAGAAACTAGCTAATTTTAAGTTAGTTCTGATGGTCTTACATAAGAAAAAAATCCGTTCAGGCAAAAGTCTGTCCTGATCAATTTTACTATAAGTAGAACTCCGAGTTCTAACTGAATTGTATTGAATGATTTTCTGTTACAATAAAGAGAGGGAAGGATCTCTTATGTAGGAAAAGATAAAGCTGGTTTCAATACACAGCAAGCTAATTCAAATTAGTTACATTACATTGAAAGTTGAGAGTGTTTCACTCCTAAAATCTTGTGTCTTGGTTTTAGGGTTTGTGGTTTGACAAGGACTCTTCGTTGTGGATGCTACCATGCATGAATACCGATATTATAACTTCATTAAGCAAAAGAGGAATTTATAGTGTACAAGAATTGCTAGATATTCCCAGGGCAGCATTGCAGACTATTATTGGAAATTTCCCGGCTTCAAGATTGTACCAGGTAAAGATTCCTCATAACTTCTTTTAATGCTTGTTTATATTCTTTAATATGCTAATTGGAGTTAAGATTGTTGAAGGAGAGAAAATGAGAGACATATGGTAAAACTGCTCTGATACCAACATATCACTAGCTTTGTCAGTTCCAATGATTAGTTAGTAGATGTTTTTACAAAGTCATTGCGAGATCCTAGAATTAGTTATATATGTAACAAGCTAGATGTATTAAAATGTAAATAATTAGATTAGATGGGTTGTAAGTATTTCGGCCTGTTAATATTACTGTAAATTACATTTCTTAATTTTCTGTCTATATAAAGAAATTCCACTGTGTAGTTGAAACACACGGGTTATTCAATGTCTCTCAATACTCTTTATATTCAACATGGTATCTAGAGCTAACTGAGAGACAACCCTAATCGTCAAATATCCGGTGGACCCACTGTCTCCGGTGAATATTTTATTTTTTTCCGACAAACCGTGTTCTCAACTCCGATTTCCCCCTCCCTGCCTTGGGTACGCTGATTCCTCACTTTTTGTCCATCTGCTCACGTTCTATCGTCGCTGTCGGCACTGTTTCTGACGATTTTTTTCGACGAACGACCACTCCAGCAGCATCGTACAGTCCAGATCGGCCAAACCCTTCCGCCGCGTCATTAGAAACACCCTCATGCGCCGCCTGCCATCACGCACGTGAGATCCACGCGCCACCTATAGCCACCGCGCGTGACGGCGCGTCCGACAGCCGTTCACAGTGCTGCTTCTTCTACAGCACTCGCCTCGGCCTCCTGCTTCCATATCTGTCCTCAGTTTTCAGTTTCGAGTTACGGATATACGAGTTTCAGTTCAAATAGCCCCTGTTTTCCCGATACAGACGCGTTTTCTAACACTTTTTACTGACCATGACGTCTCAGTCTGAAACAAAGAGCAATTTTACCAACTACATCACTTCTCCACTCTCTGTTGAAAAATTGAATGCATCAAATTATGATAATTGGGCCGCCAACATCAAACTATGGCTACGTGGTCAAGGTTACGAGAACCATCTCACTCAAAACCCTGAAAAAGTGAGTGTGACTGAAACGTCAAAATGACGACAGATTTACGCTCAGTTGTGTAGTGTCATTAAGTCTACACTTCATCCAGATGTTAAACTGATTTTCCGTTTGCATCTCACGTGTGAATCGGTTTGGAGTCAAGCAAAGACACTCCACACTAACGACACAACGACTCTATAGAGTTTGTCACCGCTTATTGAACATTATTACTCTGAAGACACTCGATGGCTCTATTTCTTCATAACTTGGCACCGTTCATAGTGCACTTCATGACTTTAATCAGCTTCTCCCTCCTGCTGCAAGTAATCCAGTTGAACAGCAGAAGGAGTTAGATCAACGCAACACCTTCTTCATGCTTCTTGCATTCTATAGTCTACCCCATGAGTACTCTGCAACTCGTGATCAAATTTTGGGGTCTGTTATTGTTCCAGATATGTCTACTAACTCAGCAATCCTCCTTCGAGTACCAACAAAACATCCAGTTGAGCATTTTATTACTTCAGTTCTAGGTGACACTACTGCACTTGCATCTCAGGGACATAATTAGAATCGTTCTCGTGGAGGACCATCCAACTCTAAGCCGTCCCAAATGTGAGCATTATAATTGGCTTGGACACACTATTGATCGTTGTTGGAAGTTGCATGGTAAGCCTTCGCCTTCGAGAAATGCAACTCAGCTTGATTCTTCTGCCACTATTCAGACTACACCATCTCCCCAAGGCTTCCCGACAAATTATGAAGATTTTCTTCAATGGGTTCAGAGCCATCCGAACTCTAAGTTCTCCTACTTCGGTTGCATACACTAGTAACTTATCTGTTTACCTCTCTCACTCATCTTCTATCGGTCCTTGGATTCTTGATTTTGGTGCGTCTGATCATGCCACTTGTAATAAAGTCTCTTTTCTTCACTCTCTACATCTGGTTTTATACCTACTATAACTTTTGCCAACGGTACTCAAACCCGATCTCAAGGAATTGACACTGTCCGCATTCTCACTTCCATCTTAGTTGCATTTGTTCTCTATGACCGGAGTTTGGGACGGAAGATTGGCGTCGGATGTGAGTCACAAGGCCTTTATTACCTTCCTACATCTTCCAAGGCGTGTTTGCCACAGAGTCCCCTCATATTATCTATGCTCAGCTAGGACACCCAAGTCTTACCAAAGTACAAAAATTGGTGCCTAGTTTGTCTAAGTTGTCTACCTTACATTGTGAGTCGTGTCAGTTAGGGAAACACACACGTAGTAATTTTCCTGATCGAGTCAATAAAAGAGTATCCTCTCCCTTTATTTTAGTTCACTCTGATGTTTTGGGTCCCTCACGTACTGTGTCTACTTTAGAGTGTAAGTATTTTGTTAATTTTATTGATGATTATTCTCGTTGTGCGTGGTTATTTTTAATGAAAAATAGAGCTGAACCATTTTCCATTTTTTAGCAATTTTATCAAGAAATTAAAACTCAATTTGGAGTTTCCATTCGTACATTAAGAAGTGATAATGCTCGGGAATATTTGTCCCATCAATTTCAAACCTTTATGGCTTCCAACGGTATTCTACACCAAACATCATATCCACATACACCCCAGTAATACGGGGTAGCCGAACGCAAAAATTGGCATCTCATTGAAACCGCACGAACCTTACTTCTCCATGGCAATGTTCCATTCCATTTTTGGGGGCATGCAGACTTAACGGTGTGCTACCTTTTCAATCGAATGTCGTCTTTTGTTCTTGTTGGGAATATCCCCCATTCGGTCCTCTTTCTCCATCCCCCTCTTCCCCTACTACCACCTCGTGTATTTTGGTCTACGTGTTTTGTCCACAATTTATCTCTTGGTTTGGACAAATTGTCACCTCGGTCACTCAAGTGTGTCTTTCTCTGTTATCATCGATCCCAAAAGGACTATCGTTGTTATTCTCCCACACTACACCGCTACGTTACATCAGTTGATGTTACCTTTTTCGAGTCTGTACAATATTTTAAACCTACCCATATAGCTATTGAGTCCCATTAGGACATTAATCCCAAACCTCCTCAAGTAGTTATCCCTATCCCACCCACTCTTATCCCTATCGAACTTGTCGAGTTTGCCCCCTAACTTCCATGTCCACTACAAACTTATCAGCAGCGTCGCTTATCTTCTGTTGTGTATGCTCTTGTTCCCATTACAGAGTTTCCTCCAACGCCACCTTTGGATTCGGCCTTGCCACATGAGCATGACCTTCCCATTGCTCTTCGTAAGGATATTTGCACCATCTGGAATCTATCTCCTCATTATATTGATTTGTGTTATCATCGTCTTTCTCCTTTACATTACACTTGTTTGTCCTCCTTGTCTTCTGTTTCTATTCCTAAGACTACAGGTGAAGTATTATCCCACCCTGAGTGGAGGCACGCAATGCTTGATGAGATGTGTGCTATACAAAGTAGCGGCACTTGGGAATTGGTTCATTTACCTCATGGAAAGTCGTTAGTCGGGTGTCGTTGGCTTTATACAATGAAGGTTTGTCCTGATGGTAAGATTGATTGATTTAAGGCTCGTTTGGTGGCCGGGGATATACTCAGATTTTTGGGTTGAATTACAGTGACACATTCTCACCTGTTGCCAAAATGGCATCTGTCAGACTGTTTTTCTCCATTCTAGTACTTCGGCATTGGCCTTTCTATCAACTTGACATTAAAAATGCCTTTTTGCACGGTGATCTTGAAGAGGAAGTTTATATGGTTCGTAGTGAAGCCAATCACTTTGTATTTTATCATCACTCAGCCCAAGGGTGCATCTATCTTATCGTTTACGTGGATAACATTGTCATAACTGGTAATGATCCGCAAGGAATACTCCAGTTAAAACATCTTTCAAATAAATTTCAGACTAAAGACCTTGACAAACTCCGTTATTTTTTGGGTATTGAAGTAGCCCAATCCAAGATGGCCTTGTAATTTCACAAAGAAAATATGGATACAAGTCTCGGGCCTATTAAATGCCAAGTCAGTTGATACTCCTATGGATACAAATGTCAAACTCCTACCCAATCAGGGAGAACCTCTATCAGATTTAGGAAGATATAGGAGATTGGTTGAAAAATTAAACTAACTCACAGTCACTCGTCCTGACATTTTCTTTGTTGTCAGTGTGGTAAGTCAGTTCTTAAATTCTCTTTGCCAAGAACATATAGATGTTGTAATCTGGATTCTTAAATACATCAAAAGTGCACCTAGAAAAGGTCTCATTTATGAAGATAGAGGACATACTTAGATAATTGGTTACTCCGAGCAATGGGAAGGTCATGCTCATGTGGCAGATAATTGAACTGCACAACAGAGTTGGTTTTATATAGGCTAAAGACAATAAATACATAAATAAATATGGGAGATACTATCTCTATTTACATGATATGATATGATATGTAATAAATCTAAATATATTTTCATCAAAGATGTCATACAATGTCTACGAAATTTATAGCTTCAATCTGTTAATTTTGGGATAATTGTGTTAACCTTATTTTGTTAGAACGTCATTTTAGGAATTTTATCATATCTTTCATGTAATTTATTATTTTTTTTTTTAATTAGAAGTCTCGTACATCCTTACCTAAAAGTCCTCTGAAATTAACAACTTGGTAGTCATGAGCAATTTTTTAAAACTCAACTTGTTAGACCGGTTCAATCGGGAACCAGGCATCTAGCTTGTCAGAGCAACTAGTTGGATCTCTTAAATTTAGAAGAAATAATATTGTTTCTTATATTATTCTGAGGTCACTGGACCTATATATATACATGAGCCTGCAACTTATTTTAGGAAATATGGACAGCAAATTCTAAGGAAACAAATCTCTGTGATTATGGGATTGATCCTAAATACAAAAATACAGCAAATATAAAACTTCCATGTGATTATGGGAGAATCACGGTTTTGACACTCCCCCTCAAGCTGGTGAATAGGTGTTTTCCATTCCCAACTTGGATATAATTCCCTCAAAGTTAATGCAGTGCAGCCCTTTGGTGAGTATGTCTGCAAGTTGATTCTAGGGATGGCAATAAAATCCGCACCCGCGGGTACCCACCCAAACCCGCTTGATTTGGGCGGGGAAAACCCGCTTTAATTGGGTGCGGGTGCGGGTGCGGATTTTCCCCGACATTAAAATTCGGGGGCGGGGGCGGGTTTGGTGGTGATGATATCCACCCCGCACCCGCACCCGAACCCGCCCTGCAAGTATTATTATTATAATTTTAAAATTTTATATACATATACATATTTAATATTTAATATTTTTTGAAATATTAAAAATTATAATTTTATTTCTATATAAAATATTTTTTAATTTTATTATTGTTTTATTATTATTATTTTATTATAATAAATATGTTTTTAAATTTATAATTTTATATATATTAGTGGGTGCGGATGTGGGCGGGGAAACCCGAGACCCGTTGCGGGCGGGGATGGGTGCCTAAATTCTACACCCGCTATGTAACGGGGGGCGGGTGCAGGTTTTCCCCGATTAGTCGGGTGCGGGTGTGGAGGATGCGAAATCTGCCCCCGCCCCGCCCCGTTGCCATGCCTAGTTGATTCTGAGTGGATACATATGGTGTGCAAATCATGCCACTGTCTAGTTTTTCGTTGATAAAGTGTCTGTCAACCTCTATATGTTTAGTTCTATCATGCTGCACCGGGTTGTGGGCTATACTAATTGCAGATTTATTGTCACAATAAACTCATATGTTCATCCCACCTTATCTTCAAGTCTTCCAATATAATCTTCAGCCATAGAAGTTCACATATTTCGTGGGCCTTTGCTCGAAATTCTGCTTCAGCACTCGATCTAGCTACTACACTCTGTTTTTTGCTCTTCCAAGTCACTAGATTTCCACCAAGGAAGGTGCAGTATCCAGTAGTTGATCTCCTATCTACCACTGACCCTGCGTAGTCCGCATCCGTATATTCTTCAAGACTTACACTCTTGTTTCGTTTGAACAAAATCCCTTTTCCTGGGGTCCCTTCCAAATACTGGACAATTCTAAGAGCAGCTTGTAAATGTGCTTCCTTTGGTTGGTGCATAAATTGGCTGACTAGACATACAACAAAAGCAATGTCTTGTCTAGTATGAGATAAGTAAATAAGCCTGCCCACAAGTCTTTGATACATTTCCTTGTCCACGACAATATCCTCCTCCGCTGGTCTGAAGGTTGTCTTCCCTGTTTCTTTAAGCAAGTCAATAATATATTTTTGTTGAGATATGATGATTCCTTTCTTGGAATGGGCAACTTCAATTCCTAGAAAATATTTAAGTCTCCCTAATGTCTTGATCTCGAAATCCGTGGCAAGGCATTTACTTAGCACTTGCTGCTCCTTTTTGTCATCCCCACTAACTATAATATTATCTACATACACCAATAAAATTGTTACTCCCCCTGAAACTGAATGTTTGATAAATAATGTGTGATCCCCTTGGCTCTGTTTGTTGCCTAGACCTGTCATAACTTTGGTGAATCTTCCAAACCATGCTCTTGGGGATTGTTTCAGCCCATATAGAGCCTTTCTTAGCTTGCAAACAGTTCCAGCAGCAACCTGTCCATTGTAACCAGGGGGCAACTCCGTGTATATTTCTTCTTCAAGGTTTCCATGTAAAAATGCATTCTTCACATCAAACTGTTGTAGGTGCCAATCATGATTTGCTGCTAATGACAATATTACTCTGACCTTGTTCATCTTAGTAACCAGAGCAAATGTCTCCAAGTAATCAACTTCATAGATTTGAGTGAAGGCTTTGGCAACTAATCTTGCCTTGTAACGTTCAATGGTCCCATCAATCCTGTATTTAACTGTATATACCCACTTGCATCCTACTGGTTTTTTTCTACATCCATGGCTTGTTTCCATTTCCTGGCAAATAATGCTTCAGATACAGAGGAAGGTGTGTGTGTGGAGTTGAGGTTTGTGAAAAAGGTTTTATGAGTAGGTGAGAATTTTTCAAATGATAAGCAATTTGATAGTGGGTAAAGTGGTTGTTGGGTGCATGTTCTAGTTCTCTTTCTAAGGGCAATGGGTAGGTCTAGATTTTGGTCCACCTGTGCTTCTAGATTTTCAGAAACAAACTCATTAGAATCATTGGAGTTTATAGGATTCGAAGGTGTTACCTCATGCAGTGATGATGGGTTGGATTCTTGGACATTGCCAGATTCTAGAATGGCCTTTTCTCTCCTTGAATATACCTGATTTTTCCCAAATTTTCCACCATTAGGTGCAGGTTCAGGTGCAGGCCTTGTTGTTAGTTTAGGTGCAGGTTCAGGTGCAGGTCTTGCTGTTGGTTCAGGTGCAGGTGTTGGTGTAGGTCTTGCTGTTGATTCAGGTGCAGGTCCTGCTGTTGGTTCAGGTGCAGGTCCTGCTGTTGGTTCAGGTGCAGGTCCTGCTGTTGGTTCAGGTGCAGGTTCTGTTCTTCTCTCAATTTCAGGGACAACAATGCCATTTGTCCCAATTTCAGGTCCAAATGTCATATTTGGAAGCATGAGAGTCTTATCTTCGTCTCTTACATTCTCCCCCTGAAGATGAGGCTGCTTGAAGTAGCTCTCTTGTTCGTTGAAGGTGACATCTCTTGACACATAGAATCTTTTTGATAGGGGGTGAAAACATTTGTATCCCTTTTGTGTGGTAGAGTACCCTAAGAATACACATTTGACAGTCCTAGTGTCTAATTTTCCCCTTTCATTACTATGAACATGCACAAAGGATACACACCCAAATATTCTAGGTTGGACTTTATTTGTAGGATCCAAGTGTGGGTAGAATGAGGATAGGACTTCCATGGGACTTTTTGAGTCTAAGATTTTAGTGGGTAACCTATTGATTAGGTAGGTGGTAGTAAGAAGAGCTTCCCCCCAAAATCTCTTAGGAACATGGTTTTGAAAAATGGAGCTCTAGTTTGATTTAATAGGTGCCCATTTTTTCTTTCTGCAATCCCATTCTGTTGGGGTGTGTTCACACATGAGGACTCATGGATTATCCCTTCCTGTTGGCAAAAAGAGTTTAGTACAAGGTTAAAGTAGTCCTTGGCATTATCAGACCTAATTCTTTTGATACCGACCCCAAATTGGTTTTTAATCATTGAGACAAACTGAAAAAACACGGAGCTAACTTCAGATTTTTATTTCAATAGAAAAACCCAAGTCACTTGGGTACAATCATCTATGAAGGTTAAAAACCATTTAGCACCTGAGATATTAGGAACATAAGTAGGACCCCATACATCAGTGTGAACAATAAAGGGAAATGACTCATTTTATTGCTAATGGGAAAAGGTACACACTTGTGTTTAGCAAGTTCACACACCTCACAATGGAGACTCTCCACATTTAAATCTTTAAACAAGAAAGGGAAAAACACTTTTACAACTCGAAATGAAGGGTGTCCTAGCCGACAATGGTATAGTTGAGCTTTCTCTTTATTGGTCATGGTAGATTTAGATATGAGAGAGCGGCTCTTGGTACGCAGATTAGGATCGTCCATGTAGTATAGGTCATTCCATTCTCTCTAGCATGTCCAATCGTCCTCCCCGAGTTCTTGTCCTGCAGTATACAAGAGTTGCTATGAAAAACAGCATTACATGAGAGATCTTTTGTGAGTTTTTGTATAGAAATCAGATTGGTGGACAATTTAGGGACATGAAGGACATTTTTTAATGTTATGGATGGGCTTATTTGGACCTTTCCTTGTCCTGCTGCAGTTATAAGGGTTCCATCTACTGTGGAAATTTTCTTGTTGCTAGGACATGGGGAATATGTGGAGAAGTATTTGGGTAGAGGGGTCATATGGTCAATGGCTCCAGAGTCTAATATCTAGTAATGTGTAAATGGTGTAACTGAAGCATTAAGCCCAAAACAAAGTGGAAACTTATTAGAATATGTTAATGAGCATGTACCTGTGGGCTTCTCCAATTTAATAAGGAAGGATCTTACCCGTTTTATCTCTTCATGATTCAGCTGGATAGATTCTTCACTTTGTCCATTAGCAATGTATGTTTGCCCTTGCCCTCCTTTTTTAGGAGGGCCTCCTTTTGGCCCCTATTCTCAGCTTGTGGGTTTTCCATGTAATTTCCAGCACTTCTCTCTTGTGTGGCATGGCTTGTTACAGTGGGTACACCAGCCCTCGTGTTTTTTCTCCATATTTGGAACCCCAATTTTCCTCTGGTTAGCAACCATGATTGTTCCTCCTTCAACTATCATTGTGGAGCTTTCAGTGGTTGAGGTCTCCAGCATCAGTCCTCTCCTGCTTTCTTCACTCCGGATAATGGCTACCACTTCATTAAGCCCGGGGAGTTTCTCTTTTCCCAGGATTTGGATTCGGACCTGGTTATATTCAGGATTCAGGCCTACCAAAAAATCATAGACTCTATTTTGTTCAATATACTCCTTAAGGATTGCTGAGTCTTCTGAACACTTTGCTTTTATAACTCGATAGTGGCATATTTTGTTCAATATACTCCAATTCCATCCATAGAGACTTGAGTTGATTGGCATATTTTGTATCTGATCTGTTTTCCTCTTTGGCAGCCACGGTTTTTACCTTTACATCATAAATTTCAGCAGCATCCTTGACCTTAGAATAAGTTTGTTCTACTGCCTCCCAAATTTCCTTTGCTAATTTAAGGAACATGCAGGTATCACTAATTTCGGGGACCATTGAATTCCGTAGCACACTATGATCATGGAGACTTCTTCGTCCCATGATTTGAACTTGGGATCTGTTTCATCAGGTGTATTATCAGTCAGGTGACAGACCTTTCCTTTTCCTTTCAAGATGGTCCTAATGAGTTGAAACCATTTGAGATAATTCTTCCCATTTAACCGATAAGCAAAATGAACATTTTGCAATTCTCCAGTAGTCTGGGGTATGTCCCCAGTTTCCAGAATAGGATTCATGACCTTAGCCATGACCAGGTGCAATCAAGGTAGAGAGGGTTGCGCTGCAATGAAGGCTGCAACAATGCTTAAAGGTAGTGCAGCAATGAAGGCTGCAACTTAGGGTTTACAAGCACAGTCAGAGGCTCCCAAGGATCAGGAGCTCTGATACCATCTTAAATTTAGAAGAATAATATTCTTTCTTATATTATTATGAGGTCATTGGACCTATATATATATACATGAGCCTGCAACTTATTTTAGGAAATATGGACAGCTAATTCTAAGGAAACAGATCCCTGTGATTATGGGATTGATCCTAAATACATAAATCTAATAATAGCAAGATACAACTGTTACAGAAATACAACAAATATAAAACTTCCTAAAATACATAAGGAGAATCACGGTTTTGACAAGATCAAACAAGCATACTGTTGGAATATTAGAAAATATCTTATAATATCTTATAGTATCTTTTATATTATATTAGAGTATCTTGAGTTATTTTCTATGATCAATTTATAATCATAGAGAATCTTAGAATATCTCTCATTATTATTATGATTTATTTCTCATTTAGGATTTAGTCTATGTTTCTCTATAAATAGTTATTAGTATTGAGTCTTTTGTAATCAAGTCAGCATTAAGCTATTATCAATAATATTCAAACCTTTATTATTTTCTCTCCTTTTCTCTAAAATCCCACAACTTCATCACATACCAACTGGAGCAGCTCGTGGAATTCTGCTGGTTTTCCAAAAAACAAGTGACCTTGTGGTTTTCATTGACTCGGCCGGTGTAGTTGTGCCCAAGGAGGTCGCTTTCTGCAACTTTCAGCTGCTGGAGGTAGAAGTTGGATAGTTAAATAGAAAATAGGAGAAAAGAACACTACTGAAGAAGTATCGTTTGGAAACAAAACGGTGTAGAGAAAACTAAAATTTGTAGTGAGAAAGATGCATACTTGGAAGTTAGAATAGTTAGTGTTGGATACAATACTTTGGGCAGCAGCATTGGTGGTTGTTATTTTTTTTAATGAATGCAGGCATAAAGCGACGCGCAACAGGGGAAACGGCATTGTTATTTTTTTAATAAATAAATGTGTGTATCTTATTGGTGGTTAGTCGATCACCACCACATTTTTGCTTGCTGCAACTTTCAGCTGCTGGAGATAGAGGTTTGTTAGTTAAATAGAAAATAGGAGAAAAGAACACTACTGAAGAGGTCTCGATTGGAAACAAAACGGTGTAGAGAAAACTAAAATTTGCAGTGAGAAAGATGCATACTTGGAAGTTAGAATGGGGAGTGCTGGATACATTGGGAAATGGTTTTCACTTGGGGCAGCGGCATTGGTGGTTGTTATTTTTTTAATGAATGCAGGCATAAAACGACGTGCAACAGAGGGGAAACAGCGTTGTTATTTTTTTAATAAATAAATGTTGTGTGTATCTTATTGGTAGATTGTGTAGGGAATTTAGACATAGCGAAAAAAGTCTTGACATCTGTAGTGTTATTTGGTGGTTTGTTGTAGAAGTCTACTTTTATTACTTCTATTGGAGCATAACATTACAGAGTAGTTGGTATGATAATTATATTTAGAAATTAAGTCATCCGGTTCAATACAAAGACAATATTTATTAAGATTGGGTTATACCACCAACCCATCTGGTTTACCAAGTCCATGACCAAGCCGGTTTTCAAAACGCTGGATGAGTTGATTATGCAACAGCATAATTGATATTAAATAAGTTATATATGAATATTTCATATTTTTTAATATATTAATACTTTGTTTATGTAGCAAGTATATCACCACTGTCAGTTTATACATTTTTGTTTTTATTTCTTTAACCAGGATCTACAGCACTTCCCTCATGTTAAAATGAAATTAAAGCTTCAGGAGAGGAAAAATGATGGTGAGAGGTGCAACATATTACACATCAGATTAGAAAAGCTCAATTCTAGGCGACACTCATCGAAAGCATTTGTTCCTCGATTTCCAAAGGTCTCTTTTTTAGATACATACTTGCTTGAGTGTGTCTATGTGTTTGTGTTACAGACAGTGAATCAAATCATTTTATGAATACTCAGATACATCTTCATTACAAATTGTCATTTTTAATGAAAAGCAAGTGATATGCACAAAAATCTAAGCTGATAATATATTGTATAGGAGACTCTTAATAATAATACAAGATTATTAAAATGTCAAAAGAAACGTGGCTGGGTAACAAAGTTGACAAAATTGGCTGGCTCCATAAAGTTATGGGCCAAATTGCATTCATATGAGTGAATCAAGGTTCATGTTCAAAATGAATATCCAAAGTGATCCATATCTTTTGGGTTCAGTCTTGTTTCGAATCTAGATACATCTTGCATGTGTCATAAGATACTATAACCATGCGTGCGTGCATATGTTTTTGTGAATGTATAAGTTAGATGACTATTTTTATGAGGAGACCATTAAATTTTTACCAAGATTGGCTGAGATTTAGTTCATATGCTCGATTAATTATAACACTTTTCATAGATACATTCCTTTCACACATTCATATTTGAAGTCTGTGTCATTTGAACATAAAAGTCCACAATTTTTTTTAATACAGATAAAAGAGGAGCAATGGTGGTTGGTTCTTGGTAATACCTCTACTTCTGAGCTATATGCTCTGAAAAGAGTTTCTTTTTTGGATCACTTGGTTACCTCGATGAAGTTGCCTCTTGCTCCAGCTAATCCTCAGGTAAAAATGACTTGCCTCCATCCAAACTTGGTTCCCCTTCTGCTCTGGTACAACAAGCACAATAGCTCCTACACAGTGTATTTCACCATTGTGAAAATAGTGTCTTCCATTTGCATTCCATTAGTAGGAAGCAAATATTCATTTTAATATATTTGTTTTCACAAAAAATAGATTTACTCTGGCTTCTAGGTTGTTTTTACGTTGGTTGTCAATCAATATACTTTCACTTGTACATTTTTCTTTACGTAATGTTATGTCTTGCAGGATGTAAAATTGATTTTAGTCTCCGACTGTTACATTGGATTTGAACAAGAGCATTCCATTAAATAACTTGTTGGGTGTTTGCCAATCAAGCCATCTTTGGTCAGCAGCTTTGTACTAACTACACTGGTTGATAAGACGTGGGATACCATCAAATCAATGATTTCTTCAATCACTTTGTTCTACCCAGCTACACAATCAGAATCTAAATATTTACCCAGTGCACATATCTACATATGCCAGGACGTTTGCAGCCAGAGAAATATGTCTGCTGAAATTTTCTATTTTAGCTTTTGTCCTAAATTTGGTTATGTTCTCTTTATATATTGGTACGACTGGTTGTAAATAGAGTTGACATTGGAAAACTGCTTCAGCTCTACTTCACTGTGATCAAATGTTGTTTTTCATTCTTGCTTGGTAAGGCATTTAATTTGATTAATGAAGTTAATTTAAATTTGATTTCTCATATCCCGTTGGTGTTACTGCAGTATTGACTGTCTCTCTTTCTAACTTCAAGAGACACTTCATTCCTCACTGGGGACTGACTGAGTGCCTCCTCTTCCCCTTAATAAATAATTATATTTCTCAAGTAGTTTAAAAAAATGATTCCTCTTAATTTCTTAATGTCTTATGTTTATTTTAAATTTGAAAGCCTTCAATTGTCATTTTTTTTTATAAATAAAACCTTAAATTGTCATAGTTACAGCTACGATTGGATTATTGTCTTTATTCCATCAATAGACAGTTTAGTTATTAAAAGCATTGTTAACATAGATCTCTAAAGTGGTGTATCTTTTAATAAAAGTTGGTGTACTTTATTGCTAACATTGAGCTCTTGTTTATTGGATCTGAGAAGTATAAATTTTTGTTGTCTACTCGCAGTAGGTGAATAGTCACCACCCTTTACATCCAAATTATATGAAGATATCATCGTGCATATTTTTTTTTAATAAAAATAAAAAATTCATGTACATTTACGATATCTTTAAAAAATTTATATTTTTTACGTTGTGATCATCTATTAACTCTAGGGAAATTTTTTTTGTTAACTCTAGGGAGATGATAAATAGTGGTGTAAGGCATTTATTAAGAGATAAAGAAATATATATATATATATATATATATATAATATATATATATATATTTCTTAGAAGTTGTGTATTCAAATCCTTGAAATCTTAAAAAGTAATATTTTTTATGATGATTTTTTTTCTCTTAAGTATGACCCTTTAACTATATTAATTTTTTTGCTGTGGATGAACTAAATTTTGTACAATTTAGATAAGGTATTAATTATACATGTATATCATGCGAATAAATGTTTCCTATAAATAATATAATGTTTTGATGATACCAAAATTAAGATTTAGTATAGATGTCAACGGCATTGTTGATCTCAATATCTTTCACTTGTGAATAAAAGAATTGTTTGAAAAAAAATATGCGTACTAATAGGTGGATGTTAAAATAGCATTTAAAATTCATAGAAATGTATTGAAATCATTTTGATATGGTTTTTTTACGTTCATCTGGCAAATTATGATCTTGAATTGATAAATCATCATAAAAAATCAAGAAAATTATTTATTTATTCTCTTAAATTGTAAGCAGCACTCAATAAGCTATGTGAAATTTATGTTATGTCAAAAAATTTACATCAATCAAAATATTTCATTCGTCAATAAGCCTCATCAGAGGTGTTGATGGGTCACGTTAAGTGACATGGTGGCACATAAATGTGGATGTGTCATAGAAATCATTTTGACAATTAATCGTTATAGTAAAGAGGTTGATTGCTACTTCTTTATTTATTTATTTTTTCACAAATTTATAAATCACTAAATTTCCAAATTAAAATATCAACAACTTCAAAAATTGTTCTACCCATATCACTTATTTCTATAATGTGTTAGTTTGCGAAATAGATGTCGATGATATATAATTAATCCAGAATGAGTAAAACAAGTAACGTAACAAAATTATATGTTTGTCCATTGAAAGATTGGGGATAAGGAATGTGTTGGTCCTCAATGGGGGTTGGTCTACTAAAAGATTGTGGATGTGGTGTTGGTCCTCCGTATAGTGGTGGTCGAATTCCATCTTCATCGCTACTCCCTAATTTTAATTACTTAAAGGCAAAATGCTCCCTAAATTTTCTAACCTATTGGCAAAAAGTTCTCTAAATTTTGCAACTAGTAGGCAAAATGCTTCTTAAAGTTCAGACTTAATTATAGTTTTAGTCCCTCAATTTATACTAATTTATGAAATTAGTCATTCTATTTTAAAAGTCGCAATTTTGGTCATTTTCTCTGATTTTGTAACTGAAAAAGAATGATGTGAAGTATTTTAAATAATGTGACATATGATATAATAATGTAGAGTGATTAGCATCCAAAAAACTGAAATAAAACGCTCTGAAAATTTAAATTTCAACTTCGTAAAATTTTCATATTTTTAATTTAATTAATAACATATGAATAATTAATGCATTTAAATGGTTCTATATCATAGAATTGTATGTCAAGTCAATTAAAATATATTAGATCGTCATTTTTTTAGTTCAAAAGTCTGAAGGATCAAAATTGTCGACTTTTAAAATAGGAGGACCGATTCTGTGAATCAATATAATTATTGGGACTAAAACTACAATTAAGTCTAAAATTAAATTACTTATAGGCAAAATATGAAATATTGTAAACAAAACTATTACTTGTAAAATTAGTGTCTTGATCTTGGTTTCAATAAGGAGAGACTAGGAAAAGTAAACCAATTGACATATATTAGTATCACAAATTATAGGTCTCAATCCAAATTCTCTCTATTTGAGCTCAACTATTGAACTCGTGAAATGGTATATTTTTCAATTTCTTTGATCATATCCACAAGATCAAATAATTTGATTTTATATACATTAATTTTTTCCTTCACATAAATTTTACCATTGACATGTTGAAGTTGTGTCTTTTCTCTACTCTCATCTCTATTTGCAGTCTTAGTTTGACAAGGGCACTATAAAATAAAACATATAATTCAATAAATATTTATGCATTGATTGTTATTTGACTTTTGCTTCGACACTGTAGCACCCATTTGAGCTCGAAAAACTTGTAAAGCACTATCAAATAAATGTGATTATTATAGCATTAACAAACACATTATTTATATATACATGTAAGAAATAAATGAATATTACTTATGTGTCGAAGATAGTCTTTGTATCTGAGTGATTGTTGTACTCGTCGTGCAAGGGATCTAAATAGTATATAACTTCAGAGGTCGCATTAATTGCAAACAACACCCAATGTGCTCTACAACAACAAAAATTTGGTTGGAACAACTAATTAATTAAGATCTCGTAAATTAAAAAAGATATAAATAAAGGATATATAATTACCCTGAATAATATGGCACAAGGAACAACTTATCCTTCTCTTTATTTTCCAATAGGATATCTACAACATAATTCTTTACATTAATTGGATCGAGTTTAAACATTGAAAGCTTATGCGGAGACAAGAATGAAAATCTATTTGACAATTTGCGCGTGCACACCATCTTCTCATACAAAAACCTTCAATGAAAATGTCAAATTATATTAATTACCAATAAATTAAATTACTTATTAATCATCAATAAATGCAATTAAAAGTAATTTTTATCTTAAATAAAGTATTTTATATAATGTATAAGATGATGACAGTAGCACTAAACTTCTTATGATAGAGAAGTTCGTATATGTGCTCTTTTTCAAGTAGTTCTTCATACTCATCACTAAAATAGCTTTCTCCATGCTTATGATACGTGAATCATTGTAGTCCATATTTGGTTTTTGCTTGTATGTCAAGACACAACCCAAATCGAGCATGGCGTGGATGGCTTATTTTAGGAGCAGCAACTGATTTACCCCAATCCAATTTTTGAATTTTGGCAGCTTTATTACCCTCCAAATTTTGAAGGTTGCCACCTTTATTTTTATCACGAACAACAAGATGTGGTGCGGCTTTATTCTGGCAGGGTTGTTGTGCGGATGGTTTTGATTGAATCTGAAAAAATGATGTTAATCAGTTTGTTAGGTAATTGAATCTTTAAAAATGACAAACCTGTCAGAATAAATGTAACAAACCTTTTTCGGTGACATGATTGACTCCTTGCAGGGAATCTTCTTGTCATTTCCTTTAGACTTTGTATGAATCTAAATAAATGTGAAATTAAAGTTAACAGCAGAAAAAATCAGCAATTAAATATAATAAATCATAATCATATATCGTTCAATTAATATAAATATCAATTAACCATACATTATCAAGGGCAACAAGATTTTTGGGCATGCCACGTAACTACCTATTGCTTCTCCCAAATACTTCATATCTCCTTTTAACTTGAGGTCTTTCATACAAACTGAATTTTTAATGTTTGAAGAGTATCCTTCTGGAACTTTAACTTCGTGTAGAAATTTACATAAAACAATTTTTTCTTTTTCCAGATAGAGTATGAGCGGCTGGAGGTAGATATGTGCGATTTCGTTTCTTTACGGGACCCAATTCATTTCTTATTCCCATATCGACCAAGTCCAATCTTGCAATTGATGCTATCTTTAGACTTTCCTAGAACATTGAGTAATGTACTAATAACACTATCGAATACATTTTTTTCAATATGCATCACATCGAGGAAATTTCTTATATACAATGACTTCCAATATGGCAATTCAAAGAAAATTGACTTTTTCTTGCACCCAGTTTTGACAAGCTCTCCTGCATAAGGTTTGCCAAATTTATTGGTTAAACTTTGTACTTTTTCAAGTATTTGATATCCAGTCGGTGCTAAAGGAACTTTAACTTTCTCTGATTTTCCATTGAATGCATTTCTCCACCCATGATACTGATAACTATAAAGTAAAACTATACAATGTTCAAGAAATACATTCTTCTTACAATGTTTCAACCGCATGCAATTTGTACTTTTTCATATATAGGACATGCATCCAATTTGTAATCTGTTTCAACCCGAATTCAGGATACTCGTGATCAATTTTTGTCAATTGTGGAGAATCTGCAGGATGTTGAAACTTTCCATCTCTAATTTTTTCATCTGTATGTCATATCAAGTGTTTTGAATCTTCTTCACTGCGATATATGCACCTAAATCTTGGTATTATAGGAAAATACCACACGACTTTTGCTGGAGTAAATTCTTTCTTCTTATATCGAGAGACATTGCATTTCAGGCACACCTTTAGTAATTCATATTTGTTTCGAAATAAAATGCCATCGTTAGGACACACACAAATCCTTTCGTAATTCATGTCAATAGAGCACAAAATTCGTTTAGCCTCGTAGGTTCGACTAAGAAGTTCATTATCTTTTGACAACATCTCTTTTAAGAGTGTTAAAAATTATGTGAAGCTTTTATCAGACCATCCATTACTCGCTTTTAAGTTGTACAACTTTAATATCGCCGACAATCTTGTAAATTTAGTACAACCATTATATAATGGTTTCTCTGCATCACACAACAAACTCTCAAACATTTTAGGAAAATCCCGAAGATCTTCTTCAACTGCTTTTGCAATCTCCTCAACTCAATCCGGCTCATATGTATCGGTGTCGAAATCAGTTGAAGCATATGTCAAACCATTCTCAAAATTAATGTTTCCCTTTTTTCTCACCATGTCTTATCCAACATGTATAACTTTGATCAATTCCATGCCATACAAAATGTCCTTCCAATTCATCTTTTCTAATGCATTTTCCAAAACAACATTTTAAACAAGGACAAACAACTCTATTTGGATCTTTTGTATTTTTCCCTGCAAACTCAACAAACTCCTTCACTCCATTTTCAAACTCTTTTGACAATCGATTGACAAACATCCATTTCCGATCCATATTATATGACCTATATAAATCCAATTACACAAATAATAAGCTACTGATAAAATTATACCAATATATAGTACACATATCTAATATTGGAAAATGGAAATCAAGGTCCAAGTCTGATTTCAAAATAGAAAAGATCAACAAATTTCAAAAAAAGAATAGATTTTATCTAATTTATTATGTAATAATTTATTAGTTTTAGTGACAACAACAAATTAATAAATACAGTACCTAAGACAATGTATCCAATTTTTATTAAAGTGAATGATTTTACAACACTTGTGCAATAAGTGCTCTAATAGGTTCTTTAATTATGTGAAAGCGCAAGTCTTTTACAACGTTTCTATAAAAAGCGCTCTAATAGGTCAGTTAATTATGTGAAAACGCAAGTCTTTTACAGCGCTTGTCAAAAGAGCGCTTTAAAAGCTATGTAACATAAGGTGGGAGCGCTATATTTTATAGCACTTGTGTTTAAAGCACTCCAAAAGCGTGTTAAAATATTATGTGAAGGCGCTTTAATTTACAGCGCATTTGTAAAAGCGCTGTAAAAGTCTTGTAAACATTATGTGCAAGCGCTATATGACCCCATATGACTCTACAACAGCGCTTGTCAAAAAAACGATGTTGTATCCTCCGTTATTTTTAAAATGTTATACAACAACGCTTGTATTTAATAAACTCTATAAAAGACGTGCTATAAAATATCATTTTTGGCGTAGTGGACCGATGAATTGATTAATATTTTCCATGAGTGACTTCAAAGTGAAGAGAATGTTCTTCCATTGAAGGTTGTTTGGTTCAAGTAATAGAAAATGATATCTTTTAAGTTTTTGATATTAAAGAATAGAATTGATAGAAAATATTAATTTTTTCTTGAGTATTACTAAATATTTGTTGTTTAGGTAAAACTTGATATGCTCTAATTTGAGTGGTCTCGGATTGTGTTGAAAACTGAATTTTTATTGTGATTTAGTCTAATATAAATTCTTGTATTAATTAATTAACTGAAGTGTGATTAAAGAATCAATTTACGTGTTTTTGCATAAATAAGTTGAAACACTTTTTTATTAGTAATCTGTTGTGTGTTCCCCAATTTATTAAAAGAAAACTAATTTTGTATAAAGTTGACAACTTTATTCAACATTTTCTAGAGTCTTGAAACCATGGCTGTTCACAAGTGATATAAGTAGGATGATGTCTTGTTTGTATGTCCTAAGGGAATATATAATAGAGTGATGATCTTTTAAGGGTGAAGGTTATTCGTATTAAAAAGAACAAATGCAAATTTTCATAAATTCTTATGCTTTGGATGCCGTTGAAAATTGTCCTTTTAAAGTAGCAATCGGCGAACTATTAAGTGATGGGGAAGATTTAGATAAAAGAAAGCCAAATACGATTAAAAAGCTTAAACTTGGTTACATTCGAATTTGCAGGTTGAATTTTAGAAAGTCTCTTATTAATGATAAACTACCCAACAAATATAAAACAATTGTTGATTTGTAGAAAAGATTCCACATATTGTAAGCCATCTTTATGTCTTACGAATTTTTTTTTTTGCAAACGAAGATTTAATAAACAAAGTGTGGATGCATTTTCAATTACAAAGTCAAGAAATCTATCAAACATCACTTTGATAACTTTGTTTGGTAAACATCAAGAGCTTGAACAAGAGGAGAATATATTGATTGTGCATGATAAAAAAAAAGAGCAAAAGAGAGAAAAGAAGAGTATTATTCTAGTTGGCTTATCCTCAAAAGTCTAAAGGTTGAAGAATCCTACAATAATTGGAAGAACCAGTGTAATGATCTCGAATTTTGTATTATTTCTAATTCGATACATAATTTAGTAACCAAATCAAAAAATTTAATTTGTATATTTATCACTTTTTAATTAATAAATAAAAATAAAATCTCTTTCATTAATGTTGTAGTCCTTCATCGTATCTTTACATTAACATTGATTTGACTGAAATCCGATATATATAACTCTAGAAAAACTTTTCAGAAGCAAAGCAACTCAAATGACGACCTATATACATCACTAGAAACTTCAAATGCATTTTTAGCATCTTTACATTTCAAATTACTTTAAGGATATTTCTACCCCTTATTTATGATTTTTTCTTTGCTTTCCAACGCCACTAATTTCGTTTCAATAGAATTGATGTAGCTTGAGTTATGGTACAAATAGTGTAATTGTTGTTGTTAGAACTAAAAACCAAATTTTTGTGATTTTTAGTTTTAAATTTGTCTCAAACATACTTAGATGACTTGGATCCTTATTTGGCACAACTATTTTGACCTAAGTGACTTGGAACCATTATTTAAACCTTATCAAAGGCTAAATTTGTGTATCTTGTTTTGGTGATCATAATTGGTGAGATTTGAAAGGAACACTTAAACACTCAGAAGTTTCTCACCCAGTATTCCAATTCAATTTTGTTTATTTCTAAACAATTGTAGGAATTAGAAATGTAATATGGAATCTAGTACACATACACACTAAATAAAATATCAAGTTTGAAAGCAGTAAGATATAGAAGTGACCCTATCATTCCTCTGTATATTTCTTGGGTCACCTTTCTTTCTTGATTCCTCTTTGTCAAGTGAGAAGGTGGAATGCATTGGTGTAACCATAGGTTTACAATCATTCATCTTAAACTTCTTGAGAAACTATTATGTATACTTGGTTTGATGAATGTGTATCACATTCTAACTTTTTTGAATTTGAATTTCTAAGAACTTTTATTCTCCCATCATACTCATTTAAAATTCTTGTTGCATTAACTTAGCAATATTTTGACAAAGAGTGCTATTCTAGTAGAACCAAATATAATATCATCAACATAATTCTGAATAATAAGAATGTCATTTTTTGTTGATTTCCTAAACAAAGTGGTGTCACCTTCTTGCTAAATATACCCTTGTGCAACCAGTCTGACCTTGTTCTTAACAACTTCTCCTTTTTCATTTGATTTTTTTCCTGAATATCCACTTGGCTCCAATGGGTATCGTCTCCTCTAGTCTAGATACTAGATCCCAAATATCATTTCTTTTAAATTCATTAAGCTCTTCTTGCATTGACAATATAGAACCATTATCTTCCAATGCTACATCAACATAGATAGGTTCAATTGAAGAGAGTAGGCAAAACATAGATGTATGTTTCAATGATGATCTAGTCTTTAGAGGATCATTTAAATCTCTAATAATCTAAGTCTCTGGCTTAGATGACTTCTATTTCCATCCAATTTTAGCTTCTAAATTATAAGATTTTAGATGATCATTCATCTTATAAGATTTTATTAAGTTCCTTTAATTTTTCTTTATCTTCTCGTTTGTCCATGTCCTCTGATTTTCCTACTTCCTCTAGTTCTAGTAAACCTGCATTATCTTCGACTTGCTCTGACTTTTTAGAGTGAAGTTGTTTATCATCAAATACAACATGTGTTGACACTTCTAGAATAAGAGTTTCCAGATTTTGAACTATATAGACTTTAGACCTTTTAGAGTATCCAAAGAAGGTACACTTATATGATCGAGGGTCAAAATTGCCAAGACTATCTTTAGTGTTTTTTACCCTTCCATAATAAGAGATGTTGTGATTTTTACCCTTCCATAATAAGAGATGTTATGAATGTAGCATGCAGTGTTAATTGCTTTAGCATAGAAATCTTTTGCAACATTCATCTCATTTATCATTGTTCTAGCAATTTCTTGAGGTGATTTTTTCTTTCTTTTTACAACTCCATTTTGTTGTCGGGTTCTAGGAGTTGAAAAGTTGTGTGAGATTTCATTGTCTTCACAAAAACTTTCAAAGAAATTGTTTTCAAATTATACTCCAAGATTGCTTCTAATTATTATAATACTAAGACATTTCTCATTCATTACTTGTTTGCAAAAAGGAATAAACACTTTATGTCAATGATCTCTATTTCTTAGGAATTTTACCCAAGTTCATCTAGTTTAATCATCAACTATAACAAAACCATATTCCTTTCCACTTATAAAGTTGTTTTTACTGGGCCAAAGAGATCTATATGCAAGAGCTAAAGGGGTTTGGTAGCAGTGACTAATGAAGGTTGAAACATGAGAAGGGAGTTGAATTGTGTTTGTCAAAGTTGATATTTTTTTGATAATTTATATTTAAATAAAAAACTAGTTCGATTTTGGTGACTTACTTGATGTAGAAGTAATCAGATTCAAAGGTAGCAAGCAATCAAAGAATAAATAATTTAACATGTAGATTTATCATGGTTAACTATTAACTTGGCTACATCCAGTCCCTTCATTCAGAAGACTTTAACCCACTAATTCAAATACCTTGAATGACAAAGCATTTGACCCTCTAAGCCGGTCTTCCAACACAACCTAGCAACCCCAAATATTTTAGGAAATAAACACCTTAAACCTACAAGCCAAGTATTTTCCTAACAACCTGACAACCTCAAATTGAAGAATGGGCTAAACCACTATAGGGTTGGATACGAAAGATTGGAACTTGAGTAGTTCCTTCTAAAAAAGTTGATAGTAATGATAAATCTCACATTAAAAAAGAAGAACACTCAAAATATTTCTAGCTTGAAAAAATGTTTCTCTCTTTGAACTCTATGATTACTATTTTCTGCTATTCGATGATTTTCTTCTTCAACCTTGAGTATCTATTTATTGTTAAAATTTTGGAAATTTAATCCTTGTTTAATTCTAAATTGTATTTTGTTCAGATTGCATTTGCAAATTATTCAAATTGATTATATTCATATTTTGTTGTAGATAAATCTTGATCAACTCTTCTTCAAATCTTGATCAAAACCTTCAAATATTCTTCAAATCTTCTTGAAATATTCATCAGATCTTGTTCAAATCTTATACAAATCATGACCATATCTTTTTTCATACTCTTTGAAGTTAATTATATTGTTGTCGTAAAATACTTTTGTTATCATAAAAACTTTAAGTATAAAATGAGTTTGGTTTCAACAATCTCCACCTTTTCTATGATGACAAAATTTGTATTTTTTATTACAACTTTTCTTTGTATTTCTTTGACTCCTTCTAACTTAGGGCTCCCCCTAAGTCTAAGTATCATTTTCTCCCCACTTTATCAAATATATTTCTTTTCCTTTTGTCATCAAATAAAAAGACTTGAAAGTGAGACTTTTTTCTTCATTTTTTATTTTATTTTATTTTCATATTCTTTTTTTCTTTCTGAATAATATGAATATAATAATGTAGTACAAGAAAATATAAAAACTAATGTTAAACTAAACCACTTTAAAGTTATCACAACATTAGTTAGATATGAAGGTAAAATTTAAGTTTTTCTTAATAAAGTCAAACCTATCTTTAGGTAGTGGTTTGGTGAATATGTCAGCTCGTTGGTGTTTAGTGTCTTCAAACTAAATGTTTAATAATGAAGTGGTGTTTGATATCTATGTGTTTATTTCTATAATGTAAGATAGGTTTTTTGGTTATACAAATGGTAGAAGTGTTATCGCAATAGATGGGAATGTTGAATTCTAGGGTTTTGTAGTCTTCAAGTTGATGTTTCTTCTGAAGTAGTTGAGAACTCCAATCAGCTGTTGAAATGTACTCAACCTCTGTTGTTGACATTGCAATGGTGTTTTGTCTCTTACCTGACCAAGATATTAAGTTGTCACCTAAAAATGTGTAGTTGCCACTAATGCTCTTTCTCTCAAGTTTATTTCCAGCATAATCAGAATCACAGTATCCACTAAGTTTGTACTTAGAAGATTTCTTGTATAACAAGGTAAGGTTGGTAGTGCCTTATAGGTATCTAAGGATTCTCTTAATAGCAGTTAAATGTGATTCCTTAGGGTCAACTTTAAATCTTGCACGTACATATACACTAAAAATGATGTCAGGTCTAGAAGCTGTATGGTAAGGTAGGGATCCTAACATTCCTCTATAGGTTTTTTGGTCAACTTTTTTGCTTAATTCATCTTTTTCAAGTGAACAAGTAGGGTGCATTGGTGTAGCCATATGTTTGCAATCACTCATCTTAAAATTATTGAGAAGCTTTTTTCTATATATTTTAGTTTGATGAATGTATATACCTTTTGACTTAGCTGAATTTTTATCCCTAAGAAGAACTTAAGGTCTCCCATCATACTCATTTGAAATTCACGTAGTATTAATTTAGAAAATTCTTGACAAATAGTGCCATTAGTAGAACCAAAAATAATGTCATCAACTTAAGTTTAAATAATAAGAATGTAATCTTCTATTGATTTTCTAAAATGTCTATTATCTACTTGTCCTCTTTCAAAGTTATTTTTAAGCAAGAAGTTACTATGTCTATCATATGACACCCTTGGAGGTTATTTAACATAGACTTCTTCACTTATATAACTATTTAGAGAAACACTTTTAACATCCATTTGAAATAATGTAATTTTATTATCTGCAACAAAATAAAGTAGGATACAAATAGCTTCTAACCTGACCACTCCAACAAATGTCTCAGTGTAATCAATGTCCTCTTGCTAATTGTAGCCTTGTGCGACAAGTCTTTCCTTGTTTCTGACCACTTCACTTTTTTCATTTAGCTTGTTTTTGAAAATCCACTTGGTTCCAATAATATTCTTCTCTGGTCTAGGTACTAGATCCAAAACATCAGTCCTCTCAAATTCATTTAACTCTTCTTGTATTACAAGAATCCATCCATCATATGCCAATGGTTCATCAATAAAGGTAGGTTCAATTGATGAGAGTAAGTTGATAAGATCGCAAGTGCACAATATTGTCGCATATTAAAAATAATCATTCCCACAAGGACTTTGTTAATGAGTACTAGTGACTCTTTATTATGAGAATTAGATAAAACAGTAAATGTTGATAATGATTTTTGGTTTAAAATTCACAATAAAAATAAATCCTTGGGATGGATACAATAAAATTAACTTTCTTTGAGTTATGGGTATTAAACTCTTAAAAATCAGATAAATAATTATAATTAATGCCTTCTTTCAACGAACAAAATTGTATTTTAAACTAATAACTAACGTTCTTCTGCTTGGATTTCAAGGCCAAAGTCTCGTTCTTCTTCTTGGGCTCATCTTCTTCAAGCTATATTTCATGTGATCTGAGATAGTTGATTAATTCTTCCAGATTTAAAGTATTCAGATCCTTTGCTTTTTGAATGGTAGTGATGTTAGGTCTCCATTTGCTTGTCAGACACCTAAATTTTTTTTTCACATAATCAACAAAAGTATAACTCTTCTCAAGTACAATTAATCTTGAGACCAAGGTCTGCAATCAGGATAAAAATTTTTCAATGTGTTCATCTTCTTCCATCTTGAACAACTCATACTTTTTGACTACGAGATTGGACTTTGCTTCTTGAACTTGTTTGCTTCTATCATAGGTCAGAATCATACTATCATAAATACTCTTTGTTATCTCCTTGTTGGTGCACTTGTCAAACTCCTTGAAGGTGACTGCTTTTATCATGAATGTTCTGGACTTAAGATGCATCTTGTATATCTTCTTTTAATCATCATTCATCCCCATTCTTCGAATTTCAATACCATTAGTATTCTTCATAGCAATATAGCCAACTTCCACCAAGTCCCAAAGTTCAGGATCTTGTGAAATATAGAAACTATTATGTATGTCCTTCCAATACTCAAAACTTATTCATCGAACAGAGGTGGTCTATTGATATTTCCTCCAATAACTTCTTCATTGAATCTAGACATATTGAACTCTTGGATTTTTTTCTTATGCATTGTAATGTGCTTTTCCTTGAGACTAAAAATTCAGGGTGCAAACATGAGAAGAGGGGGTTGAATTGTGTGTGCCAAAGTTGATAATTTTTTTGATAATCTATATGTTAATAAAAAACTAGTTCAATTTTGGTGACTTACTTGATGTAGAAGCAATCCGATTTATAGGTAGCAAGCAATGAAAGCATAAAGAATTTGCACGTAGATTTATCCTGATTCACCACTAACTTGGCTACATTTAGTCGCCTCATTTAGAATGCTTTAATCCACTAATTCAAATATCTTGAATTACAAAGCATGTAACCCTCCAAGCTAGCCTTCCCTAACAACCCCAGTCTTTTGAGTTAATTACCAACATGACCCTACAAGCCAAATCTTCTCCTAACAACCTGACTGCCCTAGATTGAAGAAGGAACAAAACTATTATCGTGTTGGATACAAAAAATTGGAACTTGAGTTGTTGCTTCTAACAAACTGATAATAGTAATAACTCTCACACTCTAAGAAAAGAACACACAAGGTATTTCTAACTTAAACAAGTGTTTCTCTATTTGAACTATAAGATTACTCTTTTATGCTTTTCAATTATTTTCTTCTTCAGCCTTGAGTATCTATTTATAGTTAAAATTTTGGCTTCAATTTAGTCGTTGTTTAATTCTGAATTATATTTTGTTCAGATTGCATTTGTAATTAAAAGTAACTTTGTGAGGTGATAAAGATGATGTATAAATATAATTGAACACCTACTAGTCAATCTAAAGGTGTTCAAGTCTTCTCTACCTTCTAGCTTAGTACTATCAAGATGTTGAGGGATGCAACCATTATTGGGCTAGCTTACAAAAGAATAGATTTAAGGATTTTCTAAATAACTCTCGCAAGTGTATTTTTACAATATATACTCTCATAAATGATTTCTAAGCACTTAGACAAAATAGAAGATAAAACACTATAGTGGAGAGACGATTGTATCGTGTTTATTGTAGTATGTAGTTGTGTATTCTTCAATGGGGGGTTATACGTCTTTTTATAGCCAACTTTAGGGTTTCTAGTTGTTGCCCTGATTGCAAGAAATCAATATGTATCATGAAATTTCGTATTAAATCTTCAGAGATTGATTCACCATTAAAGATTGTTCAAAATTATTCTTGTAATTGATTTTTGTGTATTTTGATACAAAGACATAAAGAACAAAGGATATCATGATCAAAGTATGTCACATGGACCTTCAGACAAATAACAAACTTAGGATGTTGAGTAGAGGATATACAAATTTGTCTTCTTCAAAGTATGAACTTTTAATCAGAGCATTGACTTTTCTGAGTGTTGACTTCCATCAGAGCATTAACTATCCAAAATGTTGAATTTTATCATTGGGTTGACTTTTATTTAGAGTCAGATGATCAGATGCTTGACACGATTATCAGAGACAGGTGGTCACTTGCTTTTTATACTTATCAAAGGATGAATAATTAGATGCTTGTTGTAGTCATCAGAGTCAAACTAATCAGAGCATTGCTTGCAACAACAAAATTATAAGAGGTGTATTTCAGACCGCGCTCAGCAGACTTATAATACATACTTCAGAGCGGATTCTTAGTGTTCCTTTAAATTTGTCCAAACATTAGAGGATGCAGCATAATGTAATATAAAATAAACTTTGTATGAAAACTACACACTTAAATAGAACATTAGTGCTTTAAATTGTTCCCAAAAAAATAATGTTGTTATCAAACAAGTAAGGTCATAGTTATTCAAACCAATAGGAAGGTCTTATAAGGTATGATTAATATCGCTAGGATGTTTCATTTGTATACTGGCAGCTTATCGTCTAGACTCTCTAGTTTGTTGGTCAAGAGGTAGCTTTTTTGCTTGCACATGGAGTAGTTGGATCCATGTGTCAAAGATAGTTGGTAATTAGGTAGCATTAATGCACCTAATTACAAATTGATGCTTCTTTGCTTCATTAATTTACAAATTAATGTGTTGGAGATAGTTAATAATTAGTCTCTTTTCTTGCTTTCATTTTTCATTAGTTTAATTAAAATAAAAATATTAATAAATTTCATTCATATTGTAACAGCCCATTTTTTTTCAAAATAAAACTAAGAGATCGGAAATAAAGAAAGAAAATACTTTTGGATAAAACATTTAAGTCATAACTTAACGACAAAAGTCAACAAATATTTTCAAGCAGCGGAAATAGTTTTTGAAATACAAACCCAAAGTATTTACAAAACAAAATACACCGAGAATATGAGACCTATCAGACATAGCTCATACCACTGGGGTATTCTCGGAAGACACCTGTACAAAAGCAGTGCCCCAAGAATTTTAACTTCCCCACGTCGCATCAAAAAGTGGTACAAGGACCCATCAAAATAAAAGTCAAGTTGACGGTATGAGGTATAGGTACAGTCTTCCAAATTGAAATAAATACATCCATAAAAGAAAGACAACTAAATCATATACAACCATCTAATCTGATCATGCTACAAAAAGCTATACATCCCATGTGATCTCCACGCGCCCCACAAGATTCCCTCTGACACAGCATCGGACATGTATGCCTAACTACCTTCCCATCTCCAAGGTACTAACCGATCGGATGATCCTGATTCTCATCTAAGGAAAAAGCCCAAATTTCCACAATAATTGTAAAGGTCACCAACCGAAATTAACGAACAACACATAACATTTAAATTTTAAATGCACAAAATAATCTTTCAACTTAACATACTATTTGAAAGGGTTTTCATATGTCAAACATGCATAATCAAAGTTGAAAAATAAAGATTTTAACAAAATTACACTATTGTATTTGAATACAGCATCCTTGTAGTCGAATACAATGTTGTTTAAGAAGTCAGTAGCAAAATCAGGAAATTTGTATTCGATTACAGCATTCTTGTATGTAGTCGAATACAGTGTTGTTTCAGAATTTAGTAGCAAAATCAAGACATTTGTATTCGAATACACCTTCTTGTATTCGAATACAACAGCAGAAAACAACATAAATCAGCTCTTAAATGGTTTCGCAATCGATCAACACTTACACACAAATCCAATCAATCACAACCACAAATGAGCATACATATACAACCATCACAATATATCAAACATGACTCGCGTGCCAAGTTCCTTAATACAAAGCGTATATGTCCAAAATGCATGAGTTTCTAGAATTCCAACTAAACCCTCCTCAAAGGGGCATAAATCATAATTGTACCACCTATCATAGACCGATACTAATTACCGAGGTGCCATCTATCACAGATCAACACGATTTACTAAAAAGCGTAAATCATAAACATACCGCCTATCACAGACCAATACTATTTACCAATGTGCCACCTATCACGAGTCAGGAAGATTTACTAAAAAGCGTAAATCATAAACGTACCGCCTATCACAGACCAGTACTGTTTACCGAGGTTCCACCTATCAAGGGTCAACATGATTAACTAAAAATGTGCAGTCTATCACAAATCGACACGACGCAAAAATCCCCGCAAGGATAAGATGAACCAACATATCACATGGCATCATCTCGTGGCCCATCACGGTCACCACTATCACCATGGCACCATCGCGGTCACCATGTACTATGAAATGCATGATTATACTCTGACTCTTTCCACAACAATCATTAAGTAAATACAGATATTAAAATATTCCTCATTTTTAATACTCATTTATCACTAATGATTTTCAAATTCAACACAGAGCATACTCAAACATATATTTTCCACCACCACACAACAAATTGAATCCACAATTCACATTAAATTCGATCAATTCAAATTCCAAAAAATCCACATCAAATCCAATCATCAATCACCCATGAGTTTCAACATTCTTCAAACATAAATCAAGCCAAGTTAATTTTCACAAAACACTCCTCAACACATTAATTATATTTCAAAAAATAATGAATCAAAGTATTCGCAATTACTAAAAGTAAATTTAATACATTAAATAAAAGAAACTCCTAGAGTCAAAACTCTCGACGCTTTACTACCTAAACATAAATCCTAGTTGGTCATAAACTTTAGACTTGTTGAAAACTCACCAAACAAGTCTAACACTGATACAGAAGTATCTCGGAGCCTCCAACCATATGCTATTGTACTACCTCGCATTTCTCCTATTCGGTTGACCGTGACATTATTCACTCAAGTAACACTATATGTACGTCCTATCAAATGTAAGGGTCATCTTCAAATAACAAACACAGACCCAATATGCATGTATATATAGTTGTTATAGAAAAATTATAAATAAATCATATATTTCATTTAACAATTAAAAATCACAACGCGCCAAAAATACAAATCAACCAAAATGCACAATCTATTTGTTATACTATATATCAATGCATGATTCCGGAATATCACCTCCCCTGCAAGGGTTTCGTGGGTCCTTTCAAGCAACACCACTAACTCAAAATCCTCGTAAGGATCTATGGGCTCCAATCAATTCTGGATGCACCACCAACTATGGGCTCCAACCAATTATGGATGCACCACACAACTATGAATGCATTAATGTAGACACTTTTGTTAGTAGCAAGATAGATCACTCAACTAGAGCGTCCAAAATCATTCAACCTTGTTCTAAACCAACCTAGTTTAGACTTAAAGTAATCACCTTGAATAACCACAACATGTTAAGCACAACCATTATAACAATGTATCATATAACATATATTTTCCATAATTTGAACATGTTAAACACATCCATTATTAATGTTCATTTTAAAGATAACACACAAACAAAACCAATACACAACATCACAATACATTTATATCACATATAAGTCAAGTAGGAAAGCAGATAGAGTGATGCCCTTACTGTAAGACCCTTAATTTTAAATCCTAAATTATTCAATTATACGGTATTTTGTGTTGAGTTTCTTAGGCTGTTAGCCCAATTTTTGGTACTTAATGAGTTAAATGCCAAAAATATATTTTTGGAAATTGGATTAAAATTATTTGTTGGAGAATAATTTATTTACGTTACGTAGAATTTAATACCGAACAATTTTGTTAAAAATATCTCTATTTGCAGAAAATTTTATTGGTCAATTGAGTTGTGATAAGAGTAGATATTTTTATCAAAAGGGTTTGAGAAGTGATGATTTTCATAAATATCTAAAACAGTTAGATATTTAGGTATTTATTGGTTAGGTTCAATTATATATATATATATATATATATATATATATTATTGTTAGTAATATTGTAAGTAACATGTATATATATGGTTGGAGGGAAATAGAAGGAAAAGAAAAAGAAAGGAAAATGAAAAAGAAAGGAAAAAGGAAAAAGGAAAGAAAGGAAACAGAGAAAGAAAACGTTTTCCTCCTCCTTGCCTCACGACCCATTTTCTTCTTTCTTCTTCTTTCATTTTCATGGCTTCATTTGCTTCAAGAAAAGGAACACAATGCGTTTATGGGTGAGAAGACAATAATTTCTCCGCTTCATTCTTCCTCTTTTATTCAAAAACGAAGAAAAACGGTGTTAGGGGTTTTCAAAACCGTGAAACGCAAACCTCCACGTCTCGTCTAGATCTAAGCTTCGTTTCGCGAAGAGATAGAAGGGAAAGTTGCTCACTACCACGCTACGGTGCTAGGGGACCAACTTTGGAAGCGGCGTTGCGAGCGGAGATTTTACCGGATTTGCTCGCGGTACTGTAATCGCACGTTACAGCTAATGTGAAGGTAAGGGCTCCTTCCAAACTTTTAGTTTGCATTTAGGGACTTATCTGTGGTTGTGTGGAAAAGAATTTTGTTAGGGATGGAGTATTGAATTGGGGAAAATGAATCTAAGGCTTTATGGGTAAAATCTTAGAGTTAGGTTTTGGTTATATTGATGAGTGTTTCGTGGAAAATGAATTTAAACTCATTTATGTATGATTTTGAGTAAATGAAACTTGTGTGTTTGAGTGGTGGATTGTGTTGATTTGTGTTCGTTGTTTTTGACGTGTTCTTAATTGATACAGATGAAATTTGAGATGTGTTTTGTGTGGTTTGTGTGGAAAACTGATTTAGTGTGAATTATGGATTGAATGTGAAAGTATGTTTGAGTTTGTTTTGTGCGGAATTTGAAAACCATTAAGTTAAATGAGTATTAAGAATGGGGAATCTCTTAATGTCTTATTTACTTAATGTGTGTTTGGAAAATCGTTTAAGCTAAATGAGAATTAAGAATGGGGAATCTCTTAATGTCTCGTTTACTTAATGTTGTTTTGAAAATCGTGTAAGTTAACTGGGCGTTAAGAATGGGGAATCTCTTAATGTCTTAGTTACTTAATGTTGTTTGAAAATCGTTTAAGTTAACTGAGCGTTAAGAATGGGGAATCTCTTAATGTCTTGGTTACTTAATGTTTGTTTTTGAAAATCGTTTCAGTTAAATGAGTATTAAGAATGGGGAATCTCTTAATGACTTGTTTACTGAATGTTTTGTCGTGGAAATCGTTTAAGTAAAAAGTATATTAAGAATGGGGAATCTCTTAATATGTCTGTTTGCTTAATGTTTTGGTGTGAAAATCGGTTAAGTAAATGAGTATTAAAAATGGAGAATCTTTTAATATCTGTATTTACTTAACGATTGTTGTGAATGGAGTTAGTGTATGCTCATGCATTTCATTTGGTAAATTGTGCTTACCCGTGATAGGTGGCACCTCGGTAAACTGTACTGACCCGTGATAGGTGGTACTTTTACGATTTACTTTTTGGTAAGTTGTGCTGACCCGTGATAGGTGGCACCTAGGTAAGTAGTACTTTGGCCTGTGATAGGCGGTACACTTACGACTTACGTTTTTTCTTTTGGTAAATCATGCTGACCCGTGATAGGTGGCACCTCGGTAAACAGTATTGACCCGTGATAGGTGGTACGTTTACGATTTACGCTTTTTAGTAAATCGTGTTGACCCGTGATAGGTGGCACCTCGGTAATTGGTACTTTGGCCTGCGATAGGTGGTACAATTATGATTTACGGTCCTTCGAGGAGGGTTTTGGTTTGGAATTTCGAGTCCATGCATTTTGGCATATACGCATTGCATTAGGGTGCTTGGCACACGAGTCGTGTTTGATTCAAGTTTATGATTGAGTGTTTGAACTTAAGTTGTGGTGGTAATTGGGTTTTATTTGCTAAGTGTTATGTTTTGGAATTGTGTGATAGTGTGTTTGGTTGCAAAACTATTTTGAAACTAAAGTTGTTGTGGTGATTGTGTTATAATTGCCAAGTGTGGATGTTTGGGAATTGTGTGATAGCGTGATTGATTGCAAAACCATTTCGAAACTTAAGATGTCGTGGTAATTGTGTTATAATCGCTAAGTGTTTTGTTTCGAAACTCAAGATGTCATGGTGATTGCGCTATAATTGCTAAGTTTGATTGTTTGGATTTGTGGGTAAGTGTTGATTGATTTCGAAACCCTTTGAAAAGCTGAAAAATGCTGAATTTTGCTGTTTTTCTGCTGCTGTCTGATGTGTATTCGATTACAGCAAGCTGTATTCGAATACAGACATGCTGTTTTGCCACTGACTTACTGTGTAGTCGAATACAGACATGTTGTTTTGCTGCTGAATGCTGAAATAGCCTTGTATTCGAATACAAAGATGTTGTATTCGAATACAACAGTGTTGTTTTGTTAAAAACTTCATTTTTCAACTTTGTGTATGCATGTTTAGCATATAGAAACCCTTTTAAGGTGTATGCTAAGTTGAAATGTTATTTTGTGCATTTAAAAACTTAAATGTTATGTGTTAATTGTTAATTTCGGTTGGTGACCCTTTACAACTATTGTGGAAATCTGGGCTTTGCCCTCAGATGAGAGCCAGGATGATCCTACCGGTTCGTACCCTACGGATGGGAATGTAGATGGGAATGCTTGATTGGAGCTACATTAGGAGGATCTCATGGGGCGCGTGGAGATCACTCAAGGTGTTTAGTTGTTTTGTAAAATGATCAGACTAAGTTGATACGGAGGGAACAGATGTCTTTCTTTTGAGTTGCTTTTATTTTGAAACTGGAAGACTATACCACTTTTGTTATGTAAATATTTTGAATTCATATTTTGAGAATTTTTTCCGCTGCTTGTAAATTATAATGACTTAATTATTTATCCAAATGTATTACCTCATTTATTTCTCTGTTTTATTTTAATTTCTTTTGGAAAAAAAATACACCCTCGCTTTGAAAATCGGGGTGTTACATTGTGGTATCAGAGCTTTAGTTTAGATTTCTTTGGGGGGCTGTGGAACCTTTGGTTATAGATTATAAGTCAACCTGTAGGTTGTGAGTCGTTATCTGATCATGCATCGGGGTAATTGGTCTGAGTTGTCAGATCAGGGGTAGTTATTATGTGTTGATATATTCGAAACTTAGTTTTGGAATTATTCGAAGTGGTGTTAACACTTCTTCTTGATGTTGGTTTTTCGGAAACACTACCTCCAAGAGGGAACGACGTTGCAAGGATGAATGTCAGTAGGGATGATCAAATGGTTGAAGCTACAAATAGCAGGGATGTTTTGTTGTTGCACGAACTGCTGCAAAGACTCTACGAGATCTAGAGAAGATGGAAAAAGGGATTTATGCTATTAAGTCAAGAGGATTGAAAGATTTTCGTCATTACCATCCTCCAAAGTTCAAAGGTGATGAGAACTCAAGAAAAGAGATGACTAGTGGATTCAAGAAATGGAAAAGATCTTCGAGATGACGAATTGTCCAGCAGACCTGAAGCCAATCATGACGACATGGAATCTATAAATGGTTCCAAGGATACATAAGCTATGTGTTGGTGTAAACTCGAATATGATGAGTATGGATGGATTAACATTAGACTAATAAGGGATTTCAAGTAAAGATCTAAGTTGAGGACTTTTGTTAAGAAAAGTATTAGATGTTTTCCTGGTAGATTTCAGGATGAAACTGGATGAAGTTTGACAATTGTCAAGGAGATTTGAACATCATGAAATTGTTGAGGAGATAAGGCATCCATTTGGAAAATGTGCCGAGAAATTTGTTGGAGCAGCACATAGAGATGTAGCTTATGACAATTAAAGATTCGGGAAAAGAATTATCTCACCTATAATTCAGACATTATTATTGTAAAGGTATGCCAATGACATAAAGGAATTACTTGAGTGCATGTCATGGGGGTTGTTATTGTGCTCGTCAATCAAAGGAGTTAAATGTTTGTTTGATAGGAAACTGTTGAGCACGAAATGGAAAAGTTTGGTGGGAATTAGTAAGCCTTGATTTATTGGAATCACTATAATGAAGATGTATCAAGGTTCGAGGTAGAAATTTAAGGTTTGTATAAACGGAAAAGTGATGGAGTGAATACAATGTGGTTAACCTGTCATAATGAAAGGATAATCATCAAGTTGCAAATGAAGGACACAGCGAAATTAAGAAGTATTAGAATGAATGTTGGCAGTAGAGGTAGGAGGATTATTTTCGAGTTTGTGCATAATTGCGAAGTATGTAAGAAATTTTCTAGTGAAGCGTGAATTCGAGGTGTTAGGAATGAGACAAATGTAGACCTTGATCTGTGAAATAAATTCAAGTTAGATTTTAATGGAAAACGTGACTCTTGAAAAGAAGTACTAAACTGAAAAGAAGTTGTGTGTCCCAAGTGGTATAGTTTTTGGCATGATTTCAAAAATGTTTGAGGAAGCTTTGATCACCAAGCATATGTTGGGATGGAATTATTAAATTTATAACTGGAATAACATACTGATAAGAACACTACAGTTGACGTAGTTGTACAACTGAAGAAAGATCGAGGATTTGTGGACAAGGGAGAAATTTAGGAGTTCTCAGATGTAGTGATTGTTCTGTGCTCAGTGTGTTGGGGTCATTCTAAGTGTTTCAGTTTGGTACCAAATGGATGTTTCGTACCAAGTGGATGCAAATGAGTCTACGTGACATAGGTATGGGATATTTTACTTCGTCGACAGGATCAAAGTTAGAGGGAAATAAGGGAAACTCAATGGACTTTGAGAAGATTGTTGACTGCTTGTACATTAAGATAACCTCAGTTGTAAGTTGCAAGGAGCGCTATTACAGTTTGGTGTGAATTATGGATTGAATGTGAAAGTATGTTTGAGTTTGTTTTGTGCGGAATTTGAAAACAATTAAGTTAAATGAGTATTAAGAATGGGGAATCTCTTAATGTCTTATTTACTTAATGTGTGTTTGGAAAATCATTTAAGCTAAATGAGGATTAAGAATGGGGAATCTCTTAATGTCTCGTTTCCTTAATATTGTTTTGAAAATCGTTTAAGTTAACTGGACGTTAAGAATGGGGAATCTCTTAATGTCTTAGTTACTTAATGTTGTTTGAAAATTGTTTAAGTTAACTAAGCGTTAAGAATGGGGAATCTCTTAATGTCTTGGTTACTTAATGTTTGTTTTTGAAAATCGTTTCAGTTAAATGAGTATTAAGAATGGGGAATCTCTTAATGACTTGTTTACTAAATGTTTTGTTATGGAAATCGTTTAAGTCAAAAGTATATTAAGAATGGGGAATCTCTTAATATGTCTGTTTGCTTAATGTTTTGGTGTGAAAATCGGTTAAGTAAATGAGTATTAAAAATGGGGAATCTTTTAATATCTGCATTAACTTAACGATTATTGTGAATGGAGTTAGTGTATGCTCATGCATTTCATTTGGTAAATTGTGCTGACCCGTGATAGGTGGCACCTCGGTAAACTGTACTGACCCGTGATAGGTGGTATGTTTACGATTTACTTTTTGGTAAGTTGTGTTGACCCGTGATAGGTGGCACCTAGGTAAGTAGTACTTTGGCCTGTGATAGGCGGTACACTTACAACTTACGTTTTTTCTTTTGGTAAATTGTGTTGACCCGTGATAGGTGGCACCTCGGTAAACAGTACTGACCCGTGATAGGTGGTACGTTTACGATTTACGCTTTTTAGTAAATCGTGCTGACCTGTGATAGGTGGCACCTCGGTAATTGGTAGTTTGGCCTGCGATAGGCGGTACAATTATGATTTACGGCCCTTCGAGGAGGGTTTTGGTTTGGAATTCCGAGTCCATGCATTTTGGCATATACGCATTGCATTAGGGTGCTTGGCACACGAGTCGTGTTTGATTCAAGTTTATGATTGAGTGTTTGAACTTAAGTTGTGGTGGTAATTGGGTTTTATTTGCTAAGTGTTATGTTTTGGAATTGTGTGATAGTGTGTTTGGTTGCAAAACTATTTTGAAACTAAAGTTGTTGTGGTGATTGTGTTATAATTGCCAAGTGTGGATGTTTGGGAATTGTGTGATAGCGTGATTGATTGCAAAACCATTTCGAAACTTAAGATGTCGTGGTAATTGTGTTATAATCGCTAAGTGTTTTGTTTTGGAGTTGTGTGTAAGCGTGATTGATTGCAAAATTGTTTCGAAACTCAAGATGTCATGGTGATTGCGCTATAATTGCTAAGTTTGATTGTTTGGAGTTGTGGGTAAGTGTTGATTCATTTCGAAACCCTTTGAAAAGCTGAAAAATGCTGAATTGTGCTGTTTTTCTGCTGCTGTCTGATGTGTATTCGAATACAGCAAGCTGTATTCGAATACAGACATGCTATTTTGCCACTGACTTACTGTGTAGTCGAATACAGACTGTTGTAGTCGAATACAGACATGCTGTTTTGCTGCTGAATGCTGAAATAGCCTTGTATTCGAATACAAAGATGCTGTATTCGAATACAATTGTGTTGTTTTGTTAAAAACTTCATTTTTCAACTTTGTGTATGCATGTTTGGCATATAGAAACCCTTTTAAGGTGTATGCTAAGTTGAAATGTTATTTTGTGCATTTAAAAACTTAAATGTTATGTGTTAATTGTTAATTTCGGTTGGTGACCCTTTACAACTATTGTGGAAATCTGGGCTTTGCCCTCATATGAGAGCCAGGATGATCCTACCGGTTCGTACCCTACGGATGGGAATGTAGATGGGAATGCTTGATTGGAGCTACGTTATGAGGATCTCACAGGGCGCGTGGAGAACACTCAGGGTGTTTAGTTGTTTTGTAAAATGATCAGACTAGGTTGATACGGATGGAACATATGTCTTTCTTTTGAGTTGCTTTTATTTTTAAACTAGAAGACTATACCACTTTTGTTATGTAAATATTTTGAATTCATATTTTGAGAATTTTTTCCGCTGCTTGTAAATTATAATGACTTAATTATTTATCCAAATGTATTACCTCATTTATTTCTCTGTTTTATTTTAATTTCTTTTGAAAAAAAAATACACCCTCGCTTTGAAAATCGGGGTGTTACACTTACCGTTACCAAAGTTGTTTCTAGAATTATGCTTCACAAACTCTTGTCTCACTCGTTTCACACCTGTTGCTGTGCGAGCACGATTTCTCTCTCTTTGAACGTCGTTTCACTGATCCGACCGTTGAAAACAAATAACTGAATGTTGCGAATGCACTGTCCAAACATCAGCCCGATCCAACGGTTAACAAATGCGCAATCGATGTTTTGCTGAGACTGGTTTAAAAAAATCGGGAATAGGGTTACTACTCTCTTTTCTCTTTTGGTGGTTGCCTTTTCTTTCAAAATGGTCTCTCTCTTCTTTTCTCCTAAACCATTTTTCTATATTGTTTTTGAATGGAAGACATCCGTTTTGTTTTATTCATTTTTGAATGGAAGATATTCGTTTTGTTTTATTCATTGATAAAATATCTACTCTCATCGCAACTCAATTGAGAGATAAAATTTTCATCAACTCAATATATTTTTAACAAAACTGTCCGTTATTAAGTTCTTCATAACATATATAAATTATTCTTCGACAAAAGATTCACCGTAGTTAATCTAATTTATTTATCGACGAATAATTTTAATCGGGCATCAAAAGATATTTTTGGACATTAAACTCACAAAATATCAATAACTTGGCTAAAAAGCCTCAGAGTTCAATACCAAATTACACCAAAGTACATAAATTAGAATTTAAAACTATGGGTTTTACACATATAACCAAAATTCACATATATTAAATTATAAATAAACCTCATTCATATAATATATTCAAAAGTAACAATCATATATTAAATTTAATTAAAACAATAAATACATTAGTTTAAATATTCAAAAACTAAAATATTAACAAAGTGACTGGACATGTAAAACGACAACATCAAACTTAGTTCATAAATCATCTAGATAATCCCTAATGATGTTGTTCAATTATTAGACCGATAACTAGAATCAGAAAAACATCTTCTATCTCTTGGTAATTCAGAGTATATGTTGCCTAAAAAAGCGTATAACTATATATATTAAATTCAACCTCACTTTTTCGTACATAATCAAGACTTTAATATTAACATCAAACTAATTAAAATTCTAACAAGATCAAAGGCTCAAAATCAAAACATGCGATCTTGTTAATTGTAACACAAAAGAAAGACAAATTAATGCTTTCTTGCTTTCTCAATATACATTAGGAAGAGAACAATGTACATTAACTAAAAAGCTGCTCCAATTGAATTTGGGTGATATAAGAGGTGTTCCAATTTCCAAACCACAAGAAGTTCAAAAGAGAATAAATATATGGCAATCTTGAGAACATTTATGTTGATCCATTTACGATAATTCTCCTAAATGTGGGTCTATTGTTCACAACAGAATAAAGAGTTAATAGTCAAAGGATAAACATCAAATTCTTCTATGCTCAATTTTTTATTTTAAAAAAATCAATTTATAAAACTTACATTGGGCATACAAACATCCCGAAATCATATATGTTCCTTAAAAATAAACAAGCATATATCATGATAAAGATAAAAATAATTCCAAAGTGTTACATGTGATGAAAATATCCATGGCACATAGAAAAAGTAAAAGTACCAACAATACCAACTACATCCTTGTCAACTTCACAAATAGAATAACCATTAAACAGAGACATAAATCTGTAAACAATACCCAATTCAGCACAAATAAGCTAAACCCTTCGATTTATGGTTTATTAAATCAGGTATTTGATAAAAGTTTTATCAACATGTGTTGTGCACCTCAACTTCTCATTACTAATGATTGACCTTGACACGTATTAGAACGATTAAAACATGAAAACTTTTTTTTTTGTTGTAAACTGTGTCGTTTCTAAAGCTTCAATGCCTAAAAAATATCTAATCTTACCTAAGCCAATCATTACAAACTGTTTTATGATCATACCTTTAAAAACTTGAAACATTAACTCATCATTACCTGTGTATACAAAACTAACCCACACACCAACATATTCTAAACATGGGAAAAATGATAGGTTGTAAAACTGGTCTGTTTGGTTAAAATTTGGTATTGTATATAATTTTGTATCTCTATGCTAATTTAATATGTTTGGGTTGTTTTCTAACTGCATATACTAACATTTTTAAGATGTGCTATGGTGTACATATCTTCTCGAGGTTCTCATAAGGAGACATCAAGGACTATGGACTTATAGTCCTTATATTCTACTTAATTATATTAGGAATTGACCAAGTGACGAGTGATTTCAAGGTATTTCTTTAATTAGAATTTTGGGAAAAGTTTAACTCATACACGATCTTTACAAGTTTTATGATATGTTTAAAATGAGTAAAAACTTATAAATTTTTATAATTTTTTATTATTATTATTATTATTATTTACGTTTCTTTTGAAAATATAATTAAAGGGTGTCACAATCAACATGATCAAGTGATTATGAATGACTCTTTCTGTTAAGAGATACAACTAATAATTGGAAGATATTGTTCTTGCGGTTGTAGTGAAACCTATTATGGTATTGAGGGTGAGGGGAATCCGACAAGAGCTAAGATTGAAGTGGCGAAGGTATGAAGGGTTAGAGATTCCAAACGTGGACCTGATATGTCATGACAATGACCCGTCAAGGTATCATGGTAATTATGTGGTAGGTCAGGAGGAGGAGTCTAATCCTTTAAAGTAACACTAGTAGAAAATTGAGTTTTTAATTCAGCAGATTTAATTGAGTTTTTAATTTAGCAGATTTAAGTCGTTTATGTGCCACCAGACTTAACAAATAAGGCGGAGGTATATTTAAGTTGGTTGCCCATATAAACGAGTTAACAAAATAAAGCAGTGGCAATTTTGTAAATATGTGAAACACGATTAACACGGTTATCTTGGCAACTGACTTAAGAGATATGGTAAAAATAAAATTAAAAAATTAATATATCCCATCATACGTGGCTAAATCGGTTAATCGGTAAACCACCTAATAAAATGAGGCGGTGGCAATTTTGAAAATATTTAAAACTTGTTTATTGCAGTTATATTGATTGATAACCGACGTAAGGATAAAACATCATTTAATAAAATGAGGCAGTGGCAATTTTGTAATTATTTATGTCATTTAATAAAATGAGGCGGTAACAATTTTGTAAATATTTAAAACTTGATTAATGCGATTATATTGATAATCGACTTAAGGCATGTTAAAAAAATAAAAGATGTCGTGCATTTAGCGTTTTATCTTCCCGCTCCCATAACATCGCTCTAAACCTCTTCTTTTTATTCTTAACCTCTATATCGTGAAGCACTTACAACTTTGATTCGACTTTACAATCGTTGTCGTTTTATTGTCATGTCTTCATCAATTCATTAAGATAGGTTTGATTCTCAAGCTAAATTACATATTTTATATATTTTATTTTTTAGAAATTTCATTTTTGTTAGAATTTGTGTGTGGACATAATAGGGAGCAAAACAGTAGTATTTTATATAGAAAACATATAGATAATAAGGTGTAAACTTATAAACGTAGTATTTTATTTTATGTATTAAAGACATTAGACATGAATATTTTTAGGGTGAGTTTGTTTTAGAATGGAGGGATTGCGACCTATATGTACATGATGTTACGGCACACACGCTCTTTTGTTTAATCTAAATCAATTAAGTTTGCCCTTTTATTTTTTGGCTGAAAAACATTCTTCAACAAAAAACAATTAAAAAATATACAATAATAATAATATTCTACGTAGAAAGGCAGATAAAGTACTCTTTAACGAAACGATTAAAAACTATACAATAACAATAGCATTTTATATAGAAAGGCAGATAAGGTACTGTTTAACAAAACAATTAAAAAAGACACAATAACAATAGTATTTTATGTATAAAGGCAGATAAGGTACTCTTCAACAAAATAATTAAAAAATATACCATAACAATAACATTTTAGATAGAAAGGCATATTAGGTGTAAACTTTACAAATGTAGTATGTTATCTATTAAATCTTAAAGTAATAGCTCTTATCATTGATGCATAGGAAAATTAATTAATTTTGAAATACATAAAAGAAATTCATTAAACTAATACACTTGAAAATGTATCATTTTTGAACTATTTCAAATGGAAGTGTCCCATTTAAAATATTTCAATTATTTTGTGTTGTAAATTAATTGGAAGTTTCCCATTTAAAATATTTCAATTATTTTGTGGTTGTAAATTTCATAGGTACTTAGATATTCACAAAATAATAACAATAAAATAGAAAACAATAATATACTATTAGATTATTCTTAGCTATTATGAATACGACACTTTAGGACAATAAATAAAAAGTAAACTATACGTTTCCTGAATAATAAAATTGTTTTAGTTTTAATCTTTTACCTTAATCTTTACGGTTATTTATTTTCAACGGAAGTAGTTATGGATCGCAGTTGGATGAATGCTAATCGTTTAAGTGAAGTGTATCAGAAAGGCGTGGAAGAATTTTTAGAATTTTCTTTAAAAAAACTTTCCAAAAATGAAGGAAAGTTTTATTGTCCTTATGTTAAATGTTTAAATGGAAATCGGTTACAGTTTGAAGAAATAAGAAATCATCTTATTTGTTATGGAATATACCAAACTTATACAAAATGGATATGGCATGGTGATTCGTTAAACATGACAAATGTATTAGAAAGAGAAGAAGTTCGTGAAGATATGGACAATCGACTTGAGAACATGATTCTTGATATTGGACAAGAGTCTTTTCAGCGTGCACATATTTTTGATAGTTTGTGCAACGACAAAGAAGAGGCTTTGTATCCAGGATGCACTAACTTCACACGGTTGTCTGCGGTACTGAGAATGTTCAATTTGAAAGCGAGAAATGGATGGACAGACAAAAGCTTCACAGAACTGCTTGAGTTGTTGAAAGAAATGTTTCTTGAAGATAACACATTGTCAAACCGTTATTATGATGCAAATAAGATATTGTGTCCAACGGGTATGAAGTATAAGAAAATATATGCATGCCCTAATGATTGCATACTATACCGAAATAAGTTTGAAGAGTTGAACCAATATCCCGTGTGTGGGTTATCATGCTATAAAGTGAAGGATGGTGATTCCAATTGCGACGAAAGCACAACAGGTCCTCCTACAAAGGTGTTATGGTATCTTCCAATAATTCCAAGGTTTAAACGATTATTCATTAATGTCAATGACGCAAAGAATATTAGATGGCCTGCAGATGACAGACAACGTGATGGACAACTTCGTCATCCTGCTGATTCATTACAATGGAAGAAAGTTGATGAATTGTATCCTGAATTTGGGAATGAGCCAAGAAATCTTAGACTTGAACTTGCCACAGATGGAATGAACCCATACGGTAACTTAAGTAGTAACCATAGTTCATGACCCGTTCTCTTAATTATCTACAATCTACCTCTTTCAATTTGCATGAAGCGCAAATACATTATGTTATCTATGATGATTTCAGGTCCAAGGCAACCTGGAAATGACATAGATGTTTATCTAAGTCTATTGATTGAAGACATGAGAATTCTTTGGGAGGAAGGAGTTGAAGTGTTTGATGGTTATTCTTGTGATTTGTATTATCCCACTTTTTCGAGACATTAACTACCAAAATTCTAAACGTAAAATTACAAATTCATTTTTATTTATTTATGATTATCTTAAATACTCATTTACTTTAAAATCATTGAATAACTATTTTAATTATATTTCAAAAAATAATGAATCAAAGTATTCGCAATTACTAAAAGTAAATTTAATACATTAAATAAAATAAACTCCTAGAGTCAAAACTCTCGACGCTTTACTACCTAAACATAAATCCTAGTTGGTCATAAACTTTAGACTTGTGGAAAACTCACCAAACAAGTCTAACACTGATACATAAGTATCTCGGAGCCTCCAACTGTATGCTATTGTACTACCTCGCATTTCTCCTATTGGGTTGGCCGTGACATTATTCACTCAAGTAACACTATATGTACGTCCTATCAAATGTAATGGTCATCTTCAAATAACAAACACATACCCAATATGCATGTATATATAGTTGTTATAGCAAAATTATAAATAAATCATATATTTCATTTAACAATTAAAAATCACAACGCGCCAAAAATACAAATCAACCAAAATGCACAATCTATTTGTTAGACTATATATCAATGCATGATTCCGGAATATCACCTCCCCTGCAAGGGCTTCGTGGGTCCTTTCAAGCAACACCACTAACTCAAAATCCTCGTAAGGATCTGTGGGCTCCAATCAATTATGGATGCACCACCAACTATGGGCTCCAACCAATTATGGACGCACCACACAACTATGAATGCATTAATGTAGACACTTTTGTTAGTAGCAATATAGATCACTCAACCAGAGCGTCCAAAATCATTCAACCTTGTTCTAAACCAACCTAGTTTAGACTTAAAGTAATCACCTTGAATAACCACAACATGTCAAGCACAACCATTATAACAACGTATCATATAGCATATATTTTCCACAATTTGAACATGTTAAACACATCCGTTATTAATGTGCATTTTAAAGATAACACACAAACAAAACCAATACACAACATCACAGTACATTTATATCACATATAAGTCAAGTAGGAAAGCAGATAGAGTGATGCCCTTACCGTTACCAAAGTTGTTTCTAGAATTATGCTTCACAAACTCTTGTCTCACTCGTTTCACACCTGCTGTTGTGCGAGCACGATTTCTCTCTCTCTCTCTCTCTCTGAACGTCGTTTCGCTGATCCGACCGTTGAAAACAAATAACTAAATGTTGCGAATGCACTGTCTAAACATCAGCCCGATCCAACGGTTAACAAATGCGCAATCGATATTTTTCTGAGACTGATTTAAAAAAATCGGGAATAGGGTTACTACTCTCTTTTCTCTTTTGGTGGTTGCCTTTTCTATCAAAATGGTCTCTCTCTTCTTTTCTCCTAAACCGTTTTTCTATATTGTTTTTGAATGGAAGACTTCCGTTTTGTTTTATTCATTTTCATGGGTAAGGTGGTATTAAGTGGAGAAAATGGAGAACGTAGCATTAAGTTAGGAACGTGATATTAAATGGTGAAAGTGTGGGTGTTATTAAGTGGGGAAAATGGAGAGCGTGATATTAAGTGGGGAATGTGTGATATTAAATGGGGAAAGTGGGGCACGTGTATTAAATGGGGACGAAACTTGTTTTTAACGGTTGCCATTTGATGCTTTTACTATTATTATTATTATTATTATTATTATTATTACCAAAAAGTAAAATAATATCATCAACAATTATTTCTACCCCTAAGGTAAAAATATAAAAATAAAATAAAATGCTTGGATGTTACATGAATATTTTAAAATGCATGCAATGTTATTTTGCACCATCAATGATTTTTCTGCATATGGAAACTTGAATGGTTATAGTGTTAAGGGACATAAAGCATGTCCTATATGTGAAGAAGACACATGCTACCTCCAATTAAAACATGGAAGGAAGACTGTTTACGTTGGACATCGGAGATTTCTTAAACCTAATCACCCATATCGTAGGTTGAGAAAAGTGTTTAATGGAGATCATGAGAATCGAATTGCTCCAAAAGCATTAACTGGAGAGCAAATTTATAAAAGGTTGAAGGATGCCAATGTTAAATTTGTAAAGAATAAAAAACAATCAATTGAGAAAAATGTATGGAAGAAGTGGTATGTGTTCTTTAATCTTCCTTATTGGTCCAGTCTAGATGTTAGACATTGTATTGATGTGATGCACGTGGAGAAAAATGTGTGTGATAGTGTAATTGGAACACTTCTCAACATTCCAGCAAAAACAAAGGATGGATTGAATGCTCGTTTAGATATAGTTGAGATAGGTATACGACAAGAATTAGCTCCACAACCATCAGGTAAGCGAAAGTATTTCCCTCCGGATTGTCATACCTTATCAAAATATGAGATAATACTTTTTTGTGAGACTCTAAGGGGCATAAAAGTGCCAATGGGATATTCTTCAAATGTAAAGAGTCTTATCTCAATGAAAGATCTAAAATTTGTTGGTTTAAAGTCTCATGATTGCCATGTATTAATGCAACAACTACTACCAGTGGCTATTAGTGGAATATTGCCTAAAAGAGTGAGAGATGTTTTAACTAGTGAAGATAGTAAAAGACAAAATACTTTTATGTTTTATTACTACAGCCCTAAGCTATTTATATAGGAAAAGAAATAACAATAGTAATACTGAGTAATAGTAACAGAATAAAAATAAACATAATAATATAAAATAACAGAGAATAAAATCTAATTTCTTTTTTATTCTTCAACATCCCCCTCAAGTTGGTGCATAGATATCTGTCATGCCCGACTTGGCTATCAGTCGCTCAAAATTGGGTCATGCAAAACTTTTTGTCAAGATATCAGCAGTTTGTTGATTGGAAGTCACCAATGGTAGGCATATAACTCCAGCATCAATTTTTTCTTTTATGAAATGGTGGTCAATCTCAATATTCTTGGTTCTATCATGTTGTACAGGGTTGTGAGTTATGCTTATTGCTGCTTTGCTATCACAGAACAATTTTAAGGGTGAGTCAACTTTCATTTTCAGTTCGCCCAAGAGTTTACGAATCCACAAAAGTTCATAAATTCCTTGAGCCATTGCTCTGAATTCAGCTTCTGCACTGCTTCGAACAACAACCCCTTGTTTCTTACTTCTCCAAGTAACTAAATTTCCCCAAACATAGGCACAATATCAGGTGGTGGGTTTTCTATCAGTAATTGATCCTGCCCAATCAGCATCTGTAAATATAGAGACTTCTCTGTCATTAGTTTTCTTGAAGTACAAACCCTTTCCAGGATTGGATTTCAAGTACCTTAAGATTCGATAAACTGCCTCCAAGTGTTCTTCATAGGGAGAATGCATGAATTGACTTACAACACTCATAGAGAAAGCAATGTCAGGTCTAGTGTGGACTAGATAAATAAATTTGCTGACTAACCTCTGGTATCTTCCAATCTCTACAGGAACACTGCCTTTCTCCTAAAGTTTAGCATTTAAATCCATAGGAATATCTGCTAGTCTACACCCACTCATCCCAATTTCTTCCAAGAGATCTAAGATGTATTTTCTCTGAGAAAAAACAATTCCCTTCTTTGAGCTTGCAACTTCTATACCAACAAAGTATTTAAGCGCACCTAAATCTTTGATCTCAAATTCTTTTTTCAAATTTTTCTTCAATCTTTCCATCTCAACAATGTCATCTCCTATGATGATAATATCATCTACATATACAATTAGAATTACAATTTTACCAACATCAGAGAACTTCATGAACAGAGTATGGTCTGATTGTCCCTGCATATATCCTTGCCTTTTAACCGATTGAGTGAATTTCTCAAACCAAGCCCTTGGAGATTGCTTGAGACCATAAAGGGATTTTTGTAGTTTGCACACGTTTGAACCAAATTTATCTTCAAAGCCCGGTGGGCTATCCATGTATACTTCCTCCTCCAAATCACAATTCAGAAAAGCATTCTTTACGTCAAGTTGGTTAGGAGACCAATCTAAATTCACTGCCAAGGACAAGAGAACTCTAATAGTGTTTAATTTGGTTCAGAATCTTGGAAGGGTCGAATAATGGGTCCTTCATTTCTCTGTTTATGGTTTCTTCTTTCAAAGACATTTCCCTTCCAAGTAGGGCCAATTGTAGTACACCTGCTTTGTGTCTCTTTATCTGAATCATTATTTTGTGGCATTTCAGATGGTCTTTCATTATTATTGAGATCAAGAATTTTATCATTGTGATTTGGATTTGAAATTGTCGCCCTTGAATCTGTCGAAACCTCATTCATAAGTGGATTGAGTTCCAATATAGATTCTTGGGCATTTTCTTTTGGTGCATCAATATAAGTCTCAGAATTTTTTGACAACACTATATCACTTAAAGTAATTATGTTTTCAAAAGTAAAAGATGAATCTTCCTTAAAATTTCCCCCCCTGAAGATGAATGTCAGTAAAAAATGGTTGATTTTCAACAAAAGTAACATCCATGGTTACAAAAATTCTTTTTGATTTTGGTTCAAAACACCGATACCCCTTATGAGTTGGAGAGTAACCAGTAAACACACATTTTATTGCTCGTGGACCGAGTTTGTCAAGGCCTTTATATTCATGAACAAAAGCAGTGCAACCAAAAACTTTGAGTGGCAAATCAGCAAAGACATTAGTCAAAGGATAATAATTTCGAAAAACATCAAGAGGTGTACAACAATCTAAAACTTTAGATGGCATTCGATTAATTAAATATGATGCAGTTAAAACAGCTTCACCCCACAAATATTTTGGAACCTTATTTGCAAATAGTAAACTCTAGCAACCTTAGTTCCATTTTGTTGGGGTGTATTAACACAAGAACTTTGATGAATAACCCCATTCGCAAGAAAAAAATCGGACAAAAGCATATTAAAATATTCTTTACCATTGTCACTTCTGAAGACTTGAATATTTGTTTAGTATTGAGTGTGCACCATTTTAAAGAAATTTTTGACAACTTGTCCAACTTCCGGTTTTTCTTTCAATAAATAAACCCAACAAATTCTAGTATGATCATTAATAAAAGTTATAAACCATTTTTTATTAGAAAAGGTGTTTATTCTATTAGGACCCCAAACATCACTATGAATAACTACAAACGCTTTTGATTGTTTATATGGTTGTGTAGAAAAAGAAGAACGATGATGTTTAGCAAATTCACAAGTTTCACAATGAAATAAAGACGGATCCTTCTTAGAAAATAATTTAGGAAATAAATGTTTCAAATACGAAAAACTAGGATGTCCTAACCGTAAATGCCATAAGATAATATCATCATTATTTGAAGAAACAAACATAGATTCAAAGCATGTACTTGTTTTTTGTTGGTCTTTGAAATCGAGTCCATTGTCAAGATAATAGAGTCCTCCACTCTCCTTAGCATTGCCAATCATCTTCCCCGTGCTCAAATCCTTAAAAGTGCAATGAGAATGAAAGAAGTTAGCTTGACAATTTATATTATTTGTTAATTTAGTAATGGATAACAGATTACATGATAAATTAGGAACATGTAAGACATCTTTTAAGGTTAACTTAGGTGACAAAATAACAGAACCTTTCCCTACAATGGCTGAAAGAGAGCCATCTGCAATTTTAATTTTGTGGTTACCTGCACAAGGACTATAAGAAGAAAATAGACTCGACTCCCCAGTCATATGATCAGTAGCACTAGAATCGATAATCCAAGTATGGCTGGGAGTGACACTGAGTAGAGCAGTATTTGGAAAATTACCTCTTTGATCATTCTATACATAACAAAAAAAACTATACGCCTTGAGTAATCTCCACGCGCCCCGTGAGATTCTCCTAACGTAGCTCCAATCAAGCACTCCCATCCACATTCCTGTCCGGAGGGTACGAACTGGTGGGATCATCCTGACTCTCATATGAGGGCAAAGCCCAGATTCCCACAATAGTTGTAAAGGGTCACCAACCGAAATTAACAGTTAACACATAACATTTAAGTTTTTAAATGCACAAAATACCTTTTCAACATAGCATGCACCTTAAAAGGATTTTCCATATGCTAAAAGTTCATACAATGCTTGCCAAATGTAAATGAAATCAAATAGAGTTCTCAATCCATCAAGTAATACACAACTGAACAAAACATTGATAAATTAATTGAGCAATCGATTATCTAACTCAAAATAAGAATTTCCACTAAGCCAATCGATTGGGAAATCGATTAAATGGATAATTGAGCCCCTGTATTAAAGCCAATCGATTTCCAAATCGATTTCCTGAAGGTTTTTAGTGAAGTTTGAACTATGGGCTTAATTCAATCGATTGGGCAATTGATTGGGCAATCGATTGACAGCATAGCTGAGCCACTGACTTAATGCCAATCGACTTCCAAATCGATTTCCTGAAGGTTTTTAGTGAAATTTGAACTCTGGGCTTAATTCAATCGATTGGGCAATTGATTGGGCAATCGAGTAACAACATACCTGAGCCACTGACTTAATGCCAATCGATTGGGAAATCGATTTCCGTGCATATTCTTCCAAAAATACATAAACTAACTCAATCACATTCATACACAAATCCACATCTTAACACTTAGCATTTTCAACACAATCACCACGTCAACTTGAGTTTCGAAATCGTTTTACAATCTAACATACTATCACACAATTCCAAAACATAACTCTTAGTAAAATCAACACAATCACAATTTGAAACAACCACGACTCGTGTGCCAAACACCCTAATGCAATGCGTATATGCCAAAATGCATGGACTCGGAATTCCAAACCAAAACCCTCCTTGAAGGGCCGTAAATCATAATTATACCGCCTATCGCAGGCCAAAGTACCAATTACCGAGGTGCCACCTATCACGGGTCTGCACGATTTACTAAAAAGCGTAAACCATAAACGTATTGCCTATCACGGGCCCGTATCGTTTACCAAGGTGCCACCTATCACGGGTCTGCACGGTTTACTAAAAAGAACGTAAATTGTAAATGTACCGCCTATCACAGGCCAAAGTACTCTTTACCAAGGTGCCACCTATCACGGGTCTGCACAATTTACAAAAAACCATAAGTCGTAAATGTACCGCCTATCACGGGCCAAAGTACTATTTACGGGCCAAAGTACTCTGCACAACTTACAAAAACGTAAATCATAAATGTACCGTCTATCACAGGCCAAAGTACTATTTATCAAGGTGCCACCTATCACGGGTCTGCACGATTAACAAAAAGCATGAAAATGCATGAGCGTATACTGACTCCATTCACAATGATCGTTAAGCAAATGCAGTTATTAAAAGATTCCCCATTTTAACACTCATTTGACTTAAACGATTTTCACGCCAAACATTAAGCAAACAGACATATTAAGAGATTCTCCATTCTTAATATACTTTTGACTTAAACGATTTCCAGAACAAAACATTCAGTAAACAAGTCATTAAGAGATTCCCCGTTCTTAATACTCATTTCACTGAAACCATTTTCAAAAAACAAACATTAAGTAACCAAGACATTAAGAGATTCCCCATTCTTAACGCTCAGTAAACTTAAACGATTTTCAAACAACATTAAGTAACTAAGACATTAAGAGATTCCCCATTTCTTAACGCCCAGTTAACTTAAACGATTTTCAAAACAACATTAAGTAAACGAGACATTAAGAGATTCCCCATTCTTAATTCTCATTTAACTTAAACGATTTTCACAAACCCATATTAAGTAAACGAGACGTTAAGAGATTCCTCATTCTTAATACTCGTTTCACATAAGGGTTTTCAAATTCCAAACAAAACAAACTCAAACATACTTTCACATTCAATCCATAATTCACACCAAAACACATCAATCAAAAAACATCAAGTATGAACACGCCGAATACGACGACACAAATCAACACAATCCATCACTCAAACACAACAAGTTTCATATACTCAAAATCATACATAAATGAGTTTAAAATTCATTCTCCACAAAACATTACTTTAACCCTAACCAAATTCTTTTCCACACAACCACAAGTAAGTCCCTAAATGCAAACTAAAAGTTTGGAAGGAGCCCTTACCTTCACGTTAGCTTTAACGTGCGATTACAGTACCGCGAGCAAATCCGGTGAAATCTCCGCTCGCAACGCCGCTTCCAAAGTTGATCCCCTAGCACCGTAGCGTGGTAGTGAGCAACTTTCCCTTCTATCTCTTCGCGAAACGAAGCTTAGATCTTGGTGAAACGGGAATGTTTGTGTTTGAATCCCTAATACCGTTTTTCTTCGTTTTTGGATCAAAGAGGAAGAGTGAAGTTGAGTAATCCTTGTCCTATCACCCACTAAGCCTTGGGTTTCTATTCTTGAGTAAAAGGAAGCAAAGAAAAGCGAAAATGGAAGATGAGGGGGAAGATTCTCGCATGCGCAGAGGAAGAAGAAGGAAAATTGTGTTTCTCTACCTTGGCTTTCTTTCCCTTGTTTTTCTCTCCTTTATATTTCCTTTCTTTTCCTTTCCATTTCGTTTTTCCTCTTTTCCTTCCAAACATATACTTATATAATACTAATATTAATAATATATAATATATATATATAATATATATATATAATAATTAAACCTAAACCAATAAATATCTAACAACTCTCACATCCATTACTTCACTCACATCTCCAATTATTTTGATAAAAATATCTACTCTCGTCGCAACTCAATTGTCAAATACAATTTTCAGCAACCTGAGATATTTTGAACAAAACCGCCCAGAATTAAATTCTTCGAAACTTAAATAAATTATTCTTCGACAAATAATTTTAATCCAATTTCCAAAAATATATTTTCGGCCTTTAACTCACTAAATACCAAAAACTGGGTTAAAAGCCTAAGCAATTTAACACAAAATACCCTTAAATTGTATAACTTAAGATTTAAAATTACGGGTCTTACAGAAACCAAATCTTCCCTTACCATCTAAAATCAATCTTGCGGTTTGGGACCATTCAACATAATTTTTTCCGTTTAGTAGCTGGATTTCAACCTTGAGGGCATTAGAAGTTCCCTCATGGCCAAAAAAGTTGTTGAAAAAACCATTTTGGCTACTTGGGCCGCTGCCATTGCCGACTGTGCCGCTGCCATTGCCGCCTAGGCCACTGCCATTTGTGCCATTGCTTCTGCCGCCTGGGGTGTTGCCTAAATTGTTGGCGTTGTTGACTACCATCTGTGCCATAGCTCAGTTGGTTGGAGTGTCAAACCCTGATTGTGGAATGGTTGGAGTGCCAAACCCTAATGGGATGTGGAAAGGTTTACAGAACCCTAACCAGAGCTCTTGATACCATGAAGAAAGTAAAAGAAAAAATACTTTCATGTTTTATTACTACAGCCCTAAGTTGTTTATATAGGAATAGTAATACTGAGTAATAGTAACAGAATAAAAATAAACATAATAATATAAAATAATAGAGAATAAAATCTAATTTCTTTTTTATTCTTCAACAACTAGGTTGTGTTTATTCTTCAATGCCATATGTAGCAAAGTCATTGATCATAAAAAATTAGATGAGTTGGAAAATGAAGCTGTTATTATTTTGTGCCAACTGGAGATGTATTTTCCTCCTTCTTTTTTTGACATTATGGTTCACTTAATTGTTCATATAGTGAGAGAAATTAGATTATGTGGTCTTGTTTATTTAAGGTGGATGTATCCAATTGAGCGATGCATGATGATCTTAAAAGGGTATGTGAAGAATCCAAGTCGTCCTGAAGCATCTATTGTTCAAAGGTACATCGCAAAAGAAGCTATTGAGTTTTGTTCGGACTATATGCCAAAAGCGGATACTATAAGAGTTCCTAAGTCTCGTCATGAGGATAGTTGCACAGGTAAGGACATACGACGTTTAAAACTTAAGAGCATGAGGCTTGAGGAATTACTTCAAGCACATTTGTATATATTGAATAATACTGAGGAGGTTCAACCTTACCTTTCTGCTCATAATATATTGTCAAGGAAAAAAACCCTCGGATGAATAAAAAATGGTTGTTGAATGAGCATAACAAGACTTTCTTAAAGTGGTTTAAAGATACCATTTTAACCGATAATACATGTTCTGTTACATTAAAATGGCTAGCAAATGGGCCTAATTTTGATGTAATAACTTGGACCGGCTAGGATATAAATATTTTTACCTTCTATACAAAGCCTCAGGATGGGCCTAATTTTGGTTTTACATTGGTAGACCTTGAAAAAGTAGCTTATAAGGAGGAGCTATTTATTATGGCATCTCAAGCAAGAGAAGTGTTTTATGTTAGTGACTCTTCTAATAAAAAGTGGTCGGTGGTTCTCCAAGGTAAAAACATGTATAGACATGATGAAAGTCTAAGTTCACTACCAGATATTTATGAGACTTCTTCTTTCTCACAACAAATACCTGATTTCATTGTAGAAAATATAGAGGACGATGTGTATGCCACTCGTGATGATCATCAAGAAGGGATATGGGAGAATATTTAAACATGACAATTTTAGGAAATAAAGCGGTACAATATCATAGTTTTGTATAAACTTTGATTTGTTTATAATTTTTTACTTGTAATAGTGTAATCCTTATATGATAATTTATCTATAATGTCATGTTATTTATTCAATATTTTGAATTGTTATTGACCATAATTATATATTTTTTAAATAGAGACACATGGTTGATCCCTCAGCTTCTTCGCAAAATGGATCAGATTCTAACTCTACCCAAAAAAAGAGTAGATGCGGTACACGAATGACAAAGTTGTTACATAAGTGTTAGGATGGTGATAAGTTATCAATTGATTTTTATCAATCAACTAGACTACCTATTGGTGATAACAGGAAAGCTTTCATTGGTCATGTGGTTTCCCTTGCTCGAGACAAAGTCAGTATTTTAAGACGTAAAGAAACAGTATTTCATTGGTCATGTGGTTTCCCTTTCATTGGTGATAACAGGAAAGCTTTCATTGTTCATGTGGAAAGCACATGAAGACGTAAAGAAAAAAATTTGGGCAACAATCGATGTAATTTTAATTATCTTTGTTATTATTATACTTAATTATAGTATTGTTGTACACTAACTATTATATTTGTTGTGTAATGTAGGAAAAATGGAATGTTCCTAATAATGAATTTATTAAAAAGAAATGTTTTCAATATATGGGTGAGCGTTGGAGGGCATTTAAAGCTACATTAACAAGGAGATACTTAAATAATGGGGACCTGAGTCATAAATCTCCTATTGATGTATATCCTTTTATTGAAGACGAAATATGGCAAGCGTTCATTAAGACGAGAGAGGATCCTTCCTTTCAGGTTAGTTGTATATATGACTTGATTGTTATTTCTAATATTTTAGTATTATATTTAATTGGTTTGTTATTTACAATAGGAGAAAAGAAAGAAGGCCAAATGATTCAATCTTTTAATAAGTACCCCCACAAATTGTCTCGTGGGGGATATGCATTGCTAGAGAAGAAAATGATTTAAGAGAAATTAAAAGAAAGACAAAAACCAGCTGGAGATTCAGAAGTTTCACCTCCATCTCCACCATCGCGCCATGAGATGTGGAAGAGAGCCCGACAAACACCATCAGGAGAGTATACATCAGAAGAAACATGTCTTATTGTTGAAAAAATTGTAAGTAAATATGTAATTCAATACATATTTATGCATAGCAGGTCTAATATATATATATATATATATATATATATATATATATATACATTTTAAATTGTGGAACAAACATCTCAAGGAAACTTCCATCCAAAAGGACGTCAAGATATTTTGACGGAAGCTATTGGGTGATCAGAATACCTTGGTCGTGTTTGGGCAGTTGGTAGAAGTGTAGGGATTCGCCAATGCTTTGGATCACATTCTCGTCCATCCTCTACTCGACCTATTATGAGTAGTGACCAAATAGAGATCATAAAAGCATAGCTTACTAAGGTGATTAGAGAGCAAGTGATGCAAGATATATCATCTATGGTTTTCTCTAAACAAAACAATAATTTTCCAATTGGCTCTCCTAATACCACTTTACATGCAAGCACAAGATATTTGTTCTGGTGTGCCACCTATACTAGATGAAGAGGACGATATCCCAGAACATTGTGAATTATATATTGATAGACATACTCATATTGTGGCATATACTGATGTGTACAAGTTAGGACCCACTATACACAATCAACTTCTAAATAATGATATGGTGAGGGTTGTGGTTAGGAAGGTGCTAGATGCAAATGCTCAAGTACCTATGCCCATTGATGAGGTGTCAAGAGTTGGTAAGGCTCCCAACAATTTTATTCAATGGCCAAAAAGACTCTTGCGACCTATTTCTAATAAGGTATTCATTACACATAATTTTTTTATGTACTTAAATATTTGAGTCCTTTTAATTATGTTGGCTAATATAATATTTTAATAGTTTAGGCTGTTGAGGTATCAAAGAAAGATGATATTCCACCAAAATGACAAAACTTTCAACTAAATTTTGATGAACAATTGATGGTAATGACAATGAAAATGTTAAGGCCTTTAGAATTTAAGTTGGAACATGGTGGAACTAGTTTTTTTTCCTTCCATTGAAAGATGTTATAGAGTTGTGTATGGGTAAAGAAGAAATATGCATCACTATTTTACAAGTTTGGCTAACGTAAGTATGTTTTATTTGTTAATTTGTAAATCTGGCTAAATTATGAATTTCATTTATAATAAAAATTAAGTTTCATATCTTAGGTATCTACGTCGTCGTTGTATTGACTTAGGAAAGAGTGAAGTGTATGGATTTATTGATCCATGTTTCATCCAAAGTGAAAATGATTCAACTAATGCTCAAATCCACATTCAAAAGAGGTTGTACGAGGAAAAAAGAACTTGTTACCTAGCACCATATCTCATAAAGTAAGTATTTTCTATTATAGTCATCGTTTATAATAGAGAAAATTGAATGTAACATATATTTAATTGTGTATTGTAATCGTCATTGGCAATTGCTTATTATCAATCAGAAGGAGCGCGATATAGTCTTTATATGTTCATTGGGAAGGAAGCCAAATAAAAAAATATGTCACATTGTTGATTTGTAAGTATTTAATTTATTTATATTGTTCATAAGTATTGTAATATGTTTTATAACACAATTTCAATAATTTTTTTTATTTTGTAGAGCTTTCGAAGGTTACTATAAGTTGCTAGGTTTAAGAGTTAAACCGAAGATAACATGGAGTTTTCCTATAGTAAGTTGTTTAAAAATAAATAACTTCATTTATAATATTATAAAAATTTTATGCATTTAACATTTTTTTTGTGATTTCAATTTTAGAGTTAAAGACAAGTTTCAAATTATGAGTATGGCTATTATGTCATGTTACATATGTTGAACATTGTAATAGCTGGGATTGTTGATTCATGGATGCAAGTACGTAAATTTGTTAAAATTTGTTATTGATTGTGTTTTTGTATGTTCGTATGATAAAAAATTATATATTGTTATTGATTGAGTTTTTTTTCTAGATATTTGACGACTCGAGATCATTTCATCCGGATCAAATTAAAGAAGTTCAAGAACGTTGTGTGGATTTTATTTTAGAATTAATTGAAGAAAATGACGATACTTGAATATATATCTCTTGAATATTGCTAAATGTGATTTTGTAATTTTATTAATTGACATCTAAATCATTTTTCGTCTTGCCAAGAGTAATCAGAAATGATAGACATTCTTTGTACTCTATATTTTATATGAACTTCTATTACAATATATTTTGGCTATTATATGGCTATATAAAATTGTGGTTAAAAGTACAAAATTTTAATTTGAAATTTAATACGAAATATTGTATTTATGTATGTGTGGAGTAGGAGCATAAAAAAATGATAAATTTATTATTAAAAAAATATATTTTAACTCTATCTATTAAGTCTGTTGATCAAAAGAACCGACTTAAAAAGATGATGTGTTGAATTGAATTTATAATGTTTAAGTCGGTTAAGTTGAACCGACTTAAAAGGACGAAGCTCTGTTAAGTCAGTTAAAATGTACATTTTAAGGCAGTTCCGTGTCCGAGTTAACAGCAAATGACTTAATAAACACGAATGTTTAAGTCGGTTAAGTTGAACCGACTCAAAATGACGAAGCTCTGTTAAGTGGGTTCATAAAACGACTTAAAAAAATAGCGTGTTTATTAAATCGTTTGTTGTTAATTCGGACACAAAACTGACTTAAAATGTACATTTTAACCGACTTAAAAAGATAAAATTCTACTAGTGTAAGTTCGGGAGGACGAGACTTACTAAGAAGGTTTTATATCTTATCGGGGTAGTACTTATGGTCACTATATAGATTGTCCGCGACGTTATTGTTGTTAATTGTGATTAGATTAAGTTTGAGGTTTCGAATTAGGGTTCTAGTTTTTGGGTTGTTTACTTTTTGTTGATCTATCATATTTTGGTGTGATAGTTTGTACTTGATACTTTGTAGCTTGGTTATAGGGTTAGCACTTTTTGAGTAAGCCTATTCGCTTGTGTCTACTAGAAGTACTTCAAACACACCATGAACTTTGTCTTCTAACGAACGGTTTATTGCAACGGTTATGAAGAACCGCCTCCAATTATTATACTGCGGCGTTTACCATTATGGCTCATTTAACTACGTCAGTCAAGTATCTAGGTAGGGTAGGATGACTCAAAGCCAAAATGTATTTTTTTTTATTTGATGCGGTTGTAATTATTTTGAAATCTCAGTTTCAGCTCAAACTATATTATATGCATGTTTTATTCAATACTTGATATTATATTAGATCATGTTTTTTTATGTATTTATGTTTCTATGTGTTATTATAGAGTTTTTTATTCACTTTCTTGGTGTATTAACCATCTTCATCTATATTATGTTACTTCTAATCGTTAACAAATTTACTGTATATATTTAAAATAAACTTTCGATGTTACCTCGTAATATTTTGACACCTCATTATATTTTGCCATTTCATCATATTTCATTCACATAAGTCAAAAAGCTGATGTGTACCTCTCAATCTTGAGGGTATGTCCTCCTCCTTCACCAACTTCTTTAATATCTTTAATCAATATTTCTCCTCTTCCTTCTAAAATTTCTTTAATATCTTCAAAATCTATTTAATAATATTATTTTATAATAAATTTATAAATTATAAAATTATTTTACAATTATTTATAATAAATTTATAATTTATAAATTATTTTACAATTTGATAATAATTTATAATTTATATTATTATCAAATTATTTTATAATAAATTTATAAATTATTTTATAATATTATTAGTCATTTACCAATGGTAATAATTTATATTATTAGTCATTAAATTCAATGGGAAAAAATCACCTAATCGCTCATAAATATCGACATAAATATCCTCCTTTCAGGGACAATTATATTATTCTACTTATGGTGAGTAATGATTTTATATGTTAAAAATTCAATTACTAATTAATGTCAATTAATTTATAACTTCTTTCAATTAATATCA
>JBBPBT010000670.1:1955273-1975639 GCA_037974875.1 Cicer bijugum
CAATTTTAAACAATTATTTCAAAAGATTTAATTTATATATACAAACAATCTGTAGAGTTTTTACATCGACAATAAATCAGAATTATTCGATGTTGAAAAATAATTAAATCTATTTAATTAAACTCTATTTAATATTTAGTGAAAATTCATAGGTGTAAAAGATATTAATAATTAAAGGCAAAATACCAAAAGAGAAGGGTGGCAAAATCAAATTATTTAAATATAAACACTACAATATTTTTTATTTTAGGCCACATTTCACTTAGTCATGCATAAAAATGTGATTTGAAACAGAAATAGGCAATAATTTTTTAGATGTTGCCTATAATTTATTTATAGAGTACAATTTCTTGAATTTTAATGAAAAACTATTGCATATTTTGTTATTGTCACCGATTAAACCACAATTTTAAAAGTGTTGTTGTTTGACCCCTAATAAAAACAGTTGAGTAATAAAATTTAATAACTACATATTTTAAGTGTGGTCTAAGCTATAAAAATTGTGGTCTCAAGTTAACCCAAATAATAATAAGGAAAAAATGTACAATTAATTAATTATTATGTTTTATTTGTTTTCTTTATTGAAGAAACAAAATACAAGTACCTTCACTTTTATTCCTATTCCCCAGTATCGTTCTCATATTCCTCCAATACCATAAACCCTAAATCCACTTTCACTATTTCCTCTTCACTCATGATCATAAACCCATCGATTTCTCGTCTCAATTCAGTTGTCTTCTAGTTGTTGCTTCATTACCTTCATTATTTCCTCTTTGCGTCGTTGCTCTAATATCATCACTTTTTCCTTTCGCGTTGTGTTTTGTGTTCATCTTCTCCCTCTCCGTGCATCCAGGTATTCGTCTTCTCCCTCTTTGGTTTCTATTTTTGCTTGCTCCTTGCCTTTGACGATTTGGTAGGATACTTTTGCTTGTTCTTTCATTTTTGCAATTTATGTTCAGATTTATGCTTTTCTTGGTTATTGGTGTGATTTTTTGTTGTTCTAGTTGCTTGTTCTTGGCAATAATGTTGAGATTAGGCTAATGATATTACCCCCAACAAGTGTTTTGTTTTTTAAATCCTTTTTTGGTTATAAATTTTATGGATCGAAATAAAAGCATTAATAGAGTTACTCCAAAATCTAATTTTTACATATTATTAAAAAAAAGAAATAAAATTATATTAGATGTATTATCAACATAATTCGATTTAATAAAATATATTTTTACCCTAATTCTTAAGAATATGTTAGAGAAATTAAAGGCAAATGTTGCAGATTAGGTGCTGATTCTATTAACACCAATGGTCTAACTGCCATCTAACAAAATGCAAACTAAATGGATATAAATAGGAGGTTGTCATTTGAGAAAGGGAGGTTTTTTTGCATGGAGAGAGACGTAGAGAGGTATATATAGGACTCTTGAGCATCCCACAAGGGTTGATAATTAACTTTTGCATTGAAATAATATTTGTATACCAATAATATAAATTGAAGGTGGGTAATTTGTTGCATTTCGTAGATCTTAAATATTGAGATTCTGAAGAAAAAAAATTGGTGGTTGCTTTTACAACAAAATTGAAATAAAAGCATATTGAAATAATTGATAAAAGCATATTAACTTATGCAGTAATTTACAATAAAAACATATAGCCAAATTGAGATACAAACATAATAGAGTGTTTTGACTTACTGCCAAATTGAAATAAAAGCTTATGAAGAATTTTTTTGCTTACTGCTAAACTTGCAGATTTTTTTTTCTGAAGTTAGTTCTTGACTGATGTAGATGTTTGTTCTCTTTATTTAATTATTGTGTAGATGTTTGTTCTCTTTAGTTTGCTCTCCTAAACCGACAAAGTCAACCAAAATTCGTTATTGTGTTAATGTTTGTTCTCTTTAATTATTGTGTAGATGTTTGTTCTCATAAACCGACAAGTTCATTATTTAATTATTGTGTAGATTTTTGTTCTCTTTAGTTTGCTCTCATAAATCGACAAAGTCAACCAAAATTGTCAGTGCAAGAGTTAGCAATTATATTTAATTTAATATCTGTATGGAGGTTTTTAATCTACAAATGATTGATATTGATAGGATTGCTAGTCAAGCAAGGCTTCCTATTAGGAAGATGTATGAAAGAAGGAACCAAACTTAATTTCTAGGTTGATAGATTCAGTTAGTTTCTGAGTTGTGCCAGCTGTAAATCCTAACTAATTAGTTAGGATGGTTAGTATAAATAACATAAGCTTAGTCTTCAATAGGGAGGCAATTAGAGAGTTAATTGGTTGGGGCTGAATTGCAGGGCGATTCAGTTAATAGATTTGTAACTGCTATGCTATTCAATTGTGACAGAATTCATAATACATTCTTGAGAGAAACCCTTCTTGATTTTCTTTAATTCATCTTTTCTATTTAGTTTTCTACAGATTTACTATTCTGTTTTAACACTGGTATCAGAGCACCGATCTGGTGCCCTGAGTTTGCTTTCTTCTACTGCGCATTGCATGAAGACAAGAAGCATGGTGAGAAATTCAAGTGATTGGGAACAGGAGCGCGAGGAATGGCCCACACGACTGGAGTTGGCATAGGCGCACGCCAAACACACGGAGGATCAATTGGCTGCACTCGCGGCCAAGATTGATTTCAACGGCAGTAGTGGTAGATCCCTGGTTGAACACGTTGAGCGCGACCGGTGGAGGAAGATGGAGATCCCGATTTTCTCAGGTGACGATGCGTACGGTTGGACGCACCGTTTGGAATGATTCTTCGAATTGCGAAGTGTCCCCGAGGAGGAGAAGTTGTGTGCCACTTTGGTGGCCATGGTGGGTAGAGCACTGAGCTGGTATTACTGATGGGCTAGGTGCAATCTTGAATCCACTTGGGACGGGTTCAAGCTGGCGGTGGTTCGTAGGTTTCAACCTTCAATGGTACAAAACCCCTTTGAGTTGTTGTTGGCCCTCAAACAAACAGGGACTGTGGTGGAATTTGTGGAGGAGTTTGAGAAATATGTTGGAGCTTTGAAGACCATTGATCAAGAACTTGCACGAGGAATTTTCATGAATGGCTTGAAAGAGGAAATTCAAGTGGAGGTAAAAATTTATGAATTAAAGTCTTTGTCGGATTTAATTCAAAAATCTATTATGATTGAGGAGAAGAATCTGGTTTGGACCAAGAAAGGAACCAACACCTTCACTAAGCCAGCCACTAATTCTAAGGCTAGTTCTTACAATAAGACTGTGACTGTTGATACTAAGACTTGGTTGGATAAGAAAACTGAGGGTGGGACCTCTGCTACTAATCTGGTGAGTGTTCAGGCTGGGGAAGTGAATAAAATCAGGGGTGGTGATTTCAAACGTTTGTCCGGGGCTGAGATGAAAGACAAAAGGGAGAAGGGACTTTGTTTCAGATGTGATGAGCCATATCATAGAGACCATAAATGCAAAAATAAGCAGTTTCATATGATTATTTTAGAAGAAAATGACGAGGAGGACAACGATGTTGATTTTCATGAGGTAGAAACTTTCAATTCTCTGCAATTGTCTCTTTGTTCAATGGTTGGGCTGACTTCCACAAATTCTTGGAAGATACAAGGGGTAGTTCAAAACCACTCTGTTTTGGTACTCATAGATTGTGGAGCTTCGCATAGCTTCATTTCTCATGAAATAGTTCAGAAACCGAGCTTGCTGGTGGAAGATACTCCTTATATTGTGGAATTGGGGGATGGTCATAGGGTGAAATGTAAGGGAGGGTGTCCCAAGTTGAGTTTGCATTTGCAAGGAATGGAAATTAGGCAAGACTTTTATTTGTTCTCCTTGCAAGGGGTGGACTTGGTGTGGGGTTTGGATTGGCTCTCTTGTTTGGGAGAGGTCAAAACCAACTTTGACAAGCTGGAGCTTACCTTGTCTAGAGATGGCAAGCTGATTACTTTGGTTGGTGATCCGTCCTTAACTAAGACTGAATTGTCTTATGGAACCTTCATGCAAATTTTGAAGGAAGAAGGGGAAGGCTTGTTGATTCAATACGATTCTGCAGAACAGAAACCAGCAGCGGTTTCAATCATCCCTGAAGCTGTTTCAGAGGTTCTTCAGCAGTATTCTGAGGTTTTTGAGAGTCCTCAAGGTCTTCCACCCCAAAGGAGGTTAGATCATGCAATTCAGTTGAAGGAGGGGGCTGAGATACCTAATCTCCGACCGTATAAGTATCCACACTATCAAAAAACGGAGATAGAGCGGTTGGTTTCAGAAATGCTTGAGGCTGGCATTGTAAGACCGAGCGTTAGCCCTTACTCTAGTCCGATCATCTTGGTCAAAAAGAAAGATGGGGGTTGACGTTTTTGCGTGGATTATAGGGCTCTCAACAAAATTACTATACCTAACAAATTCCCCATCCCTATCATTGAGGAGTTGCTGGATGAACTTGATGGAGCAACAATATTCACTAAGCTTGACTTAAAATCAGGCTATCATCAAATTCGGATGAAGGAAGATGATATAGAGAAGACAGCTTTCCGAACTCATGAGGGGCATTATGAGTTCTTGGTGATGCCTTTCGGTCTCACCAATGCTCCTTCGACATTCCAAGCCCTCATGAATGAGGTTTTGAAGCCTTTCCTCCGGAGGTTTGTACTGGTCTTTTTTGATGACATTTTGGTGTATAGCAAGGATATGTCAGCTCGTCTTGTTCATGTCCACCAAGTCTTGGCAGTGCTGATGTAGAATGGGTTGAAGGCAAATAAGAAAAAATGTAGCTTTGGACAGTCTAGCCTTGAGTATTTGGGACATGTGTTTTTTGGAGAAGGGGTGGCAGCTTGTCTGTCCAAGACTGCAACCATGACGTCTTGGCATATTCCTACGGATTTGAAGGGGCTTAGGGGTTTCCTTGGATTAACAGGGTATTATAGACGTTTTGTCCAAGGTTATGGTAAATTAGCCAAACCCTTAACTGTGCTTTTGAAGAAAGACAAGTTTTGTTAGACTGAGGAAGCTACATCTGCGTTTCAGGCTTTGAAAACAACCATGGTTGATCTTCCCTTGTTGGCTATACTTGATTTCACTAAGGTCTTTGTAGTCGAAACTGATGCTTATAGTAAGGGGTTGGGGGTTGTTTTGATGCAGGAGGGTAAACGCCTTGCATTTTGGAGTCAAAGCTTATCCTTGAGAGCTCAACAAAGGTCTGTTTATGAGAGGGAGCTTATGGCTTTGGTTCAGGCTGTGAACAAATGGAGACACTACCTTTTGGGCAACCATTTCATTGTGAAAACTGACCAAAGGAGCCTTAAGTTCTTGACTGATCAACGATTGTTCAATGCTGAGCAATTTAAATGGACTGTCAAGCTCATTGGTTTGGATTTTGAAATCCAATACAAGTCAGGAAAGGAGAATACTGCAGCAGATAGCTTGTCTAGGAGAGATATGTATGCTGCCCTCTCAGTTCTACATGTGGAAGATGATGATTCTTGGGATGAGGAATTGCAACAAGATCCTAAATTGCAGTAGTTGGTGCAGGATTTAATTATCTCTCCTACTTCTCATTCTGGTTATGAGTTCAAGAAGGGAAGACTTTTGTATAAAGGTAAATTGGTGCTGCCTAAGGGTTCTAACAAAATACCACTTATCTTGGCTGAATGCCATGATTCTCCTTGTGGAGGGCATTTAGGATTGTTCAGAACGTTTAAAAGGGGCTCTAGCTTCTTGTTTTGGGAAGGCATGAGGCGAGATATCAAGAAGTTTATTGAAGACTGTGATGTACGTCAAAGGAACAAGTACTCTACTTTATCTTCGGCTGGACTACTGCAACCGTTGCTTATTCCTTGCCAAGTGTGGCATGATATTTCTATGGATTTTGTTGGTGGCCTTACACGAGTTAGAGGCAAGGATACAATCTTTGTAGTCATTAATAGACTTACAAGGTATGCTCACTTCTTTCCTCTTGGGCATCCATACAATGCTAAGGAGGTAGCAACTTTGTTTGTGAGGGAAGTGGTGAAGCTTCATGGATTTCCTTCTACAATTGTATCGGATAGAGATGCGGTTTTTCTCAGCAGTTTTTGGAGGGAGATGTTCAAACTGGCTGGAACTAGTCTTAAGCATAGCACTTCTTATCACCCTCAAATGGATGGTCAAACAGAAGTTGCAAATCGGTGCTTAGAGACCTACCTATCTTAGGTGCTTTGCCGGGCCTAAGCACAAGACTTGGTTGAATTGGTTGCATTGGGCTGAGTTCTGGTTTAACAGTAACTACAATATCTCTACTGGAATGACACCTTTTAAAGCTTTATATGGAAGGGACCCTCCGTTGTTGATTAAAAGCTGCACCATTCCATCAAAGTTGGATGATGTCAATCAGTTGGCCCATCAACGAGATGGTTTACTGGCTGATTTGCGACAGAATTTGCTGAAAGCTCAAGATCAGATGCGGGCACAAGCAAATAAGCACCAGCAGTTGGTGAATTTTGATGTTGGGGAGTGGGTTTTCTTGAAACTTCAGCCTTACAAATTGAAATCCTTGGCTGATAGACCATATGCTAAATTGGCTCCTAAGTATTATGGTCCTTTTCAGATTCTAAACCGAGTGGGGGAGGTGGCTTACAAGCTAAAGCTGCCTCTCGGAACTAAAGTTCATCCGGTGTTCCATGTTTCATAGCTTAAGAAGGCTTTGAAACCGCAACATTTACCTCAGACCTTGCCACCAATGTTGACTGAGGAGCTTGAATTGGCTGTCCAGCCAGAAGATATACTGCAGTGGAGGACTGATGTTGGAGGCAATATGGAGGTTTTGGTGAAATGGGCTCATTTGCCATCATATGATAACTCTTGGGAGCGAGCTTCCAAGATGTTGGAGGTTTTTCCGTCTTTTCCCCTTAAGGACAAGGTAGTTCTTTTAGGGGGGGTATTGATAGGATTGCTAGTCAAGCAAGGCTTCCTATTAGGAAGGTGTATGAAAGAAGGAACCAAACTTAATTTCTAGGTTGATAGATTCAGTTAGTTGTTGCGCTATGCCAGCTGAAAATCCTAACTAATTAGTTAGGATGGTTAGTATAAATAACATAAGCTTAGTCTTCAATAGGGAGGCAGTTAGAGAGTTAATTGGTTGGGGCTTAATTGCAGGACAATTCAGTTAACAAATCTGTGACTGCTATGCTATTCAATTGTGACAGAATTAATAATACATTCTTGAGAGAAACCCTTCTTGATTTTCTTTAATTCATCTTTTCTATTCAGTTTTCTACAAATTTACAATTCTGTTTTAACAGATATTTCCTAGTGTGAGTTCAAGATGATTGCCTTTTTATTGATACCATGCTTATTTGCTGGGGAAATAATCATTAGGTTCTTTATTTTGATCAACTTTAGATTCTTTTATTCATAGTGGTAAATCTCATTTATTAATTATAAATTTGATTTGGCTTGTTTGATTAAGAACTTTTAGAAAAAGAATTTTAACTTTCAAATAAATGATAAGACTAGTAAAAAACACAAAAACTGGGAGGAGCATTGATAAATTAAATTGGGCCACATTATGTTATGGAGAGCTAATTCTAAATAATTAATAATAAGATTCTAGTAGATTGCACATGTAACAGATTTGCACAGCCTAGTGCCGGAAGCACACATGCATAAAGGAGAATTAACTTTCCATTCTTGATTCATAGAAAAATTGATGCCAACTCAAATTCTCAAGTTAAAAGCACAAACTTGGATTCTAAAGTTAAAAAGAAAAACAAAATGTTGAACAAATAATGGAATCAAAACAAACTTTAGACATACAAAAAGGAAATCCACCACATAACTGAGTAACTATCCATGACTAGAGAAAAGTCAGACTAGATCGCACTAAAAGTTCTCCTAATCAAACAAGCTGAATCCCATGTCGACGTTTTATTTCTTGTATTAATTTATGATAGTAACAACTTTTATTTTTTAAGTTATAGATGATTATTACTTTGATAAAAAAAAATATAGCTTCAACAAGCTATAACATAAACTTCAGCAATTATTTAAGCTATTTTTTTTAAAGTTATTGGCAATTGTTTCAGCAAGCTGGAGCTTAATTCTTTTTTAAGTCATTGACAATTGTTTTCCCTTTATTTTACAAGGCTTTATTTGCAATGTGCTTAAAGTTCAACACATTATAATATAAATAAGAGTTAGCATTTTTGTCTTCTATAACACATCTTTCAATTTTCAAATTTCTTTAGTTGTAGATACGGTGTTTTCCCGAGATTGGATTCTTTGTCAAGTTGAAGAAAGCCAAAGAGTTCTGATACTACTGCGATTGTTACTTCCATAGAGGTATTTTTAATTAATCTTTTATGTCTAATGAAAATGCTCTGCGTAATTCTGTTAATTTTCTGCACCATATAATTGTCTAGTTTCATTAAAAAAAAAAAACGTTGTTTTGATCTAACCTCTCAAAAGCATGTTGTTTTGATCTTTTTGTAAAAGCATGCTATTTTTTGCTTACTAGGGTTAAGTATTTTGCTTGTTTACATGAGCAATATAACATATCATTATATAATAACACTCTTCACTATCACCAAAGTTTAATGCAACCAAATATAGTTACTCTTAATTAACTATCAACATAAGCATAAATTGAAAACTATTTATAAAAATAGAAATTTTTAAAACCATTTGGTCGAACCATTTTTTGGTGTGTATCTATGTGTTCTTTTGCTGGTCTTAAGCTAAATTGGATTGCTTATATTGAATTTTTTTAGTGCAAGAGTTCGCAATTCTACATATAATTGAATTGAATCCAAAAGCATGTTGTTTATGTTAATTCTGTTAATGTTCTGCTTAAATCTATTAATTTTATATACCATATAATTGTCTAGTTTTATTAAAAAAAATACATTGTTTTGATCTAACCTTTCAAAAACATGTTGCTTTGATCTTTTTGTAAAAGCATGTTGTTTTTTTGCTTATTACGGTTAAGTATTTTACTTGTTTACATGAGCCGTGTCACATATCATTATAACACCCTTCACTATCACCGAAGTTTAATACAACTTCTTTTTTATTGATAAGTTTATTAAGATATGCCAAATATAGTTACTCTTAATTAACTATCAACTAAAGCATAAATTGAAAATTATTTATAAAAATAGAATTTGTTAAAACCATTTGGTCGATCCAATTTTTGGTGTGTATTGATCTGTTCTTTTCTGGTCTTAAGCTAAATTGAATTGCTTATATTGTATTTTTTAAGTGCAAGAGTTCGCAATTCTACATCTAATTGAATTGAATTCAATTGATTCAATATAATTTGTTTGTTTTTTCCTTTTAGATTGATATAATTAAACTTCAATCCATATGGTATTATTATTTTTATTTAGAATGATGGACAAAAGTGAACTACACTTCATAGACATAATTCCGAGTATCGGAAAAGTGTAAAATATTTTTTAGATTTTGCTTTCACCAAAGGAGAACCTCAAGACAACACGATTTTATGTCTTTGTGCCAAATGTAGAAATCGTTGTTGGAAAAGAAGAAAAGTAGTTCATGATCATCTAATAGGATTCAGTTTTGTACAAGGCTACGATGTTTCAGTAAACCACGGAGAGAAAATATCATTGTCTAACGAATTTGATGATCATATGGAAGATCAAGAGGACTCATGTGATGTCATCAATGGCTTACTTCATGATACCTTTAGGCACGTAGAAAAAGTAGAGGGAGGCAATAATGGCCCCAATGAGGATGCTAAGAAATTTTACAATTTGATTAATGAGGTGAAGCAAGAGTTGTATCCGAGATGTAAAAACTTCACTACTTTATCATTTATAATTCGACTTTACTTGTTAAAGTGTCTTCATTGGTGGAGCAATGTATCATTCACTGCTCTTTTGCAATTATTGAAAGAAGCCATGCCTAATCTGAACATTCCTGAATCTTTTAACAAAACAAAAGCCATAATAAAGGATTTAAGCCTTGATTATAAAAAAAAATTCATGCACGTCCAAATGATTGTATGTTGTATTAGAAAGAGCATGAAAATGACAATTCTTGCAACACTTGTAAAGCTTTGCGATGGAAGGAATTTACTCAAGTAGATTCAGAGTTTGAGGATCCAAAGTATGATCATAAAGTTCCTGCAAAAGTTTTTAGGCACTTTCCACTAATTCCAAGACTTCAGAGACTATTTATGTGTTTGAAATCAGCCGAATTGATGAGATGGTATGAAGAAGTTTGATCAGAGGATGGTAAATTAAGGCATCATGTTGATGGCCAAGCATGGAAGGACTTTGACATGCTTCATTTCGATTTTCCTTTTGAGCATCATAACATAAGGCTTGGCTTATCAAGTGATGGTTTTAATTCATTTAGAACAATGAGCATATCCCACAATACATGGCCTATCATGATGGTTGCATACAATTATCCACCTTGGATATGCATGAAATTTAAGTATACAATGTTGTCATTATTGATTCCTGGACCACAATCACTAGGAAATGATATTGATGTGTACCTTCAGTCGTTGATTGATGAGCTAAAGGAATTGTGAGAACACGGAGTAGAAACATATGATGCCTCAAAAGATCAAACATTTCATTGCAGGCATATCTACTATGAACTATTAATGATTACCCTGGGTATGCTATGTTATCAGGTTGGAGCACTAAAGGAAAGTTGGCATGTGTGTTGCAATTATAACCCTAATTCAATCTACTTGAGACACAGTCACAAAATGTGTTATATGGACCATCGTGTTTTTTTACCGCCTAGTCATGTTTGGAGGGCCAATAAAAGGTCGTGCAATGGAAAGAAAGAACATGGGTCTACACCACATGTGTTATAAGGTATAGAAATCGTGGAAAACTTAAAAGATTTTGAGAATGAATTTGGAAAGAAGAATAAGAAGAAAAAAATGATGGTCCATGGAAGAAGAAGTCAATACTTTGAGTTGTTGTACTAGGCTCAAAATACTTTACGTCATAATCTTGATGTAATGCATACCAGGAATGTGATAGTGTTATTGGGACTCTTTTGGACATACCGGGAAAGACAAAAGATCATGTTAATGCTTGTTATGATTTGCAATATATAAGAATTAGAAAGAAGAAAAAAATGATGGTCCATGGAAGAAGAAGTCAATATTTTGAGTTGTTGTACTAGGCTCAAAATACTTTACGTCATAATCTTGATGTAATGCATACCGAGAATGTGATAGTGTTATTGGGACTCTTTTGGACATACCAGGAAAGACAAAAGATCATGTTAATGCTTGTTATGATTTGCAATATATAAGAATTAGAAAGGAACTTCATCCAATAGAGATTAGCAGAGGTCAAACAAAGTTTGCAAACGCGTATTTCTCAATGAATTCCCATGAAAAGTCTACTTTTTGTAGTGTTTTGAAGGCTGCCAAGTTACCTGAGGAAAGTTGGCATGTGTGTTGCAATTATAACCCTAATTCAATCTACTTGAGACACAGTCACAAAATGTGTTATATGGACCATCGTGTTTTTTTACCGCCTAGTCATGCTTGGAGGGCCAATAAAAGGTCGTTCAATGGAAAGAAAGAACATGGGTCTACACCACATGTGTTATAAGGTATAGAAATCGTGGAAAACTTAAAAGATTTTGAGAATGAATTTGGAAAGAAGAATAAGAAGAAAAAAATGATGGTCCATGGAAGAAGAAGTCAATATTTTGAGTTGTTGTACGAGGCTCAAAATACTTTACGTCATAATCTTGATGTAATGCATACTGGGAATGTGATAGTGTTATTGGGACTCTTTTGGACATACCGGGAAAGACAAAAGATCATGTTAATGCTTGTTATGATTTGCAATATATAAGAATTAGAAAGGAACTTCATCCAATAGAGATTAGCAGAGGTCAAACAAAGTTTGCAAACGCGTATTTCTCAATGAATTCCCATGAAAAGTCTACTTTTTGTAGTGTTTTGAAGGCTGCCAAGTTACCCGATGAGAGTGTTTCTAACATTTCAAAATGTGTGCATGTTGACGGTAAAAAGTTATTTGGTTACAAGAGTCATGATGCACATTTCATGTTACACTACTTATTACAAGTAGCAATAAAGAGCACAATACCAAATATAGTGGTTGGACCTTTAATTCGTCTTGAGTCATTTTTTTGCTCTTTGTGTCAAAAAGTTATCCAAGTCAAGATTTGGATTATCTAAAGGGATAGATTTTTGAAATGATTTTTCAATTGGAGATGGTTTTTCCTCCAAATTTTTTTGATGTATGGTTCATTTTCCTATTCATCTAGTACATGAAGTTAGATTGGGCGGTCCCGTTCAATTGCGATGGATGTATGCCACAGAAAGAAACTTATGTAGACTTAAAATTTATGTTTGTAATAGAGCTCATCTAGAAGGTTCTATTGTTGAGGGATATTTTGTTGAAGAAGCTTTGACTCTTTGCTCAAGATATTTGCATAAAAGTGTAGATAAAAGATTGAACAGAATGAGTAGAAACTATGATAACAATGATTCTAATGAAGTAGATTCAAATGATTACTTTTCAAGTATTGGCCGACCTTTAGGAGGGAAGCAAAATAGTAAATTATTTTCAATAGACTCAACATCAAAAGCTCAAGCCCGTCGATACATATTGTTCAATTGCAATGATATTCAAACATACATAAGGTACTTTAATAGTTTTTTTTTTATTCTCTACTAATATACAAAACATATCTTAGAGTTATTTTGATCAACTAATAGTGTTACCTTTGTAGAGATTACGATAAATGTGTTAGTGGTCACACTAAAGGAGGAAAGTGGGTCAAGACCAAAAAATAAGGTCGAGATTTTAGTGAATGGTTTAAAATTCGAGCCTTGGAAAATGATGTGTCAGTTTACCTCATCATTGGTTATATATTTCACACAATGAAGCGTAATGCAGGGCGCAAAACTCAAAATTCTGAGTTAGACTATTATAGCCAACTCAAATTTGTGTTGTTTAAGTGTGATTGGTTTGAGGCTAAAGAAGAGAAATATGGGCTTACTTGTGTATATTTCAACAAAAAATGTTACCAAAATGATCCGTTTGTCCTAGTGTCTCAAGTCCAACATTGTTGTTATGTGCAAGATCCATTCGATGAGAATAAACATTATGTTATGAAAATTGTTCCTAGAGATCTATTTAATATGGGTGACCAATCAAATGTTGCAGCTCAAAACGAATATATGGATGATCCATTTTATGATATTGGAAATCTAAATGCATCAAATAATGAACACGACCTCTATTGGTTTACGGAAGATATTTTAGCAACAATAGTTGAGAAGCCTGCACATGTTATCAAGGAATTTGAAGACAAAGATGATTATTATTTGGACGATGAATAGCTATTAATTTGTATATTTAATTTGTCATTTTAAAAAAAAATGTTCTATTGGCTTATTTTTATATTCCTCTTACTATTTTGTTTATACTTTAAGTCTCAATACATTAAATTGGTATTAATATATTAACTCAAAAATGTTTTGTTATTTGTCCTTTTATTGATATTTCATTTTTTTTCCACAGAAAATGAATAAGGAAGCAAGATTAAAACAAAAGATGAAAGCTCAAGACCAAGGTGAAAGAAGAACTTCCAAGTTTGAGCTACTTGAAGCAAAATCAAGCAATTAATTACTAAGGAGATTCAAAATCAAGCGTGAAAAAATAATGTGAGGCATTGGATTAACAAATGAATATATGGTTGGAACCAAAGAACCCATTAGCAAGCAAAACAATCCATAAACTAATAAAATAGTTAGTTCCAAGTCTATAAAGTTAGACAAGCAAATTCAAGGAGTCAAACATCCTCCAATTAAGATTGCGCCTCAAGTACAATTCAAGTTATCAAATTTTGCAGCAATTGGTCAAACAAATATATCTTCAAATAAGGATCTTTGTTCAACAAAAAAGAAGTTTGACAATGTAAAGAGAGTTTCAAATGAAGCATCAACGACTAACAATCAAGGATCAAGACAAAACCAATATCCAAGTCACATTATGAATAAAAAAAAAATCACCTATGCAGAATCAAAAAGCCAATAAAGATGTGGAGAATGAAGAAGTTCAGTCACCAATGTGAAAGGCATCGTGAGAAATGACATTTCAAGAACAAAACAACAAGCCAAAAAAAGGGTGGCGAATCAAGATGACAAGTTCATGACAAGTCAACAAAGTGAAACAAAGAAAACCAAAAGGATGCCCTTGTGCAAATCAATGTTAAATGATGATTTTCTTAAGGAAAATGATGAACTTGATGATGAAAAAGAGTTGGGAAATGATACAAAAGGTGAAGAGGAAGAATATGTCATGGAAGAAGAAAATGAAGACCAAGATGAAGATGACGAATGTAATGATAATGATTAAATATTAATTTGTCATATATATTTGTGACTCATCTTTAAGATTTTATCTTATCTTATATAAGCTTAATGTTAAAATAGGGACAACTAAGAAAAAAACAAGGGGACCAACTCAGTGCTTGAAAATACATGGAAGAAAATTTCGTATCGAAGTCATCTTAGACAACAACGGAAAAGTGATAAGATGTGCGACAAAGTTGTAACTAACTCGGGTTATTTTCTTGGCACTATCGCAAGGAATTCAACTTTTATCCTTTGATTGATACAAACTTAAAGAAAGTGTACAAAAATCACGAGAAACATATATGGCTTTATATTTAGGTATTAAAGTTTAATTTTCATATTTTATTTGATCGTCAAATAGTTATCATGTGTTGATCACAATAATATTTTTCAGAGTAAATTTATTATTCCTGAGAAAGGAAGGAAAGTTATTTTTTCTCAAATAAACGATGCATGGAGACATTACAAATGTTATATCAAGAGGAATCATTTTTTGAAATACTCAACCGTAAAGGAAAGGTTAAAAAATAGGTCTAAAAGCATACCAGAACCTCATTTCAAGAAATTGTTGAAATATTAGAATAATAGTACCATCCAAATAAGTGTGTACATACTTTACATTATTTTTAGTCACTGTTTGTTGTATAGAATATTTTGTATATGACCTACTGTAATTTTTTTACACTTACATTGTAGAACATTAGCTAGGAAATGTTGTCAATAGGGCTAAACAGGAGTTTATGCATCGAATGGGAACGAAAAATTTTGCTAGAATTCGGGCAAAAAGAGGTGTAATATTTGTTCTTATTTATGTGTTTTCGTTATATATAAATAACAAGTTGTCTTAGTAAGTTTTAATTACTTTATTTTCAATTCTTTGTCAAATTAGTGTGCAAAGAAGGAAAATGCGGAGGAAGTCACCCAAGCTAAAATGTTTGTCGTAATTCGTCAAGGAAGAAAAGGAAAAATTGGTGAAGAAACAGAGAATGTCATTGTATGTTTTTCTTTTTATTATATACTTTTAATGTCTAAATTTTCAACTTTTAATATTGATTTTTTCCTATTAGGCTTAACTTCAAGATTTAATTCAAAACAGTATTGAAATAAAAGAAAGTAAGTTAAGTTATCAGCCATTTTGAATCTTATTTTCTTTGTGTTAAACCACTAGTTCTTTTATTATGATGAAAAATTGTGATTCATTTTTTTAATATTCATAACTATAATTGTATATTTTATCTTTATTTATATTAATATAATAATTTTTCAGGTTGGACTTGAAGATCATCACCAAGATACATAAAGTTAATGAAATGTATCAAATACTTGAATATTTTTTGGCAGCACAAATTTTGGTTGTTTTATTATTAGGAATTAAAAACTTGTTGGTTTTTACAACTATGATAACAATTGGTCTAATCATGTATTGGTTTTTTTGGATGCCTAGTAATCTTTGTGTTAAAATATTTTGAAATGACGATTACTTTTCTCAGAAACATATACTTTAGTTAAGACTTGATTATGTTCAACTCTTTTGTGTTTTGTTCAATAACGATTTAACATTTAATTATAGGCTACAAGCAATAATAATTAATTGTCAATGTTTGGCTAAATGATGAGAGTGCATTATCGTGGCTAAAAGTTATAGGCAACACATAAAATAATGTAGAATAAAAAAATATGCAATATTTGAATGTATGTGGTCAAAAAGTATAGATGATCTGTTGTTGCACACAGGTCAAATACAATTAATAAAATATAAATAGAGGTAATAACTCGAATTTTTTTGCAAAGACTTTTGATATAATAATAATAATCGAATTAAAAATTGAAATTAAAAAGAGTTGTTTTAGATTTTTTATTTAACAGATGAGCAAAACGATTAACCTACTTATTCGAGTTTCAGATCTATCAAAAGTTCTATCAATGAGTTTAATTTCTAATTTGTGATTCTATTGTTATTTGACTATAGAATTGATCAAACAAGCGTAATCAATCATATGTGAATTAGGTTTCTTTGATTGGATTAGTATCACAATCATCAAACTATTACAATTAACAATCAAGCATCGCTAAATTATAATTCAATTCAATTAGAAACCGAAACCAAATTATGTCAAATAAATTTATCAATCCTATTGAAATTCAATTTAAGCAATCAAAATATCAATGTAATAAAATAAACAAGAATAGAATCATGAATCGAAATTAACTGTCTAACCTGAATCTCAATGTGTTGATGAAACTCTGAACTCGTGGATTAATCTTATAAAATTAATTTTCCATAAAAATAAAATAAAAACTCTTTATTTCTTGTAGCAATTTGAATCTTAATTTTTCCGTCCATAGAAAAGAAACAAAACTGCCAATATGTAGTACTTGATATTGGGCTTTAGGGTTTAAAAACAAGTGACCCGCTAATTAAAATTATTACAAAAATCCAGATTATGAAATTTTCAATTTAGGCCCAATAAAGTTCTGGATTTGTCTTTTCTTCCAACACAAACGTTGTAGCTCAGATTTTTATCTTTCCAACACCTGCTCATATGCACCAACTCGATATCCAGAGCTCAAGTTATGAGCTACAAAACGAGAAAGAATCAAAATACAAATAATAAAATTAAAATGCAAATAATAAAATTATAATTTAAATTCGACCCAAAGTTTGAAACAAGAAAAAAATATTACTATAAGCTATAAAGAGCTTTTAAAATACCAAACTAAAGAGCTAAAATCATATGCCCAAATGCTATGATCAAATTCCCCCACACTTAAACTTTTGCACTCCGAGCAAAACAATGCATGTGATTCCAGATATTCTTATGAATGCAAAGTGGCGAGAGAAAAAATATTTCTAGCTTAAGGTAATAATGAATATTTTTGTTATTGTAACACCCCGATTTTTAACAGCGAGAATGTACTTTTTTTTTCAAAACAAATTCATAAAACAAAGAAATAATTAAGGAAATATCTTTGGATAAATATTTAAGTCATAACTCAACGACAATTAAGTCAACACAATTTACAAGCAGCAGAATAATTTTTGAAATATCAATCCAAAGTATTTACACCTCAAAAAGTGGTACATGGAACCCATCAAAAATAAAATGTCATGCTGACAATATTGGTATAGGTACAGTCTTCCAATTTAAAATAAACACAATCCAAAAGAAAGACATCTAGTCCCTATACGTCAACTTAATCTGATCATTATACAAAAAACTATACATCCTGAGTGATCTTCACGCGCCCCGCAAGATCCTCCTAACATAGCTCCAGTCAGGTGTTTCCAACTACATTCCCATCCACAAGGTACGAATCAGTAGGATGGTCCTGGTTCTCATCTGAGGGCAAAGCCCAAATTTCCACAATAGTGTAAAGGGTCACCAACCGAAATTAACAATTAACACATAACATTTAAGTTTTTAAATGCACAAAATAACCTTTCAACTTAGCATGCACCTTAAAAGGGTTTCCATATGCTAAACATTCATATAATACTTGCCAAGTAAAAATGAAATAAAAAATAAGGTTTTAATCATTCAAGTAATAAATCAACTGACCAGTCAATTGATGAATCAATTGGGCAATCGATTGTCTGACTCAGAATAAAAGTTTTTACTAAGTAAATGGATTGGGAAATCGATTTCTTAAAGGTTTATAGTGAAACCTGTATTTTGGGTTCAAATCAATCGATTGGAAAATCAATTGGGAAATCGATTTCTTAAATGTTTTTAGTGAAACCTGTATTTTGGGTTTAAATCAATCGATTGGACAATCGATTGGGAAATCGATTTCTTAAATGGTTTTATCAGACTTGTGTCCTGTGATTAAAGAAATCGATTGAACAATCGATTCAAATGAATAGCTGAGCTACTGTAACAAGCCAAATCGATTGGCAAATCGATTAGTTCAATATATTTTCAAGATTCAAGAAAACAAGAAACATAATAATCGATTAGGTAGTCGATTAGGCTGGTATTACATTTTAACAAAATCGATTGGGAAATCGATTGTTCTGGAGTTTTTCTAAAACTACATAAACCAAATCGATCACAATTACACACAATTCCAAAACATCCACACTTGACAATTATAACACAATTACCACGACAACTTATGTTTCGAAAAGGTTTTGAAATCAATCACACTCACACACAATTTCAAAACATATCACTTAGCAATTATAACGTAATCACCACGACAACATAAGTTTTGAAATGGTTTTGCAATCAATCACACTCAACACAATTCCAAAACATAACACTTAGCAATTATAGCACAATCACCACGACAACTTGAGTTCAAACACTCAAACATAATCTTGAATCAAACACAACTCGTGTGCCAAGCACCCTAATGCAATGCTTATATGCCAAAATGCATGGACTCGGAATTCTAAACCAAAACCCTCCTCGAAGGGCCATAAATCATAATTGTACCGCCTATCACAGGGCGAAGTACTAAATTACCGAGGTGCCACCTATCACGGGTCTGCACGATTTACTAAAAAGCGTAAATCATAAACGTACCGCCTATCACAGACCAGTACTGTTTACCGAGGTGCCACCTATCACGGGTCTGCACGATTTACTAAAATGAAACGTAAATCGTAAATGTACCGCCTATCACAGGCCGAAGTGCTATTTATCGAGGTGCCACCTATCACGAGCCTGCACGATTTACCAAAAAGAAACGTAAATCATAAATGTACCGCCTATCACAGGCCGAAGTACTATTTACCGAGGTGCCACCTATCACCGGTCTGCACAATTTACCAAAAAGAAACGTAAATCGTAAATGTACCGCCTATCACAGGCCGAAGTACTATTTACCGAGGTGCCACCTATCACGGGTCTGTATGATTTACGAAAAAGAAACGTAAATCCTAAATGTACCGCCTATCGCAGGCCGAAGTACTATTTACCGAGGTGCCACCTATCACGGGTCTGCACGATTTACACAACATTAAATGCATGAGCATACTCTGACTCTATCCACGACAATCGTTAAGTAAATGCAGATATTAAAAGATTCCCCATTTATAATACTCATTTAACTCTAACAATTTTCACAACATTCATTAAGTAAACAAAGATATTAAAAGATTCCCCAATTTTTAATACTCGTTTAGCTCTAATGACTTTCAAATTCCCCACATAGCATACTCAGACATATTCTCAAATTCAATCCACAATTCACACCAAATCACATCAATTCATTTTTCCACAAAATCCACACAAACAAATCTCAAAATTTATAAATATTAATTATGAACACGTCAAATACGACAAACACAAATTATCACAACCCACCACTCAATCACATCAAATTTCATTTCCTCAGAATCATACATAAATGAGTTAAATTCATTTTCCACAAAACACTCATCAATATCACCAAAACCCAACTCTAAGATTTTACCCATAAAAGCATTAGATTCTTTTTCCCCCAAATCAACACTTCAACCCTAACAAAATTATTTTCCACACAACCACAGATAAGTCCCTAAATGCAAACTAAAAGTTTGTAAGGAGCCCTTACCTTAACATTAGCTTTAACGTGCGATTATGGTACTGCGAGTAAATCCGGTAAAATCTCTGCTCGCGACGTCGCTTCCAAAGTTTGTTCACTAGCACCATAGCGTGGTGGTGAGCAACTTTCCCTTCTATCTCCTCGCGAAACGAAGCTTAGATCTAGATGAAACATGGAAGATTGTGTTTGACGATTTTAAAATCCCTAACACCGTTTTTCTTCGTTTTCAAATCAAAGAGGAAGAGTGAAGTTGAGAAATCCTTGTGTTTGTCACCCACCAAGCCTTGGTTCCTTTTCTTGAAGTAAAAGGAAGCCACGAAAATGGAAGAAAAAGAATGCGTCGCGAGGCTGGGAGGAGGAAAACGTGCACACACACACACACTCCTTCCTTTCTATTTCATTCCACACACACACACACACACGCACACACGGACACGCGCACACACACGCACACACACACACACACGCACACACACACACGCACACGCACACACACACA
>JBBPBT010000670.1:1975777-2010595 GCA_037974875.1 Cicer bijugum
CCCCCCCACACACACACACACACACAACACTCAATTGACAGATAAAATTTTCTGCAAGTAGAGATATTTTTAACAAAATTGTCTGGTATTAAACTCTTCGTAAGATTAATAAATTATTCTCCGATAAATAATTTTAATCCAATTTCCAAAAATATATTTTTGGTATTTAACTCGCTAATCACCAAAAACGGGCTAAAAGCCTAAGAAATTCAACACAGAATACCCTTAAATAGTATAATTTTGGATTTAAAAATTAAGGGTCTTACAATTATCACAACCAAGGCAAACAAGAGGACAAGCTAAATAAAGAATGCATCATAAGTGATAGAGTCCTCCCAGGATATAAAAGTTAGCACTATCATAGGCTTGACAAGCCTCTAAAATCTATATTTGAAACACATGTAGATAATGATAAAAAAAGTCTTTATTTAGGTTGTAACATGGCCAAGGTCTTTATTTAGATACTGATCAAAAGGTCACAAATTATACACAATTTAGCATTTTAATCCAATTTATTTTACCAAGAATGGAAAAATACTATCCAATCATGCCAGTCCAAACAAACTCTCAACATTTACAACCACAAAATTTGATGAAAAAGCATGCCATGCAATGTCTATTTTTTATTTATTTTATTTTATTTTATTTGTTTTTATTTTTTATTTTTTGAAATATAAGAAATAAAATCCTAAATAATACCCCCACACTTAAATTACACATTGTCCTCAATGAAAGTAACAAGTATAAAATAAGAGTAAGGAAAGGGAGCTCATTGTTTAAACTTCAGTGTAGGTGGACTTTTCCAAGGAGAGTTCTTCTATGGTAGCATTTTTAAGCATAGAGCTCTCATGGAATAGCTTGAGGTGTTGTCCATTTACTTTGAACATTTTCTCGGTGTTTTCACTTTTTAATTCCACTGCACCATGAGGAAAAATGTTAGTAACAACAAAAGGGCCAATCCACTTCGATCGGGAGTTGAACAATAAAACTTTTTGGCCAATGGAAAATTTCTTCCTAGAAATCATCTTATCATGAATGTACTTAGTTTTCGCCTTATAGATGCGAGAGTTCTCATAAGCTTCAAGTCTAAGATCTTCTAGTTGTTGCAATTGAAGCTTTCTCTCCAAACTTGCTTTCTCCATCTCAAGGTTACAACTCTTGACTGCCCAATAAGCATGGTGCTCTATTTCTACTGGGAGGTGGCATGCCTTGCCAAACAGAAGTCGATAAGGGGATATTCATATTGGGGTTTTGTAGGCTGTTTTATGAGCCCAAAGAGCTTCTTCAAGTCGGCGGCTCCAGTCTTTCCTGTTTGGCTGGAGATGATAAGGTGTAGAAACTATGTGCGCAACCCCATACTTTCGAAGCAAAGCGTCCATGGTGCAGTTGCAAAAATTAGTGCCTTGATCACTTATGATGGCTTGGGGTATTCCAAACCTGCAAAAAATATTTGATCTGATAAAACCTGCAACAACTTTAGATCATTAGTCTTAGTGGGTATGGCTTCCACCCACTTCTAAACATAATCAACAGCTAGTAAAATATAGATATAACCAAAAGAGACAGGAAAAGGGTCCATAAAGTCAATGCACCACACATCAAATACTTCACAGAAAAGCATAGGTTGTTGACGCATCTCACTCCTACGAGTGATTGTTCCTTCTATTTGACATTGTTCACAAGTTTTGTAAGTCTCAAAAGCATCTTTAAACAAAGTGGGCCAAAAGAAACTCGAGTCTAAGACTTTTATTGTTGTCCATTGAGGACCAAAATGTCCTCCAGTTTGAGAGGCATGACTAAAATGAAGAATGGATTGAGCCTCATGGTGGGAAACACATTGCCTAATCACCTAGTCACTATAGAATTTTCACAGATATGGATCATCCCACACATAGTATTTGAAATCACTTTTAAGTTTTTGTATTTGTGATCAAGATGCGTCTGCTGGAAAGACTCCAACAACTAGATAATTAACTAAATCAGCTAACCAAGGAGTTACCTCACGCAACTGTAGCAATTGCTCATCAGGGAAGTCATATTGAATGGGGATGGGGTCGTCATCCATTTCTATTCCGCTCAAATGATCTGCCACCAAACTTTCAGCTCCACTCTTATCTTTAGTCTCTGAATAAAATTATTGGAGTAACAACATCCACCAGATCGATCTCAGTTTTTCTTCTGGTTTCTTCAACAATAACTTCAAAGTTGCATGGTTAGTAAAAACAACTACCTTCGATCCTAACAAATATGACCTAAACTTATCAAATGCAAAAACAATAGCTAAAAGTTCCTTTTCAGTGGTAGTATAATTAGCCTGCGTATAATCTAAAGTCATGGAAGCATAATAAATAACATGGACAACCTTACCAACCCTTTGTGCAAGGACTGCTCCCAATGCATAGCTAGATGCATCACACATAATTTCAAAAGGGAGGGTCCAATTGGGTTGCTGAATTATGGGAGTAGAGGTTAGTGTTGCCTTTAAAAAATCAAACGCCTTCTTGTATTTGGCATCGAAGGTGAAACTGACATCTTTTTGCAACAAATTTGACAGTGGAAGAGCTAACTTGTTGAAATCCTTGATAAATCGCCTGTAAAAACCTGCATGGCCAAGAAAAGAATGAATATCGCAAATGAAAGATGGGTATGACAAATTAGAAATCACATCATTTTTTGCAAGATCCACTTCAATCCCATTTTTAGGATCACATGTTCCAAAACCATGCCTTGTTCAACAATAAAATGACATTTTTCATAATTCCGCACAAGGTTAGTTTCAATACATTTATGCAAAACTCTATCTAAATTGTTCAAGCATGCATCAAATGAGGAACCATACACAGTAAAATCATCTATGAAAACTTCAATAAAATTTTCTATCAAGTCAGAGAAAATACTAATCATGCAGCGTTGGGAAGTGTCAAGAGCATTGCATAGGCCAAAGGGCATCCTCTTTAGGAAAATGTGCCAAAAGGAGAAGTGAACGTAGTCTTTTCTTGGTCATCTGGTGCAAAATCAGCACAATGATCAACTTGCAAGGCAGCTTCGATCTCAGCACAAACATAGCACAATTGAGTATCTATACAGAATTCATAAGTATAAGTATCATCAAAACCAGACAATGAAGGAAAATCAGTAACAAACATATTGAGGTAAGTGTCATCAACCAAATCAACAAGCAATTCAATTTGAAAAATAGAATGCTCTTCCATGGGGTGTTTCATAGCATCAAAGATGTTAAATTTTACAATGCTATCACCAAATTCCATGGATAGAGTTCCAACATGCACATCAATTTTTGTTCTAGCAGTTTTCAAGAATGGTTTGCCTAAGATGATTGGCGCCCTGTTGGACTTATTCTCTCCCTCCCTGTCCAGAATGTAAAAATCTGCAGGAAATATCAATTCATTAACTCGAACAATACATCCTCCATAAGTCCAGCGGGACGAACATTGCTCCTGTTTTCCAATTGAATGGTAACACATGTACTCTGTAAAGGTCCAAGAACAAGAGAGTTAAAAATAGATGTGCGCATAACATTAATGGAAGCTCCTAAATCTAACATAGCATTTTCAAATTGACTATTGCCTATGGTACATGTAATGGAAAACGTTCATGGATCTTTGCATTTCTGAGGCATGGGCCGAATGAGCGCTGAAACATTTTGCCACATGTTTACTCTTTCATTACCTTTTAACCCTATCTTATGTGTGCCCAATTCTTTTAGAAATTTTGCATATCTTGGAATCTGTTTAATTGCTTTAAGGAGGGGAATATTCACTTCTACCTTCTTAAATGTATCCATGATCTCGTTGTGCCTATCTGCCTCGTCCATTTTCTTAGTCTTCACTGTCCTTTGAGGAAAAGGAAGTGGTATATTTTGCTCAACGTCAACAGTTTCAGATATCAAAGTATGCTCAACAACCTTGTTATTTTTCATTGCAGTTTCAAGTACCTTTGGTATTTCAACTGCTTTTCCAGACCTCAATGTAATTGTACTGACATTGGGAGCATTTGGATTTACTACTGACTGTGCAGGAAATTGGTTTGATCCCTGAGTCTGCAATTGATTGATTGAAGTGGCTAGTTGGCCAATCTTTGTTTCCAAATTTTAAATGGTGGAATCTGTTCTTTGTTGAAATTGGAGATTTTGGACAGCCATCTGCTTAACGAGGTCCTCTAATGAAGGTGCATTGTTTTGTTGTTGAGGAATATTTTGTTGTTGTTGCCTAGGTTGCTATTGTGCAGATGAATTCCCCCATCTCAGGTTGGGATGGTTTCTCCAACCAGGATTGTACCTGTTAGATGATAGATCATAGTTGGCTTAAGGATTGTATATATTTGCTGCATATGCTTGAGGAGGAGCATCAATTGGATCTTCTTGCAATGTAGGATATGAAATATGAAGGATGCTCTGGAGAAGTGAAAATACCACAGACCACTACTTGGGTTTTACCTATTGCCAATTTTTTTACTAAAGATGTAAACTCATCAAGTTTTCCTTCTAAATTCTTATAGGAAGAAGCTTGAACTTCATCCACACCATTTTTCAACACTGTTGAATTGCTTCTAGTTGTAAATTGTTGAGAGTTAATGAACATGTTCTCAATCAAAGCCTTTGCTGTTTCTGGGGGTCTTATCGACAAGTGCTCCCCCACTAGCAGCATAAAAAATGCTTCTTTCCACATGTAGCAAGCCTTCATAAAAATATTGGATGAGCAATTGTTTAGAAATCTGGTGATGAGGACAGCTTGACACTAATTTCTTGAATCTCTCCTAATACTCATGTAATGATTCCCTGTCAGTCTGTTTGATGCCACATATTTCTTTTGTAATTGAACCAACTCTTGAGGCAGGGAAGAATTTTTCTAGAAACAATACCTTGAGATCATTCCAACTTGTAATAGAACCAGGTTGAAGGTAGTATAACCAGTCCTTGGCAGCATCTTGGAGTGAAAATGGGAAGGCTCTTAACTTAATGTGGTCTTCTTTGACTCCTTGAGGCTTCATGGTAGAGCACACAACATGGAATTCCTTCAAGTGTTTGTGGGGATCTTCACCTGCAAGACCATTAAACTTTGGAAGCAAGTGTATTAAACCATATTTATGTTCAAATGGTACAGTAACTTCAGGATATGTGATACATAAGGCATTATAATTGACATTAGGTGCAGCAAGTTGTCTTCAGGTTCTATTATTCGTATCAGCCATATTTTGCAACAAGTTGTCAATTTTAGTATCTGACTCTAACTCGTTAATGCTAACAACTCTATTAAGTCTACGACGTAAATGAAATGTCATATCTATTTTAGGTTCAAGAGAATGAAGATTCACAGAACTAGCCCTAGTCATGCATCATCATAACAATGCAATGCAAAATAACAGAGAGTCCCGACAACGGCGCCAATTTGCAAATAATAAAATTAAAATGCAAATAATAAAATTATAATTCAAATTCGACCCAAAGTTTAGAAACAAACTAAAAATATTAATCTAACCTATAAAGAGCTTTTAAAATACCAAACTAAAAAGGTAAAAACATGTGCCCAAATGCTATGAGTCTATGATCAATAGACAATACATAGAAAGTGTGGTTTAAAACATTTTTATCACCGTGGCCTAAACAAATAGGCAACATTTAAATGTATGTGGTCAAAAAGTATAGACAACACATAAAAAGTGTGGTTTAAAATATTTGCATCACTATGGCCTAAACAAATAGGCAACATCTAAAAAAGTATGGGATAAACGTGTTACCACCATGGCATATACTTTTGACAGTTTTATAAATGTGTAGCATGAAATAGAAATAATGTACAAAAAATTGTGGCCTAACTGTATATGCAACATTTATGAAATACTGGAAAAAGCAACTCATAAATTGTAGTCTGAAACATTCAAAAATATTGTCGCCACATTGAGTATCTTCAGCGACAGTTTTTTACATTTCGTGGGCAACAGTAAAAAATTATTGTCTTAATAAATAGGCAACGACCACTTACAACACACCTTGTAAACCATTGTCAAATTGTTGTCTAACCTTTAAGTCACGGTTAAATGTTATTTACACCACACATTTTTATTGTCACAACTTAAAAATGTTGTAGTGAGAATTGATGTGACTATCCCATTAAATTAAGTCCTAAAGACTAGTCTCATACTCAACTAATTTACCCTCACATTGGCTACCCTCCTATATATAATATGTCGTGGAAGTAGAAATTTTCCTAAATAAAACTCTTTCAAGAATACTTTAAAAGACAGGGATTGTTATATTGCTTAAAAATCTTAAAGGTCACATAATAAATTGAAGCGTAAAGGTTATGGAACACCTTAATCAAATATATTAAAATCCTTAACTACTATTTTTCCATGTTTATCAACCATCATCTTCTTACGTACTCAAAGACACAACTTCTTAGTGGTTCCACTTTCTTAAATATGAGTCCTTATGGATTCCTTTCATCACAACCTCTTATGTTTAATTTGTTTGTTTTAGAACATTTTCAATTTACAAATTTTTTTGGCGGTAGATTTACTCCTCTTCAAACCTTGAAGATAAGAAAGCTACTTTTTGCATGGATTAGTTTCGCTCCTCTTCAAATCACATCACATATAGTTGAATGAATTTATGGACAAATAAAAATGGAAGAGTAGTAAAACATTGGTATTTGGGTTCATTCTTAATATTTGGCTCCAATTGTTCATAAGACTCCAATATTTTCGTGAACACTATATATGTCTTTCTTAATAATTTTTTACTCATTATTTAATGAATAACTTGTTTTATGTGTGGAAAAAATATAATTAAATTATAACATCCTAATATTTCTAAATACACTATATATGTGTCCATCTTATTAATTTATTTCGTTTATTATTTAATGAGTAACTTATTTTATGTATAAGAAAATAGAATTAATTTGTAACATCTTTATTTTATTTAAATGATTTGAATCATGATTTTATTTAATTATTTTGGTGTAGTAACTATATTATTAACTGTGCCTCTTGATAATTAAAAGTTTAACATCGATGAAAGTTCTAGTAACCGCTAACTAGTTCTAATAACCGCCTTTTCCTTTATTAATTTTTTTTTTTCTGGATTGTTTTCTAAATGGTTTATTGTCTATTTTGTTTATTTGATTAGTTTAGATAATAGTGAAATTGATATATTAGATGTGATGATTTTATGTTTATAATTTTTATGTATGGCCTACATTGATAATTATGTCTTAATTTATTTTTGTTGATAAAATTTTTCTTGAAATATTTTATTAAAATTAAATTTATAGAAGTTATATTGTTTGTTTTATTTTTGGATTGAATAAGTATTCGGGCTAGGAGATAGTAGAGTTAGTGAGATAAAATTTTTCTTGAAATATTTTATTAAAATTAAATTTATAGAAGTTCTATTGTTTGTCTTATTTTAACAAACCCATAGCCTTCATCCATCTTTAGTATAAAAAAAAAAAGTGTTTTGACTCATTTTTTTTACTCTCATTCATGACAAAATTTTATGACAATGCATGGTGTTATATTGACATAGTAATAGTCTTTATGTCTTTGTCTCAACCAATTAAGTGAGGAGAGAGTGAACATTCCCTCATCTTCGGAACCATGCACCAACTTCTCTTTGTCCTCGTTACCACTTGGAATTCATTTTTGACATGAAGGCCATGGGTTTGATGGTTTTTTTGTGCAAATAAGAGAGGAAAAAAAATACTAATCTCTTAAACAAAGATTATGATTTTATTTTAATTCTTCACAAAAAAAATTGTAGGTCATTTTCTATTTAATGACTAATAAACAAATTTTAAGGGTGATCTACTATTTTCTTTTCCCGTACCTATTTTATTTTATCCTAAGTTTCAAAATTTTCTATCACAAATAAAATAAAATAATAAAACAAAATAAAATAAAAGAGAAACATACTCGTGTTCTTTGTTTTTCTCACACCATCATTATCAACATCATCATCATTGTCAAGTTCAATTCAACTCTTCTTTCTTCTTTTGATATAATCTCAACTAAATTTTGGACATTTCTCTTGTTTTCATATTTGTGGGACTTATAGCGTGCGGCTAGGAAGTAAAACGTCGAAAATAAGAGTTTTTTCTCATGTAAAATTTGACTAGATATTAAATTATTGATTTGTAATATTGATATGTTACAAGAAAAATGTTGATTCTTATGTTTGTCTTAATGAATTTTACTATAAAATTTTGATTTTTATGAGTAATATTGTCTTAATGAACTTAATTATAAAGTTGTGCATTTTATGAGTAATATGACGTAAAGTCGTGATTTTTGTGTTGTTTTAGTGTACTTAATTATAAAATCCTGATTTTTATTATGATATCATGAGTAATTTGTTTTGCTACAATGTATTTGATATAAAGTTTTGATTTGTATGTATTTTAATTTTAAAGTTTTTATTTTTATGAACAATATATTTGTCTAGAGGCAATTAATGAAAAGTTTCGATTTTTAATTATGACAGTATGATAAATTGATTACTTTGATCTATTTAGTGTAAAGTTTAATTTTTATGCTTAAATGACTAGTAATTGGAGAAATTTTATAGCAAAAGGAATATAGTTTTTATATTTATGTGTTCTTAGTGACTTAAGTTTTAATCTTTATCAATGACATGTAGCTAATCAAATTTTATGGTTTATAAAATAAAAGTTGTTGTTTTGAGATATTTATTCATGTGTATATTTGTTCTATATTATGGATGTTTAAATTATTAATTTTTTACTATGAGCATCCATGAGAATATAAATGAATTTCATATGTGATTAAAATTTAACCTTGAATAATTTATCTTTGTAGTTGCCTTTGTGGATGGTTTATTTTCATAACATATCATATGTTTCTTTGTAGACATATATATGATTGATTATTTATCATGACATAACATATTCATCTTTGTCAATATCTTAGTTGTTGGTTTAATTTTTACCATTTATATGGATGACTACATGTGTGGACGTCTTAGTGACTAGTTATATGTAGCGGACATAACTTGCATATATTTTACTTTAATCTAATTATGTATTTTAGGTGGGTTGCAAGGTGATTTATTAAGTATATTTTAGAACTTAGTAAAAGTTTAATCTTGACACATCTATGTGAATTATTCTAAAATCAATTCCTTTAAATCTTTTATTAAAAAAGATTTTATGACTTAACTTATTATTTTGTTTAATTTTTATTGTGGAATGAAAGGCATTCCTTACACCAACATTTTATGTACTAATAATTTTGTAGGATTGCACAAATAAATGATGTTTTCTTGGTGTAAGCAAGTGCGAAAAAGGGAATTTTTTATTTATTTAAAAATAATATTTTGTATTAATAAAACCGATGTGATATATTTTTAAAATTTATTTACTTTTTGTTGTTAATTTTAATTAAAAATATGGAGGTGGATTTTGCTTGCATCAAGAAATAATTGAATTATCGTTAATTTCAGTTAATCTTATTTTTTGTGAACTTTACTTAAACAGAATCTGTTCTATTTTAACGCATAAATGAGTTGAGCTGCATTCCTTAAAAAAAAAATATAAAGCTATAACTATTTCCTAGTACAATTTTTATTTATAACATGAAAAACTATTCTTTGATAAAAAAAAAAATTAAAAAAACGAACATTTTTAGTTGATGCTTTATATCAAAATTGGGGGTTTCACATGTTTTATATGTTGTACATCTGTTGTTGAAGTGGATTTGTGTCTCCATGGTGGGATCCATTATGTAGTTATGTGTTTGTATACTATTGTTTTGTTGTCTAAATTCGTATTTGGAATATTGTTTTATATTATTATATGTCGATAATATTATGTAGGCATAATTTTCTATTATAATTATATTTGCTATATGTCAACGAGTAGCTTAATTGATTAATGATTATATAAAAAAATGAGATTAATGAGATTTTTTATTAGATAATTAATTAATTATCTAATAATTAACCAACTGATATAGACAAAAATTATAGGTGGATGTCATATGACTTATTTGAGAATAATGAGAATTAAATTGATAATCACCATAAGGTTATGGTATTCAATATACCGTAAAAAAAACAAACCTCTTCTCATCTAAACAACATCCAAACATGTTGTAAATCATAAAATATGCAAACTCATATGATTATTGTTTTTCCACACTAGAGCATGTCTTGTGTAATTAGTTAATTGTTAATAGATCAACTAGTGATATCAGAGCGGGTCTTCCTGTTTGATTCATTGTGATATCACTACGCTAAAAATGACATTTAACAGCGCCCCTTTTACAGCGCTTGCTAAACACAAGCGTTGTTGTAAGTATATTTTAAAAATAACGAAGCCTTTTACAACGCTTTTGATGACAAGCGCTGTAAAAGAAGCGTTGTTGTAGGTCATATAACGTTTGCGCATAACGTTATAAGGCTTTTATAGCGCTTGTCAAAAAAGCGCTGTAAAATGAAGCGCTTTCGCGTATTATTTTATAGCGCTTTTTTCACAAACGCTGTAAAATACATGCGCTTTCAAATAATTGAACTACCTATTACAACACTTTTTTCACAAGCGTTGTAATACACATGCGATTTCATTGAATTTAACTACCTATTACAGCGCTTTTTTCACAAGCGTTGTAATACACATGCGCTTTCATTGAATTTAACTACCTAATACAACGTTTTTTTTCACAAGCACTGTAATATACATGTGCTTTCATTGAATTTAACTACCTAATACAGCGCTTTTGTCACAAGCGCTGTAAAATACATGCGCTTTCATTGAATTTCTACTACATCGCTTTTTTCACAAGCGCTGTAAAATACATCTTTCAAATAATTATATATGTTGGAAACCCTCATATCCTCTACATCATTCAAATAATTGAACCCTAATATCCTCTACGTACTGTGCGGCCATCTACGTTGTCTCAAGTAATTTTTAATTTGTTTTTGTCAAAAAATCTGTAGTTTTTTAATAATTGAAAACTAAAAATTGTTATATATTAAATCTCTTCTACGCATATATACCACATGATCTGTTATTTTTGAAATTGTCAAAAATTGTCAAAAACTCATACCACATGATCTGTTCTGATATGAAATTGTTAGTTGATATTGGTTTCTTTTTGAAACTTGTTGATATGTTTTGAAGTTTTGTAACTGCATTTAAAGCTTATTAGTTTTGTAACTGCATTTATATAGGTGGTATAATATGGATAGGAAATGGATGTCAGCCAATCGATTGTCAAAAGAGTATGAAATTGGAGTGAAGGAGTTTGTTGAGCTTGCTGTGAAGAATGCAAAAGATCCAAATAGAGTAGTTTGTCTTTGTTTAAAATGTTGTTTTGGAAAACGTGTTAGAGAAGATGAATTAGAAGGACATCTAGTATGTAATGGAATTGATCAAAGCTACACATGTTGGATAAGACATGGTGAGAAAAAAAAGGAAACATTAATTTTGAGAATAGTTTGACATATGCTTCAATTGACTTCGATACAAATACATATGAGCCGAACCGAGTTGATGAAATCGCAAAAGCAGTTGAAGAAGATGTTCGAGATTGTCCTAAAATGTTTGAAAGTTTGTTGAGTGATGTAGAGAAAGAATTATATAATGGTTGTACTAAATTCACAAGACTGTCGGCGATATTAAAGTTGTACAACTTAAAAGCGAGTAATGGATGGTCTGATAAAAGCTTTATAGAATTATTAACACTCATAAAAGATATGTTGTCAAATGATAATGAACTTCACAGTCGAACCTACGAGGCTAAACGAATTTTGTGTTCTATTGGCATGAGTTACGAAAGGATTCATGCGTGTCCTAACGATTGCATTTTATTTCGAAATGAATATGAACTACTTAAGGCGTGTCCGAAATGCAATGTCTCTCGATATAAGAAGAAAGAATCTACTCCAGCAAAAGTCGTGTGGTATTTTCCTATAATACCAAGATTTAGGCGCATGTATCGCAGTGAAGAAGATTCAAAACACTTGACATGACATGCATATGAAAGAATTAGAGATGGAATGTTTCGACACCCTGCAGATTCCCCACAATGGGCAAAAATTGATCAGGAGTACTCTGAATTCAGGATAGAGTCAAGAAATCTAAGACTTGCACTTTCTACTGATGGAATGAATCCACATGGTCTTCAAAGCATCTCACACAGCACGTGGCCTGTGATTTTGGTAATATATAACCTACCTCCATGGTTATGTATGAAGCGTAAGTTTATGATGTTGTCTCTGTTAATTTCTGGACCCAAACAACCAGGGAATGATATCGACGTATACTTGACTCCTCTAATCGAAGATTTAAAATGTATGTGGGAGACAGGTGTGGAAGTTTATGATGGGTATAAGAAAGAATGTTTCAATTTGAGGGCTATGTTGTTCGACACAATTAATAACTTTCCAGCATATGGTAATTTATCAAGATATAGCATTAAAGGTCAGTGTGCATGTCTTATATGTGAAGAGAGTACAAATTGGATGCGGTTGAAACATTGTAAGAAGAATGTGTTTCTTGGACATCGTAGATTTTTACCTTATAGTCATCAGTATCGTGGGTGGAGAAATGCATTTAATGGAAAATCAGAGGAAGGTAAAGCTCCTTTAGCACCGACTGGATATCAAATACTTGAAAAAGTACAAGGTTTGACCAATAAATTTGGCAAACCTTTTGCGGGAGAGCTGGTCAAAACTGGGTTGAAGAAAAAGTCAATTTTCTTTGAATTGCCATGTTGGAAGTCATTGTATATAAGACATTTCCTCGATGTGATGCATATTGAAAAAAATGTATTTGATATTGTTATTGGTACGTTACTCAATGTTCCAGGAAAGTCTAAAGATGGCATCAACGCAAGATTGGACTTGGTCGATATGGGAATAAGAAATGAATTGGCTCCAGTAAAGAAAGGAAATCGCACATATCTACCTCCAGCAGCTCATACTCTATCTAGAAAGGAAAAAATGGTTTTATGTAAATTTCTACACGAAGTTAAAGTTCCAAAAGGATACTCTTCGAACATTAAAAATTTGGTTTGTATGAAAGACCTCAAGTTAAAAGGTTTGAAGACCCATGATATTCATATTCTAATGGAGCATTTGCTACCAATAGGTATACGTTCCATTTTACTTGAAAAAGCTCGACTAGAATTAACTAGATTATGTTTCTTCTTCATGTAAATTTGTAGTAAAGTGATCGACCCTCAGAAATTACCGACATTGCAGAGGGAAATTGTTGTTACTTTGTGAGAGCTTGAAATGTATTTCCCACCATCATTTTTTGATATAATGGTTCACCTTATTGTTCATCTGGTTAAGGAGACACAACTTTGTGGGCCAGCTTATATGAGATGGATGTATCCGATATAACGATATATGAAAATATGAAAAGGGTACGTAAAAAGTAGAAGTCGACCAGAAGGTTGTATTGCTGAACGATACATTGTTGAAGAGGCTACTGAATTTTGTACTGAATATATGTCCAATGTTGAATCCATAGGGCTTCCCATGTCTTGTCATTCGGGAAGACTATTAGGAGAAGGGATAATTGGAAGGAGACTACTGACTATATCAAGGACAGAATTGGAGCAGGCACAATTGTATGTTCTGCACAATGATGATGAGGTTCAACCGTATGTTACAATACACATGGATCAGTTATCTTGTTTGAACATGAATAGGAATCAAAATTGGATAACTCGAGAGCACAATCGAAGTTTTATAACATGGTTAAAAAATCACATAAAGTTAAAATTTGATTTAGCCCCCGGATCAATTTCACAGAGATTGAGGTGGCTAGCAAATGGTCCGAGCTTACATGTCTTTTCTTACACTGGTTATGTTATTAACGGCTACACATTTTATACCAAAGAACAAGATGATCAGACCACTATGCAAAATAGTGGAGTCACTCTCGTAGCTGAAGCGATGCATGTCTCAAGTGCAAAAGACAAAAACCCAATATATGCAAATCTATCATATTTTGGGGTTATCGAGCGCATATGGGAGTTAGACTACACAATGTTTCGTGTTCCCATATTTGGTTGCAAGTGGGTCGATAATAATAATGGCGTTCGGATTGATGAGTCAAGATTCTTGCTTGTTGATTTTAATAGGGTTGGATACAAAGACGAGCCTTTTATTTTAGCATCGCAAGCTCAACAAGTGTTTTATGTCACTGATCCTTCTGATGATAAATGGTCTGTTGTCCTATCGACCAATAAAATAAGTGATGTTAACAATAATGATGAAGATCTTGGTAATGATCTTTTATTTGCAACATCACAACAACCACATGAAATTGATTCAACTGATGATGGTTTATATCTTAGAGATGATCATGATGAGGGAATTTGGATTAATCCATCGTTTCGTATTGTAAATGGACAAACAAATGTGAATCCCACCAGGAAAAGAAGAAGGGCATCTTAATGTATTTAATTGTTTTATATAAGCCATGCATGTAATCTGAATTATTGTTGTATATATTTAATTTTAATTTTTGTTGGTGCTTATTTTCTATTCTGGTTTTATTCAGGAAGGAGATTCTTTGAAACCTGCTTTTGTAAAAGTAGTAGTGTAAGTTATGAGACACTTCTGTTGTGTTTACTTTCTAATTTTTTATGAAATGTCAATTATAAGGTCACTCATAGCTTAAAAACAATATGACTTTATTTTACATTGGGTTAGAAAACTTGAAACTATCAGAAGACATGTGATTGTAAAACTAAGATTAAAAGTACAAAGAATAGAAATATCTGATTGCAGTATCTACAAGAAGTGGAAAATATGACAAATAACTAGAGTATAAATTATGCAGCAAATAAAATCCTCGTCAAAGATTTTCAGCAGTTACTATGAAGTTCAAAATAAACTATGATCATCTCACTCGTTATTAATTACTATGTCTACCAAGCTCAATACAAACATTGCCCTATGACACACTTAACTATCATATCATGCATATTTTATTCTCAATCCTTTGTATCTTCGTTTCAGTTATGCGAAAGCAAGTTCCTTAATGAGTGAAGAAATATTTCATGAAACATTTTGGGGATTCCCATGATGCGTACAAGGTGTTTGAAGAAAATCCTGTTAGAGAAAGTCATGTTAGGTGTCTGATGAAAATTATTTTTAAAGCCTTTTACAGCGCTTTTTATAAAAAGCGCTGTAAAAGGCCCTTTTAAAAATAAAACAAAGAGACATTTTACAGCGCTTACATTAAAAAGCGCTGTAAAAGACTTTTGTAAAAGACTCTTATTTAATTTTTTAAAAGCGCTGTAAAAGAGCCTTTTAAAAAATTAAATAAGGACGCCTTTTATAGCGCTTTTTTAACAAGCGCTGTAAAAGGCTTTAAAAATAACATTCATTAGACACCTAATGTAAGACCCATAATTTTAAAGTGTACTTTATGTAATTTAGTGTATTTTTGGTATTTAACTCGGAGGCTTTTTAGCCAAAGTTATTAATATTTTGGAGTTTATATGACCAAAAAGATATTTTGATGCCCGATTAGAATTACTCGTCGTTAAATAAATTAAATTAACTGTTGTGGATCTTTTTCGAAGAATTTAGTTCTAGAGAGTTTCGTTAAAAATATCTTGGGCTGCTAAAAAACTGCATCTGTCAATTGAGTTGCGACGAGAGTAGATATTTTTAACAAAAAGTGGTTTGGGAAGTGATGGGTGAAATGGTAATTTTAATAAATATCTAGATATTTTGAGATATTTGTTAAAAGTAATTAAAATATATATAAATATTTGTTTGGAGGGAAAAAGAAAGGAAAGAGGATAGAAAGAAAAGGATATAAAGAAATAGAAAGGAAGGAAAAAGGAAGAAAGTAAAACTGAAGGAAAACAGAAAACATTTTCTGCCTCCTTCCTCTCTCTGCCTCACGCATCATCATCTCCCTCATTCCTCCATTTTCGTTCATTCTTGCTTCCTATGAGTTCGAAAATTGAAACCCAAGGCTAGTGGGTGAGAAAGATCAAGTTTCCAACTTCTTCCTTTCTCCCGGATTCAAAAACGGTGTTAGGGATTTCAAAACCGTCAAACACAAATCTTCCTGTTTCATCTAGATCTAATCTTCGTTTCGCGAAGAGATAGAAGGGAAAGTTGCTCACCACCACGCTACGGTACTAGGGGACCAACTTTGGAAGCGGCGTTGCGAGCAAAGATTTTACCGGATTTGCTCGTGGTACGGTAATCGCACGTTACAGCTAACGTGAAGGTAAGGGATCCTTCCAAACTTTTAGTTGCATTTAGGGACTTACTTGTGGTTGTGTGAAAAAGAATTTGTTAGAGTTAAAGCGTTGATTTGGGGAAAAACGAATTAATGCTTTATGGGTGAAATTCTAATGTGGGGTTTTGGGGATATTGATGAATGTTTCATGTAACACCCCAAATTTTATAATAAACTATTTTATTAATTAAATAGAATTTTAAATAATTAATTTGATGTTAAAATTATTTTAAAATATATGTTGATAAATTTTGTGAATAATTTTCGTGACATGGATGTTTTCTATGATGTGCTGGTTTGATAGATATTATATTTAATGAGCAATATAAATAATAAATATTTTCTTTATTATTTTACATATCTTTCTAAAAATAAAAGTATTTTAGTGCAATATTTTAAAGAACAAGATTTTATATGATTTTAAGTGTATATGTGAGTTGGTAATTAATATGATATTTTCTTACATGTTTGAGTACATATTTAGATTTTAATCATTTTTAAGTATCTTTTTTTTTAATTATTTCTAAATATATCTTATTTTAATTATTTATAGAATCTTGAGATCGTAGTAATATTGTGTTTGATTTTCTTTGTTTTTATATACTTATTTTTGAATTGTGATTTTATATATATATTTATTATGATTTAGTAATTTACATAAAATATTATTGTTATCTCTATTTATTTTATAATTTTGACTATTTTCTAATATGATGGTATTGTTATAATATGAATATTTTGAGAAATAAGTATAATTGTAGGGATTATTTTGAATGTGAAAGTTTCTATTATTAGTAATATGTTTTTTTTTATATATTATTTTAATTACTCTAATTTAGAAAATATTACTAATGTTTGAAAAACTAAATGGGGTTTGGAGGAATATTAAAAAGGAGATTAAATAATTATTAGTTTAATTTTAACAAAATAAAAATAATAATAGTAAAATATAAATAAAGAGACCAATGGGGTTGACTCTATGAACCCTAATTGTTAAAAATATAAAACAAACAAAAGAAGGGAGTTGGAAGGGCAGCCGTAGAACCAAAGAGTAAACACAACAACAACCTATTGTTTGACACTGGAGAGCCATAACTGTCCCATAAAAGTTTCTCTGTTTTCGTCCAAATTTCAGTATGTTGTTTTACTCATTTATCTATTCAATTAAACACAATTTTTCAGATTTTTAACAACCCGAATTTCTCCCTAAAATACCCGATTTCTCCGTTTACAGAAATCATTATTTTGCACCGTTCTTCTTCACCGTAAGTCCGATTTTAGTGAAACCAACGCCAAAACGATCGTGTTAAAAGTGGCTATTTTATCCACTGATTGGTTTTCTGATTTATGGTAATTTTCTTTGACCGAATTTCGAAATCAGTTTTTAGACTATTTTCTCATAATTTATTTTTGACGTTTACCCATAAATTGTCGAGTTAGATCGATTGAAGGACAAAAAGTCAAAGAACAAATATTGTTTGCTCGTGGAATTGTACTCGTGTCTGAAAGCGTCGAAATAAGGTAAGGGGTGAGAGAGCGTTTGAATTCATGAGTATAATATATTGTGAGATGAACGGGAAAACCGTATTTCCCAACGATTCATCCGGGGCTTGCTACGTACGGCAGTAGCCCTTTGAGAGATAAATTGATTAATTTGAAATATGAGAATTGTGAGATTAAAAGGTGAAATAGAAATTTTTATAAGGTGTTGATTGATTTAATTTTCGATACTTGTGTGGTAGTTGATATTTGTTATTATTGTGAAGTTGGATGTTGAATGAAATTATGTGTACATGTTTGCTTACGTGATGATAATGAAATATGGATGATTATTATTTGTTATTATTGTGATGTGATTATTTGTTATTATTTGTTATTATTGTGTACATGTTTGTTATTATTTGTTGTTATTGTGATGTGATTATGAAATATGGATGCATGGTTTGATATATGCTTATGTGATGATGATGATGATTTTTGATTGATGATAGTGATGTTATAAAATTGTGATGAGCTTATATATTGATCATGATTCTTTATGATTAATGATATTATAAAATTGTGATGAAAATATTGAAGTACCCCATACTTGATGAGATAGTGATGATTCTTAAATACGATGCTCTTAAGGGAGTAGTCTAAGCTAACGGGGGGAGAAAATAAATATTGTGAATATTTGAAGTGGAGATTATTTTGTCATCATATAGGTAGGGCCTGACAAGCCTAGTGATTCTGGGGAAGTACAACTGAATGAGCCTGATCGTGGCGGTCTGCTGTCGAGCCTTAAGGCAAGATTGTTAGACCTTGGAGGTATTCCGGTGGGGAATTCCTAGGTGACTTGGAGGTAGCACTCCAAATGTCGGGAGCTACCATGCAACACACGTTTACCTCGATTGTCACGTATATGTGTCTCGGGTTGAGTTGAGGGGATCTATGAGGACAGGGCCAAATTGAATTGTCCGTCCACCGGGATGGTGGCATAGTATCATGGCCTCCTAACCAAGTACTTCAGAGTTAGAATGGTACCACATTGCGAAGTAGAGTCTAAGCTCATGCATAGCATTGCATTTTCTTGTGATAGTTTTGTTGTGATTGATGTGTTTCAAAGGTAATAATAATTAGATGATTTGATGCATATTATAATGAGATGATTATTTTACTTGAGTGATTGATGTTATAGTATGATACTATTTAATTAAATATTTTGATATATCATAAAGTGATTATGATACGGTTCTATTATGATTGTTTGCGTGTTCTTCTTACTCATATTATACTATTAACATGATTTCAAAACTCACCTCCTTCGTTGTTTGTGTTTGACTGGCTGGGCCCTGCGTTTGCGAAATCGCAGTTATTACAGGTTAATGAGTCTTGAAGTTCAAGTTTGGGAGGAACCCCGCTCTGATAGGTGATACCGGGAATAAGGGTTTTAATTTGTATTTTACTTATTTAATTTGAATCAAATTTTTGTATGTAAACCTTAGAAGTACTAATAAGTTTTTAGAATTAAATCAAGTAATTATACTTAAATCAAGTTTATTGAGATTAAATTGTTTTATTTGAGTAATAAAATTTGAATTGGTGCATGTGTACTTTGAGAAACGTGATATCCTAAATTAGTTACAAAAGATTTTATTTTCTTGAAAATATAATTCTATTTATCCGCTGCAAATTTTATAGGAATATGATTAAAATTATTATATATATTATTGTGGGATTTAGGGTGTCACAACATTCGCATAAACCTTAAAGCGTTCAAAACGGGGCAACCACTATTTAAAATCTCTAAGACATTTAAAATTGTTTGTCAATTATCTTGTTAAATACACACGTTGTATTTCAACAATATTAATGGCAAACCTTGAAAAGTACATGTCCTCATCATATTAAATTTCATTGTCTTGAGTTTAATGCTTCTTGAATTTGTACCTTAACTTGTGACAAATTTATATATTGTTGGGATTCTGGTAATCTATTCTACAAAGAAAAAATTCTTCTTGATAAATTTCGTAATGAAAATATCAATGTCAACTGGAGTCTTGAGATGCGCATTCATATAATCATCCTTAATAGTTGCACAAAATGCATCCGACATTAGATCATTATTATCTATTGCAACTCAAAATATGATCAAGAAAATAATTTTTCAGATTTAAAAACTTCTCTTGAGAATTGTAAGACTTTAAATTATCAACCTTATTATTTTATCATTCATTGTAAAATTTCTCGCAGTGATACTTGAGGTCTCCACTCTGCTATATTAGAATTTATAATTTAATTTTACATTAATGAAAATATAAATGATGACTCTCTATTTTTATATTATATTTTTGTAGCGTAAGTCATTGATCTCAAATAGTGAATATGGTTCAGTGATGGTTGAATTGGTCGAAAATACTAAAGTTCAAACCCCAGTAGTAACTAAATTTACCTCTTATTTAAACTGTAGATTATTTGGGCCAATTTTTACACATAACCAAATATTGAAAACAAAAAATTTTAATTAATTCATCCTTTTCAATTTTTTTTAGGAATTTACATTTCTTAACATAATCTTATTCAATTGTTTAACATTGGCAACATAGATGGAACCAAAATAATTATTTTTAGATTCCTACCTTTTTAGATAAAGTAATTTGAGATTCTCTTAATGCATTTTCTTTATTGGAAAACTTAATATCAATTACTATGTTGTGTCATTTTCCACAATAGAATATGACTTTATTTCTATATTTGTTTTGTTATCACACAAAAATTGTATGACATAACTCAAAAAGTCTTTCTCTCGTGATGTGTAATTTTGTTAAGTAGTTAAAATATGCTTAAATGTTAACTATTGTGTGCTTATAAATTGAGGTTTTCTATTCAATGATCGTCAAATCAAACTAGACAAATTCTTTCAGAATATCAACAATTGTATAGAGAAGAGTTATGGCAAAGAGAGAGATGAAAAAGATTGTTTCGATTTTTGTAATGATAATGTTAGTTGTTGCACAAGCTGATGATCTTGTTGCACCTTCATCACCACCAAAACACCGCTCAATTGGTTTTCTCCTTTGTACAGCCAAGTGTGCCCTAAAATGTAAACGCTTCCTCGGAAGATTACCATTGTATGCAGGTTGTGTCGGTGCTTGTGAGTTATTAAATTGCCATAAGATATCTTCTAAAGTTGCTTATGATTGTACAACCACGTGTGTTAATTCCAAGTCGATAAACCTCAATAGTGGTATTTATACTTTTACTTTTTCCTATTTAATTTTATAATTGTATATATCAATCCGACCTTATAAAATATAATTCAATTAATTATCAATGGTTGTTACAATAATTTGCAGATGCTCGTGGAGTTAATGTCATCGTGAATTCATGTTTGGAAGCTTGCTAGAATAAATAATACGATACATGCATGTGACCATCAAAATTTCTGGAAAATGTGAACAACTTAAACGTATAGTGGTTCCAATAATGACTGTGTATAATTTGGTTACACATATGACAAATGTAGTATATGTATGGTTTTTTATGGGTATCATATTTTTCATAAATTATTGAGAAAAATAAATATAAGAGAGATATGGTGATATGTGATTGAATGTATTTGTAAACTATATTCACTTTAATAATTTGAAAACAATCATTTTTTTTTAATATGTCCATTTTCTTTTCTTTTTCCTTAGTTGAGCGTAATAAGGAATTAGCATGCATATGTAAATTATTTTATAATTTGTGTTAATTTAGTTAGTTACTGTACAACTAAAAACAAAAATAACATGACTATAATCAAACAACACATTAAAAATTTAACTGCAAAAAAATTAGGTCAAAGTCATATGAAATATGTATGAGAGCAGTTACAAACAAACCAAACAAAATAAAAAAGGAATGTTTTATATATATTTTACACAATATAAACTAAAGATTAAATGTAGCGCACACCAAAGCAAGAGATATTTCCCCTTCATATAACATAATATTTGACAAAGATAATTTGTTAATGCCCCAACCAAAGCGGCTAATCGAACGGTCCAATGAAACTTTGTTCAATTTTGAAAATGAGACAGACTCTTTTTTTCCCAACCTATTATGATAAAAAAATCACCTTTCAAAATTGATATAAACACTTCCTTACCTATTTATCTAGGTCTATATTTTCTATGATCTCTAACTAATATTACACATTGCATGGTATACTAAAATAATTTAGTAAGATATATGAAACGTTGTCATAATTTGACACCACTAGAACAACGAATTATAAAGTACTATTCTTAGTTGCAACATTTGTAACACCCCAAATTTTATAATAAACTATTTTATTAATTAAATAGAATTTTAAATAATTAATTTGATGTTAAAATTATTTTAAAATATATGTTGATAAATTTTGTGAATAATTTTCGTGATATGGATGTTTTCTATGACGTGCTGGTATGATAGATATTATATTTAATGAGCAATATAAATAATAAATATTTTCTTTATTATTTTACATATCTTTCTAAAAATAAAAGTATTTTAGTGCAATATTTTAAAGAACAAGATTTTATATGATTTTAAGTGTATATGTGAGTTGGTAATTAATATGAGATTTTAATCATTTTTAAGTGTCTCTTTTTTTAATTATTCCTAAATATATCTTATTTTAATTATTTATAGAATCTTGAGATCGTAGTAATATTGTGTTTGATTTTCTTTGTTTTTATATACTTATTTTTGAATTGTGATTATATATATATATTTATTATGATTTAGTAATTTACATAAAATATTATTGTTATCTCTATTTATTTTATAATTTTGACTATTTTCTAATATGATGGTATTGTTATAATATGAATATTTTGAGAAATAAGTATAATTGTAGGGATTATTTTGAATGTGAAAGTTTCTATTATTAGTAATATGTTTTTTTTATATATTATTTTAATTACTCTAATTTAGAAAATATTACTAATGTTTGAAAAACTAAATGGGGTTTGGAGGAATATTAAAAAGGAGATTAAATAATTATTAGTTTAATTTTAACAAAATAAAAATAATAATAGTAAAATATAAATAAAGAGACCAATGGGGTTGACTCTATGAACCCTAATTTTTAAAAATATAAAACAAACAAAAGAAGGGAGTTGGAAGGGCAGCCGTAGAACCAAAGAGTAAACACAACAACCTATCGTTTGACACTGGAGAGCCATAACTGTCCCAGAAAAGTTTATCTGTTTTCCTCCAAATTTCAAAATCCTTATTTTGCACCGTTCTTCTTCACTGTAAGTCCGATTTGAGTGAAACAAACGCCAAAACGACCATGTGAAAAGTGGCTATATTATCCATTGATTGGGTTTCTGATTTATGATCGATTGAAGGACCAAGAATCAACGAACAAAGGTTGTTTTCTCGTGGAATCGTATTCGTGTGTGAAAGCTTCAAAATAAGGTAAGGGGTGAGAGAGCGTTTGAATTCATGAGTATAATATATTGTGAGATGAATGGGAAAACCGTATTTCCCAACGATTCATCCGGGGCTTGCTACGTACGGCAGTAGCCCTTTGAGAGATAAATTGATTAATTTGAAATATGAGAATTGTGAGATTAAAATGTGAAATAGAAATTTTTATAAGGTGTTGATTGATTTAATTTTCGATACTTGTGTGGTAGTTGATATTTGTTATTATTGTGATGTTGGATGTTGAATGAAATTATGTGTACATGTTTGATTAGATGAAATTATGTGATATGATAATAAAATATGGATGCATGGTTGATATATGCTTACGTGATGATAATGATGATTTTTGATTGATGATAGTGATGTTATAAAATTGGGATGATTTATACGATGATCATGATTATTTATGATTAATGATATTATAAAATTATGATGAAAATATTGAAGTACCCCATACTTGATGAGATAGTGATAATGCTTAAATATGGTGCTCTTAATGGAGTAGTCTAAGCTAACGGGGGGAGGAAATAAATATTGTGAATGTGTGAAGTGGAGATTATTTTGTCATCATATAGGTAGGGCCTGACAAGCCTAGTGATTCTGGGGAAGTACAACTGAATGAGCCTGATCGTGGCGGTCTGCTGTCGAGCCTTAAGGCAAGATTGTTAGACCTTGGAGGTATTCCGGTGGGGAATTCCTAGGTGACTTGGAGGTAGCACTCCAAATGTCGGGAGCTACCATGCAACACACGTTTACCTCGACTGTCACGTATATGTGTCTCGGGTTTTGAGTTGAGGGGATCTATGAGGACAGGGCCAAATTGAATTGTCCGTCCACCGGGATGGTGGCATAGTATCATGGCCTCCTAACCAAGTACTTCAGAGTTAGAATGGTACCACATTGTGAAGTAGAGGCTAAGCTCATGCATAGCATTGCATTTCCTTGTGATTGTTTTATTGTGATTGATGTGTTTCAAAGGTAATATTAATTAGATGATTTGATGCATATTATAATGAGATGATTATTTTACTTGAGTGACTTTGATGTTATATTATGATACTATTTAATTAAATATTTTGATATATCGTAAAGTGATTATGATACGGTTCTATTATGATTGTTTGCGTGTTCTTCTTACTCATATTATACTATTAACATGATTTCAAAACTCACCTCCTTCGTTGTTTGTGTTTGACTGGCTGGGCCCTGCGTTTGCGAAATCGCAGTTATTACAGTTTAATGAGTCTTGAAGTTCAAGTTTGGGAGGAACCCCGCTCTGATAGGTGATACCGGGAATAAGGGTTTTAATTTGTATTTTACTTATTTAATTTGAATCAAATTTTTGTATGTAAACCTTAGAAGTACTAATAAGTTTTTAGAATTAAATCAAGTAATTATACTTAAATCAAGTTTATTGAGATTAAATTGTTTTATTTGAGTAATAAAATTTGAATTGGTGCATGTGTACTTTGAGAAACGTGATATCCTAAATTAGTTACAAAAGATTTTATTTTCTTGAAAATATAATTCTATTTATCCGCTGCAAATTTTATAGGAATATGATAAAAATTATTATATATATATATTATTGTGGGATTTAGGGTGTCACATTTCATGGAAAATGAATTTACCTCATTTATGTATGATTTTGAGTAAATGAAATTGTTGTGTTTGAGTGATGGATTGTGTTGATTTGTGTCGTCGTATTCGACGTGTTCATAATTGATAATTATAGAATTTGAGATGTGCTTTGTGTGGAAAAATGATTTGGTGTGAATTATTGGATTGAAGGTGAAAGTATGTTTGGGTTTGTTTTGTGTGGAATTTGAAAACCATTAAGTTAAACGAGTATTAAGAATGGGGAATCTCTTAATGTCTTGTTTACTTAATGTGTGTTTGTTTGTTTGAAAATCGTTTAAGTTAACTGAGCAATAAGAATGGGGAATCTCTTAATGTCTTGGTTATTTAATGTTTGTTTTGGAAAACCGTTTAAGTTAAAAGAGTATTAAGAATGGGGAATCTCTTAATACTTCTGTTTGCTTAATGTTTTGTTTTGAAAATCGTTAAGTTAAATGAGTATTAAGAATGGGGAATCTCTTAATATCCGCGTTTACTTAATGTCGTCGTAAAAATGATTTTGTGGGGAAATGAATTGTTGTGTTTTGGTGTGAATTGTGTAATAAATTTGTGAATATGTTTGAGTTTGTTCTGTGTGGGATTTGAAAACCATTAAGTTAAATAAGTATTAAGAATGGGGAATCACTTAATGTCTTGTTTACTTAATGTGTGTTTGTTTGTTTGAAAATCGTTTAAGTTAACTGGGCATTAAGAATGAGGAATCTCTTAATGTCTTGGTTACTTAATGTCTTGGTTACTTAATGTTTGTTTTGGAAAACCGTTTAAATTAAAAGAGTATTAAGAATGGGGAATCTCTTAATACTTCTGTTTGCTTAATATTTTGTTTTGAAAATTGTTAAGTTAAATGAGTATTAAGAATGGGGAATCTCTTAATATATGCGTTTACTTAATGTCGTCGTAAAAATGATTTTGTGGGGAAATGAATTGTTGTGTTTTGGTGTGAATTGTGTAATAAATTTGTGAATATGTTTGAGTTTGTTCTGTGTGGGATTTGAAAACCATTAAGTTAAATAAGTATTAAGAATGGGGAATCTCTTAATGTCTTGTTTACTTAATGTATGTTTGTTTGTTTGAAAATCGTTTAAGTTAACTGGGCATTAAGAATGGGGAATCTCTTAATGTCTCGGTTACTTAACGTTGTTTTGAAAATCGTTTAAGTTAACTGAGCATTAAGAATGGGGAATCTCTTAATGTCTTGGTTACTTAATGTTTGTTTTGGAAAATCGTTTAAGATAAATGAGAATTAAGAATAGGGAATCTCATAATGTCTCGTTTACTTAAGGTTTGTTTTATTTTTTTGGAAAATTGTTTCAGTTAAATGAGTATTAAGAAAGGGGAATCTCTTAATGTCTTGTTTATTGAAGGTTTTGTTGTGGAAATCGTTTAAGTCAAAAGTATATTAAGAATGGGGAATCTCTTAATATGTCTATTACTTAATGTTTGGTGTGAAAATCGGTTAAGTAAATGAGTATTAAAAATGGGGAATCTTTTAATATCTGCATTTACTTAACGATCGTTGTAGATGGAGTCAGTGTATGCTCATGCATTTCACTTTGGTAAATTATGCTGACCCGTGATAGGTGGCACCTCGGTAAACAGTACTGACCCGTGATAGGTGGTACGTTTACGACTTACGTTTCTTGGTGAATTGTGTTTGTTCGGGAGAGACTGCACAGGGGTTTGTCCGTGAGAGACTACGCTCTGGTGAATTGTGTTTGTCCGTGAGAGACTGCACAGGTGTTTGTCCATGAGAGACTACACCCTGGTAAATTGTGAATTGTTGGTTCATTTTGCCTGTGTGGGTATGGTGTTATAAGTGTTAAGTGTTATGTTTTGGAATTTGGTGATAACATGTTTGATTGCAATACAATTTCGAAACTCATGATGTTGTAGTAATTGTGTTATAAGTGTTAAGTGTTATGTTTTGGAATTTGGTGATAACATGTTTGATTGCAATACTATTTCGAAACTCATGATGTTGTAGCGATTGCGTTATCAGTGTTAAGTGTTAAGATTTGGGATTATGTATGAATGTGATTGAGTTAGTTTATGAATTTTTGAAAGAATACACAGGGAAATCGATTTACCCAATCGATTCGATGAGTTACAGGGGCCCTGTCTTTCACGAAATCGATTTACCCAATCGATTTTGTAATATGTTTTCAAAACCACTTAAGAAAATCGATTTGCCAAATCGATTGGATACATTACAGGGTCTCTGTCATCCACGAAATCGATTTGCCCAATCGATCTGGCCAATACAGGGGCTCAGTCCTTCTCAAAATCGATTGCCCCAATCGATTGATGCAAGTCCAGAGTTCAATTTTCATTAAAAACTTTTAGGAAATCGATTTACCCAATCGATTGGCTCAGTGGGAAATCTTATTTTGAGTTTGATAATTGATTGCTCAATTAATTTATCAATGTTTTGTTCAGTTATGTATTACTTGATGGATTGAGAACTCTATTTGATTTCATTTACATTTGGCAAGCATTATATGAACTTTTAGCATATGGAAAATCCTTTTAAGGTGCATGCTTAGTTGAGAGGATATTTTGTGCATTTAAAAACTTAAATATTATGTGTTAACTGTTAATTTCAGTTGGTGACCCTTTACAACTATTGTGGAAATCTGGGCTTTGCCCTTAGATGAGAGCCAGGATGATCCTACCGGTTCGTACCCTACGGATGGGAATGTAGATGGGAATGCTTGATTGGAGCTACGTTAGGAGGATCTCACGGGGCGCGTGGAGATCACTCAGGGTGTTTAGTTGTTTTGTAAAATGATCAGACTAGGTTGACACAAAGGGAACATATATCTTTCTTTTGGGTTGCTTTCATTTTTAAACTAGAAGACTGTACTACTTTTGTTATGTAAATATTTTGAATTCATATTTTGAGAACTTTTTCCGCTGCTTGTAAATTATAATGACTTAATTATTTATCCAAAGGTGTTACTTTATTTATTTCTCTGTTTTATTTTAATTTCTTTTTAAAAAAAATATACCCTTGCTTTGAAAAACGGGGTGTTACACCTAACAAGACCTTATCTAACAGGATTTTCTTCAAACACCTTGTACGCATTTTTCGCAAAAACACATTGTTAACAGGCTCTTTAACAAAAAACAGATTGTTAACAAAAACATCAGACTCAAATCCATTTTTCGCAACAAGGCAATGAACCTGAAGACCAAGTTTCGATTTAAGAAGGAATGTAAAGAGATAAAAAGGGTGTTGAACCTGAAGACCAAGTTTCGATTTCAGAATGAAAGGAAATGTAAAGAGATAAAAAGGGTGTTGAGGTGGAGAGTGAATTGTTTGGAGGTTCAGCATAAAAGGAGTAAGCTTTGATGTTTGTGAAGAAGATGCATAAAAGGAGTTTGGTGAAGAGGAAGAGTTTAAAAAATAACATAAAAAAACAATAAGGCCTTTTACAGCGCTCTTTTAAAAAAGCGCTATAAAGACTGTTAAAAAAACATTCATATAACATAATAAAACAAGTAGGTCTATTACAGCGCTTGTTCAAATAAGCGCTGTAAAAGACTCTTTTAAAATAAAATAAAGAGACCGTTTACAGCGCTTATTTGAACAAGCGCTGTAAAAGGCTTTAAAAAAACATTATATAACATTCTCAATCAATGAGGTCTTTTACAGCGCTTATTTTGGAAAAGCGCTGTAAAAGAGCTTTTTAAAAAATTAAATAAGGACGCCTTTTAGAGCGCTTTTTTTAACAAGCGATGTAAAAGGCTTAAGCCTTTTAGAGAGTTCTTTGAAAAAGCGCTGTAAAAGGGTTATAAAAAAGCGCTGTAAAAGGGTTATATATATAACAGTAACCTCTTCAGTTTTCTCTTCATTACGTAAACTACATTATCATCTCAACCTTCATCGTTCTTCTCTTCTTTTGCAAACCCTATAATCTTCGACACTGTCCATTACGAACTGTATTTCTACGATCATCTCCTTCATTTCGAACCATATTTCCATCCAAGATCATTTCGATTCTTATATTTTCATTGAAATACGTAACCCTCATTACGTATTTCTTCAAACCGTTTTTCTCTGAACCTTATTGCTGTGAACTTTTTGCGTTCGCTCTTTTCTTCGCATTTTATCTTTCTTCGAACCATTATTCAGGTATTGATGTTATTAATTTTTTGTAATGATTAAAATGCATGTGGAGCTTGTTTAAAATATATATACTAATACATGTTGAGCTTGTTTAGAATAATGCATGATGCATTTTGAGCTTGTTGATGTTATACTAAACTGCATGTTGAACTTGTTGTAGTTAAATGGATACAAACAAAGATTTAGAATGTCAAAATGAAGAAGTTGACACCTCTAAGGGTTATCAAAATGAAGTCAAACGTGGTGCAACTATAATGCAAAATGTGATTAAAGCAAGGAGCAATGGCACCAAGTTTGAGGTTATATTATACTATACTCTATTTGCTGTGTATTTTTTTAGCTTTTTTTAATAGCATGTACTTACTATATGAGTTTATTAGGTTGGCTGGAATGAGAGTGGTCAGCCAATTGACCCCAACAGCTCAATGTTTGTAAGTTATATTGGGGCTGTTGTTCAACAAAATATTCCAATTACGATTGACGATTGGAGAGATAAGGCGTTGAAGCACTACAAGAAAAACCCTATTTTGTGGGCAACTTTATAAATATTTTGTGGCCGAATAAAACCCTCACAAATTTGTGACCGAAAAAGCCCTCACAAAGGTTAAAATTAAAATTGGTCATCTTTTGTGGCTGAAAAAGCCCTCACAAATTTTTAAATATTTAACTGGATTTTGTGGCTGCCTAAGCCCTCACAAAATCACAATGTTGTGATTTTGTGAGGGCTTAGGCAGCCACAAAATCCAGTTAAATATTTAGGGATTTTGTGAGGGCTTTTACAGCCACAAAAATGAATTTTGTGAGGGCCAGATCCGTCACAAATTTGCTGATGTGACCAGGGAATTTGTGGCGGCATATGCCGCCACAAAGGATTGGGGACGTGGCATTACTGGCTGCAAAGGCCGCCACAAAGTGCGCCCAAATCCAGCTGGATTTTCTGGCCGCTCAGGCCGTCACAACTGGAAAGAGACGTTGGAATTACTGGCGGCAAACGCCGCCACAAATTCCTTTGTAGCCGTTGGATTTTCTGACGGGCAAGGCCGCCACAAATGCTTTGTACCGTTGGATTTTGTGACGGGCAAGGCCGCCACAAATGCCCAATGCAAACACTATATATATCTCCCATCTTCCTACTTCATTTTCACAATACAACTTCTCTCTAAAACTTATATCTTACTATTCTCTCCTCCTTCTCTCTACAAATTACTCATCATATAAATTTGGTAAGTTTAATTTTATATTATGTATGTAATTAATTTATATTATATATGTAATTAATTTATAATTTTATTTTTTAATATGATATAACTAAATAATGTTATTGATTTTTATTTTTATAGTGCTTGTTAATTATTTCGAAGACTTGCAAGCATCGTACGTGAGTGGAAGCTTGAAGTCAGACGCTACTCGGCATTCAAGTTAGTATTTTATATATTTTAAATTTAGATTAGTATATATATATTTATATATATATTATTTTTAAAATATAGATTAGTAATATATATATTTAGATTAGTTTTATATATTTATTTTTAAAAAAATAGTAATGATGTTGTTTACATATTAATATATGATAAATTAAAGTTTCAAACCACACGGTTAAAATATATTGGTTTTAATATAATTATTATTTAAAAAAACATTATTAAAATTGATGATATTATTATTTTTTGTTTTAAATAAGTCTTGATTAGTAGTGTTGATTTTTAAAAAAACATCATTTAAAATTTTATATAGGTTTGTATAATGATATAGTCTTGATTAATAATTTATTATATTGTTTGAAAATTAATTAATATATAATCCCCTAATTAATTGACATATATATCAAAGTTATTGATTTTTAAAAAACATTATTAAAATTTATCATATTAATTATTATTTTTTGTTATAAGTATTAATATGTTATTATATTATTTACAATTTATTATATTGTTGGCAAATTAATATATATATATATATATATAATGTTTATTTAATTATTATTTTTTTGTTAGTATTGATATTTTTTGATAGTATTGATATATATTTTATTATTGTATTTGGTATATATTTTATTATTGTATTGATAATAATATATTATATTGTGTGCAAATGCATGCTCCCCTAATTGACATATAAATATGTCAAAATTTATATTAATGCTTTTGAAAAATAAAGCAATTAATATATAAAATATCGATATATATATATATATATATATAGCAACTATGGATTTAGACCGTAGTTGGATGTACGATAGGAATTTTCCCGGAAGAAAGGGTCTTAAACAACGTTTTGCTAACAAGGTCGAAGAGTTTCTCAATTTTGCGAGAGTGCAAAAAATTGTCCAAGATGAAGGGGGAATGAGATGTCCATGTTGTTTATGTCGATGTAGACGGTTTAAAAGTGAAGATGAAATAAGAGTGCATTTGTATGCAGACGGATTTATGCCTAACTACTGGATTTGGACTAATCATGGCGAAGAGTCTCCGGTCGCGCCTAATACTAGTACATATTTGGAGAATTATAATATAGGTCCTTCAAGTAGTACTAACATGTTAGGTATAGATTATTATAACCATCAACACTTTGAGGCGATGAATGATATGATCTCGGATGCTGTTGGGGTTAATTTGTCATTCAATGAAGATCAATATGATGATACCGATGGACTTCCCAATGAAGAAGCTCAGAGATTTTATGGTCTTTTGAAAGAGACAAATAAACCATTGTTTGAAGGTTCTTCAAACTCAAAGTTATCAATGTGTATTAGACTGTTAGGTCTAAAGTCTCAATTTCATGTTCCTGATTTAGCTTTGGATTTGATGACTAAAATGATGCTAGACGCAACACCTGTGAGAGATGGTTTGCCGCAAAGTTATTACGATGCGAAACGGTTAGTGTCAAAGTTAGGATTAGGTGTCAAGAGGATTGATTGTTGTGTTAAAGGCTGCATGTTGTATTATGACAATGAATTTGGTATGAATGATGCAAACTTAGTTGAATGCAAGTTTTGTCAAGAACCAAGGTATCACCAAAGGAATAACTCAAGGGTAAGTAGGGGAAAATCAATTCCAAGGAAAACAATGTTTTACCTCCCTATTGTATCAAGATTGCAAAGACTGTTTGCATCAATACAAATTGTAGGAAAGATGACATGGCATTATGAGAATAGAAGAAATTCAGGCGAGTTGCGACATCCTTCTGATGGTCAGGCATGGAAACACTTTGATCAAATACATCCTGATTTTGCGTCAGATCCACGCAATGTAAGACTTGGATTATCCTCAGATGGATTTACGCCTTACATACAAGCATCGTCTACTCCTTATTCTTGTTGGCCGGTTATTGTTACTCCTTACAATCTTCCTCCTGATATGTGTATGTCTAAACCATATATGTTCTTAGCTGCTGTGATACCAGGTCCTTCTAATCCTACAACTGGTATTGATATTTATTTACAACCTTTGATTGATGATTTGAAGAGGTTGTGGAATGGTGTCTTGACATATGATATTGCTCGGAGAGAAAATTTTATGATGAGAGTTGCATTGATGTGGACCATTAATGATTTCCCCGCTTATGGGATGTTGTCAGGATGGGGCACCCATGGTAAACTAGCTTGTCCTATTTGTATGGAAGATACGAAAGCATTTACCTTAAAATTTGGTGGGAAGGCATTGTGGTTTGACTCGCATCGTAGGTTTTTACCTGCTGATCATGCATTTAGAAGGAACAAAGCTGCATTTATGAAGGGATATGCAGAAAATCTAGGACCCCCGATGAAATTGACATCAGAACAAGTTTGGAATAAAGTAAAAGATATGCCAAAGGTACATGTTGTTAATGGTGTGGCTTGTAAACCACAAGGTTACGGACAATGGCATAATTGGACAAAAAGATGTATTTTTTGGGATCTACCGTATTGGAAAGATAATCTTTTGAGACATAATCTCGATGTTATGCATATTGAGAAAAATTTCTTTGACAACATCTTTAATACTGTGATGAATGTGAAAGGGAAAACAAAAGATAATGACAAAGCTAGAAAAGACATAGGTATATATTGCAGACGACCAGACTTGTTGTTGGTCGAACAAAACGGCAAGACCCTAAAACCTCGTGCGAATTACACTTTATCTAATGATGAAGCCAAATCTGTTTATCGTTGGATCAAAGAGCTGAAAACGTCTGACGGTTATTGTTCGAATTTGGCAAGATGTGCTGATGTGGAAAATGGGAGGATGCATGGGATGAAAAGTCATGATTGTCATATATTCTTAGAGTGTTTACTTCCTATTGCCTTTAGTGCTTTACCGACACATGTATTGAACCCACTTATTGAAGTGAGTCAATATTTCAAGAATTTGTGTTCTTCAACACTCATTGATAAAGATCTGATCAAGATGGAAAATGACATTCCGATAATTCTATGTAAGTTGGAGAAAGTATTTCCTCCTGGGTTTTTTGATTCGATGGAGCATCTCTCAGTGCATCTTGCAAGTGAAGCTAGGCTTGGTGGACCAGTTTAGTATAGATGGATGTATCCATTTGAAAGGTGATATATATATACACATCTCTTTAATTAATTTCAATATACTTCAACTTATATACATCTCTCTGTAATATTATAGGTTCATGGGTTATTCAAAACGGTCGGTGAAAAACAAAGCTAGAGTTGAGAGATCAATTTGTTCATCTTACCTACACCGTGAAACAACACACTTTTGTTCTCATTATTTTAATAATGAAACATTGTCACCAGTTAACGGAAGAAACGCTACTGATAGCGTTATACGTCATCCACATGCTTTATCAGTTTTTTGCTTGTCTGGTCATCATGCTGGTAGGGATTTTCCGATTTTCTGGCCAAGTGACAAAGTATTTAATGCGGCACATGTTCACGTTTTGATTAACTGCACTGAAGTTAAACCATACATTGAGTACGTTTGAAATTCCTCTCCGATCTTATTAAATAATTATATTTTATTATATGATTAAATTGATATTCACCATATATATATATGGTCATCGATCAGGGCATTTTTAAATACGGGACAATCATCTGATGATATACATTCAAATTTCCCATCATGGTTTCAACAACAAGTGCATCTGGAAGAACCAACTCCTATCAACATCCACTTAAGGCACTTATCTATGGGCCCGAGTAGAAGTTTCAAAGAATGGCACACCTATTACATCAATGGATACAAATTTCACACTGAATCTTGGACTGAAGGAAAAGAAACAATTAACAGTGGAGTTTGTATGAAGAGTGTCTCTGATAGTGGTGTAGTAGAAGATTTCTATGGCATAATTGAGCATATTTATAAAATTGACTACACGTTCCTAGATTATGCGAAAAAAGTGGTGTTGTTTTACTGTAAGTGGTTTGATCTATCTAGCAGAGGAACTAAAATCAATTTCATATCCAATACTGTAGACATTCGAATGAGCAAAAGATATCCACGGTTTGATCCATTTGCCATGGCCCATAATGTAAGACAAGTGTATTATGTTCCTTATCCATCAACTGTCAGAAGCAAGCAAGGTTGGTGTGCTGCAATCAAAACAAGACCAACGAGTGGAATAGAAGAAGTTGCAGCAGGTCAAAATGAAGAAGTTGCATTTCAAATGGATGAAATGTCAAATTTGGATCATGTGATTGGAGATGAGACTATTAGTCAACTTTGTCATGAGTCACACATTGGAGAAGAAGTTGATGAACAAGAAATAGATGAATTAGAGAACGATGAAGCCAATATTGACTTAAATCACTCATCAAATGAATATACTGATGATGAAGATGACCAAGACGAAGACAATTAATTAATTAGGCATTATATATATATATATATA
>JBBPBT010000670.1:2013739-2042194 GCA_037974875.1 Cicer bijugum
AAATTATAATTTATTTATAATTTACATTAATTTAAATTAATGTTTAATTATAATTATTAATTTAAATATTTAAATATTTTATTATTAATAATTTAAATATATTTTAATTAATTTAAATATTTTATAATTAATATTTTATTATTTAAATAATTTAATTATTATTCTTTATTTTTAATTTAAATATTTTATTTTAAATTTTTAATTATATTAAGATATATATATATATATATATTAAATTTAAATAATTTAATTGTTAGTCTTTCAAATTTAATTAATTTATAAATATATTAATTATATTAATTATAATTATAATTATATTAATTTATTATATATAATATTAATTATATTAATTATATTAATTATATTCAATACAAATATATTAATTATATTAACTATAATTACTGAAATAAAATAAAAATTAATTTATATTTTACGTTGGCATTTGTGGCGGCCAAAAGCCCTCACAAATGTCCAGTCAGCAAGATTTTGTGGCGGCCAAAAGCCCTCACAAAATCCAGTCAGCATGATTTTGTGGCGGCCAAAAGCCCTCACAAAATCCAGTCAGCCTGTCTTTTGTGGCGGCCTATGCCCTCACAAAATCCAGTCAGCCTGTCTTTTGTGGCTGCAAAAGCCCTCACAAAATCCAACCTGTTTCAGCACTTTGTGGCTGCAAAAGCCCTCACAAAATTTTGTGACCAGCTTATTTGTGGCTGCCAAAAGCCCTCACAAAAGCCACCTTTGGGGCTGTTTTTCCCCCTTTGTGAGGGCTTTTGGCCCTCACAAAATCCTATTATTCTTGTTGTGAAGGATGTCAAAGATATAATATGGAATGACATTCAAGTAAATTTTTTGATCCAATCTTTTGTCATTTATAAATAATTTCATTGAAATACTTTACTTATAATTTTTTTCATTGCAGACGACTTTTGTCCTTGATGAGGGACGAAAGAGTTACGTTTTGAGGATTGCTGGGAAAATCCATCAGGGATTTAGATCGCATCTCTAAAATTTCTATCTAAAAGATAAAGAAGGAAACACAACTGTTGAACCTCCAAAAATATATCAACATTATATATCAAATGATGAATGGAAAGCATTTGTTTCCAAACGTTCTGACCCCACGTTTGTCGTAAGTGATTAACTTATTAGCATTTGTGTGTTTTATTATTCATATTCGTAGCGTATTTTAAATTTTTACATAATTTCTATTTTTTTATATAGAATATTAGTAAGGCAAATCGCGAGAGGGCAAGCAATCCGACGCACCCATACAAAAAATCACGTATGGGATATGTACGTCTAGACCAAAGACTTGTAAGTAATTAAACATCAATTTGATATAATGAGGGAATTTGTATTATAAACTATAGTTTCTAACTAATATTTTGTTTATGATCTTAACGAATAGCGACAAGATACCCAATCCGATCAACCGTTGGGTCGTCATATCTTGTGGAAGGAAGCTCATGTAAATAAGGATGGAGTGGTTGATAATGAAAATGTTCAAAAAGTAATAGAACTTTGTGTAAGTATATTATGACTTTAATATTTTTCAATATTGTATTTATCACTTGAATACTTTTTAATATTGTATTTTAAAAATGCTAATGAACTTAACTATTTTAATGTTACATGTATTTTAGGAGACCATGGAACAAAGTTCTGAAAATGAAGAGGGCAACAAGGCTAGTTGCAGGGACATTCTGGGCAAAGTTTTTGATGTTCCTAAATATTCCGGTCGAGTTAGGGGGAAGGGATTTGGCGTAACTCCCAAAAGCTTTTTTCCTCAAGAGAAGCGCCAAAAACCTTCCAACGAGGAAGTATTAGAGAAGCTCAGAATCCTATCAGAGCAAGTAGCACTCTTGGTGAATACAAATGGAGAGTGAAATCGGGAGTTGCAACGTCGGTTTGAAAAATATTCCCGAGGTAATTAATTACTTACATGCTTATGTAATTACTTATGCATTAAACAATATTATATATTAATTGTACTTATGTTTTAACTATTGATTTAGGGTGTCACTTCATGTTTCCTATACTTGTCCTCGCCCACTCATCGGAAGGTGGGAAAAGGAAAATTGTACAATACTTTGGGAGAAGTATTGCACAATACTCCGATCTCTGCGGGCCATGTCAAAGTATCGCCTATTGTTGCTTTCGAACCAACTGCACCGTTGCCGATACCGGACAACAACGGAGATATGCAGACATTGGGCGACGCTGTTGGTAGTTACGTGCCATGGCCCACAAACCTTGTTGCTCTCGATAAAAGGCCTCCCAGAAACGAATCAGTTACGTCTCCCGAAAAGGTTTGTCACATTTATTGCATAAGGTTTGTTAATTTTTTTAGATTCAATAAACTAACATTTAACCTCATTTTTGTAGGTCCAAATAAATAAACCACCTGCACATCCATAAAAAGGTAGCAAACCTCAAAAATTGGAGGTTAATAGAGCTGCCAAATTACAAAGGTCGGAGGGCAATAAAGCTGCCAAACTTGCAGCAAGAAAAAAACTAGATCGGGGGAAATCAGTCGCTACTGTTGCTGCTCCAAAAATAAGTCAGCCACGCCTTGGTAAATACGGGGCGTGTCTTGACATCCAAGTAAAAAAGAACATGGGCATCAACGATGATTCGCGCATCGTACACATGAATAAAGATATATTCGGAGATGATTATGAGGAATTTCTCGGCAAGGAGCACATATACGAACTTCTCGAACATAAGGAGCTCAGTGCTACTGTAATGAGCTTGTACATAAGGTAAAGAATACTTTTAACTGCATTTATTGGTAATGAATTAAATGTATTGGTAATTAATCTAGTTTAAAATTTTCATTGAAGGTTTTTGTATGAGAAGGTCGTGTGCACGAGGAAATTGTCAAATAAACACTCACTCTTGTCTCTGCATAAGATGTCGATGTGGAAACTTGATCCCGACAATGTAAAGAAATACATTATAAATATGTTTTTAGGAAATATAGAAAAGGATAAATTGTTCTTCGCACCATATAATTCAGGGTACGTAATTTTATCTTTTTTAATTGATGAGAATTTCATTTATTAGTTGTGTATAAACAAAATTGCTTAACCAATTTTTTGTTGTTGTAGGGCACATTGGGTGCTATTTTCAATCAATGCGGTCTCTGATGTTATATACTATTTGGATCCCGTGCATGGCAATTACAACAATCATTATGAAATAAAGACTATGTTCGACACGTAAGTAATATTCATTTATTTCTTACATATATATATATAAATAATGTGTTTGTTCATGCTATAATAATCACATTTATTTATTCGATAGTGCCTTAAAAGTTTATCGATCTCAAAGAGGTGCGACAGTGTCGAAGCAAAAGTCTAATAATATTACATGGATCCCAATTAAGTGCCCTCGTCAAAAAAACAACATCGACTGTGGGTACTACGTATTGAGATTCATGAAGGAGATTGTTGACAAGAATAAAACTATTATCCCAGAAACGGTACGGTATTTTGATTATATGATTTTCATATATAAATTATCTATATATTTGATACTAACTTAATATAATATGTTCAATTTTTATATTGCAGTACTTTGATAATTCCAGTCCATCATATTCTGAGCAAGATCTGATGGAATTAAAGGAAGAATGGTGTGATTATGTGCTTGAAATGAAAATTATTTGATTTTCTGGGAAATAGCATGTTGCTGGGCAAGGGATCTGAATATTATATGATCATAGGACAATATATAAACATGCATATGAATATGTTGTAAATTAGGTTCAATGTATATGTAGTTTACTTATGTTGTAAATTATTGTGTTACATGGTAATATATATGTATCATATTGTGTGAACTGCTTATTGTAAATTACTGTTACAAGGTAATATATCATGTTGTAAATTACTAATTCTGGTTGTGTTATGTTGTGTGAACTGGTTCAAAATAATTTTGGATAAAAAGATAAAAGATAGCGCTTTATAAAAAAAAAATGCCATAAAAAACTAAAAAGCGCTTTTCAAATATATACAGGGCTTTAAAAAAAAAATACACATTTTACAGCGCTTTTCCAAAAAAGCGCTGTAAAATGTGCATTGGGTGGACATTTTACAACGCTTTTTGTATAAAAGCGCTGTAAAAGGTACACCAAAATATGAATTATGGGTATACCTTTTACAGCGCTTTTTGAAAAACGCGCTGTAAAAGGTACACCAAATATATGAATTATGGGTATGCCTTTTACATCGCTTTTTATAAAAAGCGCTGTAAAAGGTACACCAAATTTATGAATTATGGGTATGCCTTTTACAGCGTTTTTTTCAAAAAGCGCTGTAGAAGGTGCATAACAAGCGTGCGTTATATTTACATGATTTACAGTGCTTTTTTAAAAGCGTTGTTGTATCTTTTACAGCGCTCAATTCCACAACGCTTTTTTTTTTGTTGAAAAAGCGCTGTAAAAGGCTTAAAAAAAGCGCTGTAAAATCCTATTTTTCGCGTAGTGTATTGTTGTTATTCGGAATAAAATTATTCATTTTGTTTAATTTTCTTCATAAATACTTGTTTGAAGTTTTTGGGAAATTGGTCAATTTAAAGTTGTTATTGTTATACCAGTATGTTGTAATGTTTCTTGAATCTATGAACATCCAATCTTGATCCAGCTCCAATCAATTTTTTTAAACGATTGCATATGGTGCTGCAATTTTTGATCTTTGCCCACGATAAAGCTTTATTCCTTTTAGAATAATATACATACTTATATTATCATGGTGCTGCAAAAATAAATTTGGTTGTGTTACAAATTTTTAAATTTGTGTTTATTTATAATAAGTGTATTGGTCAATTAATTAGGTTTGTTGGGTTTAGATTAATCTATTTAAATAGTTTAGTGATTGTACTCAAGAGATAATTTTTTGAAATAATATTAAGAAAGTTGTTCTTTAATTCAACATGGTATAATGAGCTCCCAGTTTTGGGATGTTGCTTCCGCATAAACCCTATTGACATCATGCAAGCCACACACCACCCGCATACACCATCTACAACCATCACCGGCGCGTATAAGCCACACGCCACCATCTGGTGTTATTTTGCCGCTGCACATTTCTGCAAAGTTGTAGATCCACTACGCCAAAAATAGCCTTTTACAGCGCTTTTTTTAAGCCTTCTACAGCGCTTTTTCAAAAAAAAAAAGCGCTGTGGATTCGAGCGCTGTAAAAGATACAACAGCGCTTTTAAAAAAGCGCTCTAAAAGGCACATTTTTTAACGCGCGCTTATTATGCACCTTTTACAGCGCTTGTTACAAAAGAGCATTGTAAAAGTCATACACATAATTCATATATATGGGGTACCTTTTACAGCGCTTTTTTAAACAAACGCTATAAAAGGCATACACATAATTCATATATATGGGGTACCTTTTACAGCGTTTGTTTAAAAAAGCGCTGTAAAAGGCATACCCATATTTCATATATTTGGGGTACCTTTTACAGCGCTTTTTTTAACAAGCGCTGTAAAAGGCATACCCATAATTCAAATTTTGGTATGCCTTTTACAACGCTTTTTATAACAAGCGTTGTAAAAGGTACCCCAAATATATATTTTGGTATGCCTTTTACAGCGCTTTTTTTAACAAGCGCTGTAAAAGGTGTTATTTTTTTTTTTTTTTATATATATATTTTAAAAGCGCCTTTTAGCTTTTTATGGCATTTTTTTTATAAAGCGCTGTCTTTTATCTTTTTATCCAAAATTAGTTTGAACCAGTTCTCACAACACAACACAACCAGAATCAGTAATTTAGAACATATTCATATGCATGTATATTACCCTGTAACACAACCAGAACCAGAACCAGAGCCAGAATCAGTTAAAACATAATCAGTTCACACAATATGATACATATATATTACCCTATAACACAGTAATTTACAACATAAGTAACTAAATATACATTGAACCTAATTTACAACATATTCATATGCATGTTTATATACTGTCCTATGATCATATACATATAATAACTATGCACCATATAATATTCAGATCCCTTGCACAGCAGCATGCTATTTCCCAGAAAATCAAATAATTTTCATTTCAATCACATACTCACACCATTCCTCCTTTAATTCCATCAGATCTTGCTCAGAATATGATGGACTGGAATTTTCGAAGTACTGCAATATAAAAATTGAACATATTATATTAAGTTAGTATCAAATATATAGATAATTTATATATGAAAATCATATAATCAAAATACCGTACCGTTTTTGGCATAATAGTTTTATTCTTGTCAACAATCTCCTTCATGAATCTCAATACATAGTACCCACAATCGATGTTGTTTGTTTGACGAGGGCACTTTATTGGGATCCATGTAATATTATTAGACTTTTGCTTCGACACTATCGCACCTCTTTGAGATCGATAAACTTTTAAGGCACTATATAAATGAATAAATGTGATAATTTTAGCATGAACAAACACTTATTTATATATATGTGTAACAAAAATAAATGAATATTACTTACGTGTCGAACATTGTCTTTATTTCGGAGTGTTTGTTGTAATCGCCATGCACGGGATCCAAATAGTATATAACTTCAGAGACCGCACTGATTGCAAATAGCACCCAATGTGCCCTACAACAACAAAAAATTTGTTAAGCAATTTTATTTATACACAACTAATAAATTAAATTCTCATCAATTAAAAAGATAAAATTACGTACCCTGAATTATATGGTGCGAAGAACAATTTTTCCTTTTCTTTATTTCCTAAAAACATATCTATAATGTATTTCTTTACATTTTTTGGATCGTGTTTCCACATGGACAGCTTATGCGGAGACAAGAATGAGTATTTATTTGACAATTTCCGCATGCACACGAACTTCTCATGCAAAAACCTTCAATTAAAATTTTAAAGAAGATTAATTACCAATACATTTAATTAATTACCAATAAATGCAATTAAAAGTATTTTTTACCTTATGTACAAGCACATCACAGTAGCACTGAGCTCCTTATGTTTGAGAAGTTCGTATACGTGCTCCTTTTCGAGCAATTCCTCATACTCATCTCCGAATATATCTTTATTCATGTGTATCATGCGCGAATCATCGCTGCTGCAGAACTTGTTTTTTACTTGCTTGTCAAGATACGCCCCGTATTTACCAAGGCGTGGCTGACTTATTGTAGGAGCAGCAGCAGCAGTGACTGATTTCCCACGATCCAGTTTTTTTCTTACTGCAAGTTTGGCAGCTTTATTGGCAGTTTTATTGGCCTCCGGCCTTTGTAATTTGGCAGCTCTACTAACCTCCAATTTTTGAGGTTTGCTGCCATTTTTTGGATGTGCGGGAGGTTTATTTATTTGGACCTACAAAAATGAGGTCAAATGTTAGTTTATTGAATCTGAAAAAATTGACAAAGCTTATGCAATAAATGTGACAAACCTTTTCAGGAGACGTAACTGATTCGTTTCTGGGAGGGCTTTTAACGAGGGCAACAAGGTTCGTGGGCCATGCCACGTAACTACCAACAGCTTCGCCCAAAATCTGCATATCAATGTCGTTGTCCGGTATCGGCAACGGTGCAGTTGGTTCAAAGGCAACAGTTGGCGATACTTTGACATGGCCCGCAGGGATCGGAGTATTGTGCAATACTTCTCCCAAAGTATTGTACAATTTACCTTTTCCCACCTTCCGATGAGTGGGCGAGGACAAGTATAGGAAACATGTAGTGACACCCTAAATCAATAGTTAAAACATAAGTACAGTTAATATATAATATTGTTTAATGCATAAGTAATTACATAAGCAAGTAAGTAATTAATTACCTCGGGAATAATTTTCAAACCGACGTTGCAACTCCCGCTTTCACTCTCCATTTGTATTTCACCTTGGAGCTGATCTGGAAGTTGCTTGTCTTTATTCTTATTCACCAAGAGTGCCACTTGCTAATATAGGATTCTGAGCTTCTCTAATACTTCCTCGTTGGAAGGTTTTTGGCGCTTCTCTTGAGGAAAAAAGCTTCTCGGAGTTACGCCAAATCCCTTCCCCCTAACTCGACCGGAATATTCAGGAACATTAAAAACTTTGCCCAGAATATCCCTGCAAGTAGCCTTGTTGCCCTCTTCATGTTCAGAACTTTGTTCGATCGTCTCCTAAAATACATGTAACATTAAAATAGTTAAGTTCATTAGCATTTTTAAAATACAATATTAAAAAGTATTCAAGTGATAAATACAATATTAAAGTCATAATATACTTACACAAAGTTCTATTACTTTTTGAACATTTTCGTTATCAACCACTCCATCCTAATTTACCCGAGCTTCCATCCACAAGATATGACGATCCAATGGTTGATCGGATTGGGTCTCTTGTCGCTATTCGTTTAAACAAAATATTAATTAGAAACTATTGCTTATAATACAAATTCCCTCAACCATTGATGTTACATTGACTTACAAGATTTTGGTCTAGCCGTGCATATCCCATACATGATCTTCTGTATGGGTGCGTCGGGTTGCTTGCCCTCTCGCGATTTGCCTTACTAATATTCTATATAAAAAAATAGCAATTATGTAAAAATTTAAAATACGCTACGAATATGAATAATAAAACACACAAATGCAAATAAATTAATCACTTACGACAAATGTGGGGTCAGTACGTTTGGAAACAAATGCTTTCCATTCATCATTTGATATATAATGTTGATATATCTTTGGAGGTTCAGCACTTGTGTTTCCTTCTCTATCTTTTAGATAGAAATTTGAGAGATGCGATCTAAATCCCCGATGGATTTTTCCCGCAACTCTCAAAACGTAATTCTTTCGTCCTTCATCAAGGACAAAAGTTGTCTGCAATGAAAAAAATTATAAGTAAAGTATTTCAATGAAAATATTTATAAATGAAAAAAGATTGGATCAAAAAATTTACTTGAATATCATTCCATATGATATCTTTGGCATCCTTCAACGCCTTATCTCTCCAATCGTCAATGGTAATAGGAATATTTTGTCGAACAACAGCCCCAATGTAACTTACAAACATTGCGCTGTTGGGCTCAATTGGCTGACCACTCTCATTCCAGCCAACCTAATAAACTCATATGGTAAGTACATGCTATTAAAAAAAGCTAAAAAAATACACAGCAAACAGAGTATAGTATAGTATAACCTCAAACTTCGTGCCATTGCTCCTTGCTTTAATCACCTTTTGCATTATAGTTGCACCACGTTTGACTTCATTTTCATAAGCCTTAGAGGTGCCAACTTCTTCATTTTGACATTCTATTTCTTTGTTTGTATCCATTTAACTACAACAAGTTCAACATGCAGTTTAATATAACATCAACAAGCTCAACATTCATCATGCATTATTCTAAACAACCTCAACATGTATCAGTATATATATTTTAAACAAGCTCAACATGCATTTTAATCATTACAAAAAATAAATAACATCAATACCTGAATAATGGTTGGAAGAATGATGAAATGCGAAGAAAAGAGCGAACACAGAAATTTCACAGCAATAAGGTTCATAGAAAAACTTTTTGAAGAAATACGTAATGAGGGTTACGTATTTCAATGAAAATATAAGGTTCGAAATGATCTTGGATGGAAATAAGGTTCGAAATGAAGGAGATGATCGTGGAAAAACAGTTCGTAATGGACGGGATTATAGGGTTTGCAAAAGAAGAGAAGAACGATGAAGGTTTCAATGATAGTGTAGTTTACGTAATGAAGAGGAAACTGAAGAGGTTACTGTTATATATATAACCCTTTTACAGCGCTTTTTTATAACCCTTTTACAGCGCTTTTCCAAAGAGCACTCTAAAAGGCCTAACCCTTTTACAGCGCTTGTTAAAAAAGCGCTCTAAAAAGCGTCCTTACAGCGCTTGTTTTTTTAAAGCCTTTTACAGCGCTTGTCAAAAGAGCGCTGTAAAAGACATCCTTATTAAAATTTTTAAAAGGCTCTTTTACAGAGCTTTTATCAACAAGCGTTGTAAAAGGCCTCATTGTTTTTTTAAAAGCCTTTTATAGCGCTTCCTCAAAGAAGCGCTGTAAAAGATATCCTTATTTAAATTTTTAAAAGGCTCTTTTACAGCGCTTTTATCAACAAGCGCTGTAAAAGGCCTTATTATGTTATTTTTTTGTTTTGCTATGTTATTTTTTAAACAAGCTCTGCAAAACCCACCAAAATCTCTTCCTCTTCACCAAACTCCACCTCAAAGTCCTTTTATGCATCTTCTTCGCAAACATCAAAGCTTACTCTTTCAATCTCCACCTCAACACCCTTTTTATCTCTTTACATTCCCTTTCATTCTTAAATCGTAACTTGATCTTCATGTTCATTGCCATTTTGCGAAAAATGGGTTTGTTAACAATGGGTCTGATGTTTTTTGTTAACAATGTGTCTGATGTTTTTGTTAACAATGGGTCTGATGTTTTTGTTAACAATGTATTTTTGGGGATTCCCATGATGCGTACAAGGTGTTTGAAGAAAATCCTGTTAGAGAAAGTCATGTTAGCTATCTGAGCCTTTTACAGCGCTTGTTCACATAAGCGCTATAAAAGGTCTCTTTATTTTATTTTACTTAGAGTCCTCGGTTCGAATCTGAATTAAGTGAACTTCGTAAATGTAATCGTTTATAAATTACAATAGCCTTTGCAGCGCTTTCAAATCTAAGCGCTGTAAAATGTCTCTTTATTTAATTTTTAAAAGGGCCTTTTACAGCGCTTGGTAAGAAGAGCGCTGCAAAATGTCTCGTTATTTTATTTTTATAAGGGCCTTTTAGAGCGCTTTGTTTAAAAAGCGCTGTAAAAGGTTTTTTTTAAAAAAAATACCCTTATCCCCCCCACCCATAATTCCGATTACCCTTATCCTTATCCCCCCACCCATCAACCAAACTATCCAAAAGCCTTTTACATGCATAATTCAGATTACCCTTATCCCCCCACCCATCAACCAAACTATCCAAAAGCCAAAATAATTCAGATTAGAACCAGAATAATTCAGATTATAATACAACAATAATTCAATAAAACCAGAATAGAACCAGAATAGAACAATAATTCAGATATTCAGTACAAAATTCAGCAGCCTCTTCTACAATGTATCGTTCAGCAATACAACCTTCCGGTCAACTTCTACTTTTTACGTACCCTTTTAATATTTTCATATATCGTTCTATCGAATACATCCATCTCATATAAGTTGGCCCACAAAGTTGTGTCTCCTTAACCAGATGAACAGTAAGGTGAACCATTATATCAAAAAACGATGGTGGGAAATACATTTCAAGCTCACACAAAGTAACAACAATTTCCCTCTGCAATGTCGGTAATTTCTGAGGGTCGATCACTTTACTACAAATTTCCCTGAAGAAGAAACATAATCTAGTCAAGGCTAGTCGAACTTTTTCAGGTAAAATGGAACGTATACCTATTGGTAGCAAATGCTCCATTAGAATATGACAATCATGGGTCTTCAAACCTTTTAACTTGAGGTCTTTCATACAAACCAAACTTTTAATGTTCGAAGAGTATCCTTCTGGAACTTTAACTTCGTGTAGAAATTTACATAAAACAATTTTTTCCTTTCTAGATAGAGTATGAGCGGCTGGAGGTAGATATGTGCGATTTCCTTTCTTTACTGGAGCCAATTCATTTCTTATTCCCATATCGACCAAGTCCAATCTTGCGTTGATGCCATCTTTAGACTTTCCTGGAACATTGAGTAACGTACCAATAACACTATCAAATACATTTTTTTCAATATGCATCACATCAAGGAAATGTCTTATATACAATGACTTCCAATATGGCAATTCAAAGAAAATTGACTTTTTCTTCCACCCAGTTTTGACCAACTCTCCCGCAAAAGGTTTGCCAAATTTATTGGTCAAACCTTGTACCTTTTTCAAGTATTTGATATCCAGTCGGTGCTGAAGGATCTTTACCTTCCTCTGATTTTCCATTAAATGCATTTCTCCACCAACGATACTGATGACTATAAGGTAAAAATCTACGATGTCCAAGAAATACATTCTTCTTACAATGTTTCAACCGCATCCAATTTGTACTCTCTTCACATATAGGACATGCACACTGAACTTTAATGCTATATCCTGATAAATTACCATATGCTGGAAAATCATTAATTGTGCCGAACAACATAGCCCTCAAATTGTAACATTCTTTCTTATACCCATCATAAACTTCCACACCTGTCTCCCACATACGTTTTAAATCTTCGATTAGAGGAGTCAAATATACGTCGATATCATTCCCCGGTTGTTTGGGTCCAGAAATTAACAGAGACAACATCATAAACTTACGCTTCATACATAACCATGGAGGTAGGTTATATATTACCAAAATCACAGGCCACGTGCTGTGTGAGATGCTTTGAAGACCATGTGGATTCATTCCATCAGTAGAAAGTGCAAGTCTTAGATTTCTTGACTCCATCCCGAATTCAGGATATTCGTGATCAATTTTAGCCCATTGTGGGGAATCTGCAGGGTGTCGAAACATTCCATCTCTAATTCTTTCATCCGCATGTCATGTCAAGTGTTTTTAATCTTCTTCACTATGATACATGCGCCTAAATCTTGGTATTATAGGAAAATACCACACGACTTTTGCTGGAGTAGATTTTTTCTTCTAATATCGAGAGACATTGCATTTCGGACACGCCTTAAGTAGTTCATATTCATTTCGAAATAAAATGCAATCATTAGGACACGCATGAATCCTTTCGTAACTCATGCCAATAGAACACAAAATTCATTTAGCCTCGTAGGTTCGACTGGGAAGTTCATTATCATCTGGCAACATATCTTTTATGAGTGTTAATAATTCTGTAAAGCTTTTATCAGACCATCCATTACTCGCTTTTAAGTTGTACAACTTTAATATCACCGACAATCTTGTGAATTTAGTACAACCATTATATAATTCTTTCTCTGCATCACTCAACAAACTTTCAAACATTTTAGGACAATCTCGAAGATCTTCTTCAACTGCTTTTGCGATCTCATCAACTCGGTCCGGCTCATATGTATCTGTATCGAAGTCAGTTGAAGCATATGTCGAACTATTCTCAAAATTAATGTTTCCTTTTTTTTCTCACCATGTCTTATCCAACATGTGTAGCTTTGATCAATTCCATTACATACTAGATGTCCTTCTAATTCATCTTCTCTAACACGTTTTCAAAAACAACATTTTAAACAAGGACAAACTACTCTATTTGGATCTTTTGCATTCTTCACTGCAAACTCAACAAACTCCTTCACTCCAATTTCATACTATTTTGACAATCGATTGGCTGACATCCATTTCCTATCCATATTATACCACCTATATAAATGCAGTTACAAAACTAATAAGCTTTCAATACTGAACTAATAAACTAATAAACCAATAAGCTTTCAATACAAAACATATCAACACGTTTCAAAACAGAACAGATCATGTGATATGAGTTTTTGACAATTTTTGACAATTTCAAAACATAACAGATCATGTGGTATATATAATATGAATTATTCAATTGTTCATGAGAAATAATGTTGTTTTGGATTAACAGATATGTCCATAACAGATCATGTTGTTTCTCATGAACAATTGAAGAGATTTAAAACATAACAGATCATGTTGTTTCTCATGAACAATTGAAGAGATTTAAAACATAACAGATCATGTGTAGAAGAGATCATAAAGATTTTTTGACAAAAACAAATTAAAAAATACCTGAGACAACGTAGATGGCTGCACAGTACGTAGAGGATATTAGGGTTTTGAAAGATCTAGAGGATATGATATGAGGGTTTCCAACGTATATTTTTATTTGAAATATGCATTTTACAGCGCTTGTGAAAAAAGCGCTGTAATAGGTAGTTAAATTCAATGAAAGCGCATGTATTTTACAGCGCTTGTAGAAAAAGCGTTGTAATAGGTAGTTCAAAAAAATGAAAGCGCATGCATTTTACAGCGCTTGTGAGAAAAGTGTTGTAAAATAATATGCGAAAGCGCTTCATTTTACAGCGCTTTTTTTACAAGCGCTGTAAAAGCCTTATAGCGTTATGCGCAAACATTATAAGACATACAACAGCGCTTCTATTACAGCGCTTGTCATACAAAGCGCTGTAAAAGGCTCCGTTATTTTTAAAATATATTTTCAACAGCGCTTGTGTTTAGCAAGCGCTGTAAAAGGGGCGCTGTAAAAGGCAATTTTTGGCGTAGTGATCAGAACCTTTTGAGTCTGTTATGGTGGTTAATTTTCACGTCGGAGATATTTTAATTTACTAGTTTTTAGACATTGATCATTCAGTTGTTGCTGACTTGCATACTAGTTTGTTGCTGTTTTTTCTTCATTTGGTTGTGTTGTTTTTAGATGGCAGAAGTTAGTGACACTTATTATGGTGTTACTCATCATGAATGATAGTGGTTCCCGATCACTTACTGCCTTTGGGATTATGCCTAAGGATTCTTTGATTATGGAGCCACGGGCCACCGATCACATGCCGTCTCATTTAGAAATGTTTAATTTGTGTTTCACTATTAAAAAATAAAAAAATAAAAACAAATCATTGTGACACTTAATTTTTAGTGATATCTCTTAATTTGTCACTATAGTTACTTTTAATTAGAGATACAATGTCACCTATTTTCATTTATGTGATAACTTAAAAAATAAATTGAAATACTTACATCCAAATAATATTCACTTATTCTCTTTCTTTCCCATTTCCATCTCTCAATTATTTTCATGTTCTTTTTTTTCTCATTCTATTTCCTTCTCCAATTTGTTCAAAAGGTCTTCTCAATTTCAATTCTCTATGTCATCTCAGAAATCATTAAAGCTTTTTCCGATTTCAATTTCCTATTTTTTTGATTCCATCTTCAATGGATTCCTTCAATTTTCGATTCAAACTCAGCGAATTTTTCATTTATTCTCGTTTTTTTTATGATATTCAGAAGTTGCACAAACTCTCTCATTAGCAAATCCACTTTTCTTCGTTGTGCAAAACAATCAATTCACATAATGCTCTCTTCTATCACGCAAGAACCTATCTTCTTTGTCGCAAGAACCCATTCTTCTCTCTCGCTCAACCTCATTTCTAAATGAAAAAGAGGGAAAAAATAGTGTTGGTGAGTGAACATCAATTAGGGTTTTTCTCGTTACTTGCGAGACTTTTCCCCTATTCTCGCAACTTACAATAGAAAAAACGCTTTTAGAGACAAATTTTTCGGTCACTAAATAAAGAAAATCGGTCACTAAATTGAATAGCGACTGATTTAGCAACCAATTTAAATCAGTTGGTAAACTACTAGTCGTTAGTTGTTGTGACCAAATCAGCGACCGTATTTTGCGACCAAATCAGCGACTGAATTTAGTGACCGATTTAGTGACCAAATTTTGTGATCGATTTTGTGACTGAATTTGGTAACCGATTTTGTGACCGATTTTTAGAATGAATTACTGACTAAAATTTGTGATTGATTTAGCAACCACTTTGATTTAATTTATTGTGTCAATAGCGACTGATTTAGGGACAAAATTTGTGACAAATTGTTAGTTTTATTAAATATTTGGTCACCAATTTTATCTCTAAATGTTACTTTATTTATTTTAAATTCATTACATTAATGTTCGAAAGAACAATAAAAACAAATTTTTAATTTGATTTCAATATCTAAAAAGTTAATACACCAAAATCATTTAAAATCATTAATTTCTAAGTACTCAAAATAATAAGATACAATTTTAGTTTAAACAAAATATATTAAATCATAACAAATTACAATATATTGGTTCTTTGAATTAACTTATCACTATTCATCTAACTCTTCATCATTGTGATCACGAACATGGTTATCACAAATCTCATCATCATGATCACCAATCTCATCTTCAAAATTATATCTGCAACATATTAAATAGGTTATTGAGTGAAGGGATAAATAACATGGCATCAATAAAATAGAAGGTAATGCAATGGAAGAAAAAAAATGCAAGTCTGAATTATTGACCTGCATATTTGAAGAAGAAAGATGATAATATCCCGTGGGCAGCAATGTTCGCAATCAATAACATAGTGGCTTTTGAATGGCCTTCTAGGATATCAAAGCTGCTAGGACCTGAAACATTTGAAATAGCATTATTACATATAAGCATAAGAAAATATCCAAGAAAATTGAGCATAGCTCAATACCCATACAAGAATAAGTTCTGCAAATCAAGAAATTGAGAATTAGCATATGTAATATTAATAATAAAGCAGTATAAAGTGTCCTAGCAGGGTGGCACCACTAGAGTGCAGTTCTTGAAACTACCCATTTATTTTGTTTTACTTCACTATTGTCTTCTAGGATATCTAAATGATTCTTCTAGTTAGTTTCAGTCGTCAAGCATCCCTATTAGTTTCTGACACTTAAGTACCACCCATTACTTCACTATTTCTAATCGATTAGGGTTGCTGAATCTTGCGAGACTTGCAACACTTCTACCTTTTCGTGACTTAGGTGATTTTGGTATGAGTTTTCATCTTCGCCTTGATTGCTTTCTGGTTTACTCTAAAAATTCAATTCGATTCTAAGTGACATAAAATTATGACTAAATTAGAAAGTATGACTGACTAAAATTATGAAACTTGGTTGCAATCTTGTGCATATTATTTTCTTAATTAGGTTTTCAAATTTTATGGTATTTATTAAAATTTTGGTCGATCATCTCTGCATTATTTTGATATGCTCATTGATGTATATTTGTTTTCTGTTCTATGCTCTTTTGATTCTAAATCCAGCTCCAATTATAGCTATTTTAATTTTGAATCCAACTCTAGCTTTTCTGATTTAAAATCCTTTGGTTATGATTTTGATTAGCATCAAGTGAATAAAATAGATTTCAAAGCATTGTGAAAATAATAAACATTTCCTAATTGTTAGTTGGTTTATATTGTTTGCTGGAATACCCATAATGCCTTAATCTAATTTTTGCCATTATTTTTAGGCTGCAAAGTCTCTAATTCTTTTTTCATTGTATTCATCCTACCCTTATTGTTAGTTCTTTATATGAAGCACTTGAGATATAGTGAACCTATTGTGCTATTTCCCTTTCTTAATTTATGACATTTCATGGATTATAAAATATGAGCAATTCAACTCTCTAATCTTAGAGACACTTTGAAAAACTTGAAGAATCAAGGATAAAGAAGGGTTAATGTTAACATAAATAAGGGTTAGTGTTCGGTCTTTGATTCTATATTTAGATCTATTTGTTGAAGGACTGATTTGAGGTTGTGAATTTTTTGTTGCTATTGAGAATGAAAATGAAGTCAGGGTCACTGATTTAGTGGAGGAACTACTTTAGATCGTCAAATTTGGATATTTTCGAAATAATGGACTATGCAATTGTGGTTGCTGCTTCTGATTGTCCAAAAGAGTTTAAGTTGAGGAGAGATAAGATTGTTGAGAGGTTGTTCTCTTGTAAGTTGACTCGTTTTTTGGGGTGTGATAAGGTTGAATTGGTTGTGAATGGGGACGATGATCCTGAAGGTTGCAACAAGGATGGTGTTGAGTTTGGAGCTGGTGAAGGTAAGGTGACTGATCATGGATTGATGATGGATGGGAACTTTGTTAGCAATTATAGCTTTGGTGAATCTGAGGCTTTGACCTTAGTTTGTTGGTGAGGTTTTGAGGATTAGACTCTAGAGACATTCTCTATAACCGTGAAGTAGAGGTATGTTTTTTTCTCTCTCTTCCCTTTCATTGATTGACTTTGTTGGATGTTTGATGAGATTTTTTTTTTGAAGGAATTGGTATTGATTTATGGTTTTTAATTGGATGGCATTTTTTTTTCTTCTTTGAAGGTTGAATTCATTTTGTGAATTATGGTCATTGATTAGTACTTGCTTGTTTCATGTTGCTACTGTCTGACTCTATGTTGTTTGAGTCATTGAGGAGGCTTGAGCTGATGGAACTCTTTGGGGATCTTATGAAGGTTTGAATTGAAATATTTTATCGATACTTATTTGATAAACATGTCATGTTTTCATGTTTTGGGGCAATTTGTTGGTTAAGTATGTTCTCTAATCCTTAGTAATTAACTTTTTCAGGCAACTAAGATTGGAAAGGTTGTCAATACTCACCAAAAGCATGGATCAAAGGAAGTATGTCAACTCGTGCGGACTCTTATTGTGTATGATTCTGTTACCAGATAATTGTCTCTCATTCATAATAGTTTATTTTATAAATAAAAGATAGATGATCCTATTTATTTTCTATACATGGATCAAGGAAAAGGCTTTTATGTTTTAACCAATGTTGTCAAATTGTGGCGCTATAGGGCTATAACATAGCCAATTTTGATGAATTCAATAAAACAATGACGCCATCCTAGTTTTGCTATTAGGAAAGTAGTTGCCGCTATTATAGTTTCGGCAAGCAAATGTAGCAGCAATAATACTTAAGCTGGTGCTCTACAATCATTTCCTTTTTATTTGTAAGCAACATGTATGTTGCTGCAACGCTAAAGCTATCCTCTATTTCATACTGTGGATTATTGGCGTTCTCTATTGTCTGCAATCTTCTATTTATAACTATGATACTAACAATGTTGTTATGATAATCCATCTTCAATTCACTGTCATCTTACCCTTATTGTTAGTTCTATTTATAGCAATGTTTTATCTCTAAAAGTTTTACCATAGTAAACAAAGAAATGTAAAAAATGTAAGGAGAATTTTTTTTTTTTTGTTAGTAACTGTCTAAACCTGTTTTGATTCATTGTAGGAGGCTGCTAGGAGAAATGAATCAATTGGTGAGTTCATAATATGTTCATTAACATTTTACCAAAATCAAATAATGTTATCTCATATTTATTTTTATCTAAAGTTTGAATGTATGCAATTTCCTTTCGGTTAGGTTTTGGCGCTAATGCTGAATATAAAGCTCTTCCAACTGGACCAAATTGTGCCATCGAAAAGGAGGACACCAAGGTAATTATCATTAATTAAAAAGACACGAATGATCATTTTACATCTATCTCAGAATATATATGTAAACTTCATTCTTTAAGGCTATAAAACCACACTCTTAACACTAGATAGACAGTTATAATAATATGGTTATTAATTTGCAGGTGACTATTTTGGAAAATATGTACCGGAAGGAATTTGGGCTTCTAGTTTATGTTTGGATTTCATTTCTTTCACTATAGATTACTAAGGTTTGATCTTTCATAACATTTAATATAATATAAACAGAATAAAAGTTTATAACATGCAATTTTTCTAACTTGTGTCCAATTTTCTCCTATTGATAGTAGATGCATCTTTGTGTCAATCATGAGGTGGACTTTTATAATAACTTGTTAGGAGGTTGTTTGTTGTTCATTAATGTACAGGAACTTCAGCTTGTCCCACGGGGATGTTTTATTGCAGAAACCTAGGAAGGAAGCCACAATTTATAGTTTCTTCCCATGTTAATGATCGTTATTGTTTGTGGTAAATATTTTCTCCTATAACTTTTTTTCGTTTTCGTGTTTATCTTTCCTAGTTTATTGTTATGGTTGTTCATTGACATTTTACTCTCTAGAGGCATTAATTTATTTAAAAACCATGGATTGTATATGGTTACCTTTGAAATTGTCTAGATGAAGATCAAATAACACATTAATCTCCATATTTACCACTTGCAAATGGAACTAAGTAGTTTGTTTAGTTATAAATGTATCAAATTTTGGTTCACTTTTTCTTACTAGATAAAGTTCTTGTGGTAACCAACAATAATGTGAATGATGATTCTTCATTTGAAGAGGAAAAACCAACAGCATAATAACACTGGAATCAAATGCTATTTTCCCACTTCAGAGATATCTCTTTGGATATGTAGTTGAAACAACAATAGCATTGATCTTGTCCCAACACCGCCAATATGCACTGCAAACTAGAGAGCTCAGGGAAGTCATTTAAGGTCTAGCATAAAGCCAACTTACTTAGTGTCTTGGTTAGATTTGGATTCCCTATTCCAATATTTACTTTTTATATCCATATCCAAAACTATTTGGAGTATTTACTAAATATTTTTTTTACGAAGATGATGATTGTACTTCATAAAATTAGTTTGCAGTTTATCATAATAAATGTTAAGAAGCTCATTCTGATTTCTGTTGAAAGTTTATTGAATCTTTTAGAGAAAAATAACTATTCATTGTATGCTTTAATAGAATTAGTAAAATTAAATTATATTTTATTGTATGTTTCAATGGAATAAGTTAATAAAAATGAATAAAAATTTAAATTTAATTTATTGATATTAATAATTTAGAAATACAATTAGTAGAGAGATAAAATAAATTTAATTTAATAAATAATAATAAGTTTTAGTGACAGACAATACCGTAGAAATAGATCAATTATTTTATTTATATTTATCTAATTTTTAGTGACAGTCATTATTGTAGGTAGAAATCAAAAACATTTAGTGACAATCCTCATAACATGTAGTGACAATCCTCAAAGTGTAGCAAGACGTTCCCTTAAAGTTGACCGTAGGTTTAAGTGTCACTCAAAGTATTATTGACCTTTACCTATAGTTTTTAGCTTTTAGTGACAAACGTTGTGTGTCATGATAAGTCAATTTTTTTGTAGTGTTTCTTTATCTAATATTGATTATATTAATGTTCTTGACGGTTCTTGTGATCATGTTGTTGGGTTTGGGAATATTGAATTCCAACTGTATTTTACATTGAAAAATGTGTTACATGTTCCAACAATCTCTCATAACGTTATATTTAGTCGTATGTGTACCAAATATCATAATTGTGTAGTAATCTTTTGTATTCTCATTGTCATTTTTGAAGACCTTGCAAAAGGGAAGACGATTGTAGTTCCAAAGGAACAAGGAGGGTTGCATTATTTGTTTGATAAACAAACTGATCAGAAGGTGTTGTCATCGACATTCTAGTCTCGGTCAAACTCTCAAGCTTCACAAATATGGCTTCAGCACAAGCGTCTTTGTTATCCTCCTTTTTTCTCTAATGAAGTCTTTGTTTCATTCTGTGTTTATAAAACAATTGTTTAATCATTTAAGTGTGATAGTTGTGAGTATTCTAAGCATCATTGTGCTAATTTTGCTTCTAGTACTAATAAAATTGTTGAACCATTTGATCTTATTTGTTCCAATGTTTGGGGACCCTCCTTTCTTCTAATATTTCTAGTGCAAGATGGTTTGTTTTGTTTATTGATGACCTTAGTGAAGTAACTTGGCTTTATTTGATTAACGATAAATTAGAAGCACCTTAATTATTCATTCAATTTTATAATATGACACAAACACAATTTTGCTAGGTATATGTTAATCATAGTCTTTCAAGTTTTAATAGTAAACAAAGGATTATTCAGGAATTCACACGTGTTGACATCCCACAACAAAATAGAGTTGTAGAAAGGAAAAATTGCTACTTACTTGAAGTTGTTCGAGCTTTGCTCTTCTAAATGTTTGTTCCAAAGTCATATTGGAGTTAAATAGCATTTACAATTGTCTATCGAATTAATCCTATGCCTTCTCGGGTTTTAGTTAATGTTAGTCCAATTCAATATTTGACCTCACTTTTCTCTTGTTTCTATCATGTAGAGCCTTGAGCCTCAAATATTTGAATCTCTTGATTTTGTCTATGTTTATAAGCAACACTGAACTACATTGGATTCTTGTATAGTTAGATATGTCTTTTTTGTTATCATTCTAACAAAAGAAGGTACAAATGTTATGATCATCCCAGTCGTAAGTACTTTGTTTCGAAATATGTAATTTTTCATGAAAATGTTTCTTAATTCATTCGTCTTCAACTATAGGGGAAGAACATGAATGGCTTGGAATTTGAGTTTGAATTTATGGTCCTTGGCACTCGCTTTCCTAAGGCACCTACTTTTGCTCCATCTTTGGTTTTGAGAGACATGTTTTATCCCCTAGTTCTAAGATAAATGTTTCTACTCCATCTCCTAATCTTGAATTTGAGCCTCCTTCTGATTTTATTCCTCCTTATGAAGGCTAGTAAGCCAATTTTTGTTTATAAGAGAAGAAGTAAACTTGGCATGATCCATAAAAAAACTTTAATCAATTAAGTCGGAGGTAAATATTGAAAATGATCTTTCTATTGGTGATTCTCACACTTATGGTAATTGTGATACTATTCTAGATGATTTAACTATTGTTTGGGGAAAAGATAAAAGATCATGTGACTCTAAATATTGATATCTTATTTCTCAATTTGTCTTCTCTAAACATCTTTCACCACAATATGATGTTTTTATTGTCCAAGCTATGGATGAAGAAATGAAAGCACTTGAACAAAAATGAAAATTGGGGATTTTTTTATAAGCAAGTAGTTAGTTGGATGTAGGTGGAGCCAATAAGGTGCCTCGATTGAGGAAGGCCTTATACGGGCTTAAGTAGTCCCCTCAGTTGTGGTATGGAAGATTCAAAAAAGGAAATGGTGTGATGGGACTATAAGCAAAGCCAATGAGATCGCACTCTCTTTTTTCAAACATTCACAAGGAGGAAAACTGATTGTACTTCTTTTTTATGTTGATGATATTATTATTAAAAGAAATGATTTGACTGAAAAACAACTACTCAAAGAGAAATTATCAGCAGAATTTGAGATAAAAGGCCTTGGGCATCTCAAGTATTTCTTAGGAATTGAGTTGGCCTACTTAACGCAAGACATTTTTATCTCTTAAAGGAAGTATGCACTTGATCTTTTGCATGAAACATGAAAACGTGGATGCAAACCATCGACAGTTCCCAGTGAGCAAAATCATAAGATGAGTTATGAGGAGGAAAATGCCAAAGTACAATATCAAAGATGAGTGGGAAAGTTGGTTTACTTGACACACACTAGGTAGAATTTGTCTTATGCAATTAGTATGGTAAGTCAGTTCATGCATGATAGGGTAAGACATTTACAAGCTATAGAACGTGTTCTAAAATATATCAAAGCTACTCCAAGGATGGGACTCTTGTTTAAAATAAATGGAAGTCTAGCTATATGGATGCATACACCGATGTTGATTATGCAGGTTTAGTATGTGATAGAAGATCTACTTCAAGCTATTGTTATTTCTTGTGTGGAAACCTTGTTGCTTAAGGAGTAAAGAGCAAAGTGTAATGGCTCGATCAAGTGCTGAGGTAGAATATAGAGTTATGGCACAATGAATTTGTGATTTATTGTTGATGAAAATTGTGCTTGAAGATTTGAAAATAAGGTGTGAAGGTCACTACAAAAAATTGAACGTTTAGCGACAGTGAAAATCTGTAGGTAAACGCATAAAAACCGTAGGGATAGGCAAAATTACCTATACTGACGGGGTTTTTTTTCGTGGTATATAATTACCCAATACCTACGAATTTTCGTCATGGCTATACGGTATAGCGACAAATTTTTTTCCGTTGCGGTAAACATTTGATTTTACCTACGGATATTTTACCATTGGTATATACTTTAGCCATAATTTATAAAATTTATACCTACAGTTTTGATTCTGTTGCTATACATTTAAGTGATAACTTTTTTCTGTTAGTATAGGTTTTAACGCTAACTAATTTATTATAAATATTAATTTTTTATTATCAATAAAACTTATATAATAATTTAAAATTTGATTTCATAAAATTAACAAAATATAAATACACAATGAAATATATATATATATATATAGTTAAGAGTCAAAATAAAATTAAAGGTGTTCATTATATATATTAAAAATTAACATAAAAGTCTTACAACTTTCAATCAATAGTTAAACAATGTTCACCATAGGGTACTCTAGTGAATTTTTCCTCAGTAATGGAAAAAGTCTTACTAACATGTAAAATAGACATCGTGTGTCATTCATAACAATCTCAAAAAACATTAAGAAATTGAGTCCACTAAATTAACAATATTCCATCTTCAACAACAAATTAGCTTTTAATCTTCACCTACAATCAATAAAATAAAAAATGAATAAATACACGATTCAATATAAAAATATTACTAATAAAATAGAAAAAATATTAATGATTTTAATTAAAATTAACTAATACTATCTAATTACCATTTTCATTATTTTCGTTGTTGTTTGAACCATGTGAATTCAAATGGTTTTGAGCACTAGTTGAATCAGGAACCTATCACAAAAAATAGAAAATATTACTTATGAAAAATACGAGTGTGGAACTTATGAAGTTAGTTGGATAAGATTAATAACTTATGATATACCTGTGTTGCAGCTTGTATTATATCATCCACATCTTCTCTAGAAAATCGATTTTGAATTAAAGTCATCATATTTGCTAACAAGTTTTCCATATTCTTAACTCTTTCACGCAACTCTTCATTTTCAGATGTACAAACCTTTGATTTTTTAGAATGAGGAATCTTGCCCATACATCGCACACGTCCGTTTTTATCAGGTCCTTGTACTTGATAAAATATGTCATCCTTCCAAGACATAGAACCTTGTGTGTCTTGGGTTGATTGAGAAGTTTCAGCCTCAATACTATGTTTTTTTAGTTCTTCCTAAAAAATAAAATAAAAATTATTAATGATTGAAAATACCAAATTGACATTTGAAGCATATAGTACTGCAATAAGGTCCAATTAAAAATCCAATACAATCATCATACAATTGAAAATAAAATTCAGCACTTTGTCGATACGATCATCAATATTTCTCATAATTTGTGTGTCTTGCCCATACATCGCACACGTCCGTTTTTATCAGGTCCTTGTACTTGATAAAATATGTCATCCTTCCAAGACATAGAACCTTGTGTGTCTTGGGTTGATTGAGATGTTTCAGCCTCAATACTATGTTTTTTTAGTTCTTCCTAAAAAATAAAATAAAAATTATTAATGATTGAAAATACCAAATTGACATTTGAAGCATATAGTACTGCAATAAGGTCCAATTAAAAACCCAATACAATCATCATACAATTGAAAATAAAATTCAGCACTTTGTCGATACGATCATCAATATTTCTCATAATTTTGTTCAACACGACGAGACCAAACACGTTGAGATATATTGAAATTTCACTAAAGAGAAACTAGATAGTGGATTGATAAGTACAACATTTATTCCTTTTGAACATCATATGGAAAATGTCTTGACAAATGATAGACCAACAGAACAATTCAAGCAACTTACTTACATGCTAGGAATGATAGATATCCATTCACCAACTTGAGGGGGAGCATTGAAAATATTTAAATTAGTGTTTATTTATAATGAATGTATGTCAAAGTGTGAGTTGTTTTGCTCATATTGGTCTAAATAAAATCTAAAAACAAGTCTTTTTGGTATATTCTTTTGTTTGATACCATACGAATATTCTTTCACTGTTCCTAATTTAATCTTGTTTGTATAATATGTCTTAAATGCACTATTCTTTAAATGACGTCAACTACAAAGTTGATCCTTGTCCCTTTCTGAGTTGACTTAAAAGCATTTAAGACGATGAAATTGACTTTAATGTGAGAAAGAAAAATGTGCTATATAAATCCAGCAAAGAGAATGTTTTTCTGCATTAGACAAAACGTCCTTTTTATGTAATTTTATGTGATTCTTTGTTATTTTGTGATTGAGATATTTAAATTATAATCAATTCATGTTATCAATCTAAAATTACTCAAAAGCACATGTTAGATAAAAAAAAATATCATAAATCTTAAAATTATACTTTAAAGTAGTTGTTATCTTTAAAATATTACATTGAAAATTTTGCCTCAACACAAAAATCAAGCACTAAAAAAATACTTTCAAAATATCTGCCACATTTCATAAGCTCTCTTACATTTATTTTCAAATTTATTACAAATAAAACTATATATTCACAAAATTTTGAAAGAAAAAAGACTAAAACCAACAAACCTTACACCTTACCTTACACCTTACCCGTTTTCGGGATGTTCACACACGTATACTTCAAACTAATTTTACTTACATTGTCGTTATATAGCATATTAAAGGGAAAAGGGTGCAAATAGTATAAAAGAAAAATTTCCAAACAAAAACTTTCAAAATCATAAAAATGATGAGTACACATGTGGAGAAAGCCTACGCTTAGGGTGCACTGATAATGGCACGGCTCGTTGAAGAGTCAATCCATAAGCTTCATCCATATTCATCGTTTTCTCGTCAAGCCCATTTTCAAGTTCCCAATTAAAAGAATGGGCCAAGGTAGCCGTTAGAAGTTGGACCATACGAAGCCCAAGACTCATCCCAACACATATTCTGCGTCCAGCGCCAAAGGGTATGACCCCAAAATCATTTCCCTTAACATCAACGTCACACTTCTCACCCCCTTGTAAGAACCTTTCCGGTTTAAACTCTAATGGGTCATTCCATTCTTTGGGATCACGAGCTATGGCCCATATATTAACCAAAAGAGTTGAACCCTTTGGAATATGGTAACCAAAAATATCACAACTTTCTGATGCAATTCGTGGGAGGGAAAGAGGTGTTGATGGGTGTAAACGAAAGGTTTCTTTTATCACTGCTTGTAAATAAGTTAAGTTAGGTAAATCTTCTTCTTTTACATTCCTGTCTCGTCCAACAACCAGGTCCAATTCTTGTTGGACTTTGGCTAGAATTCTTGGATTTCGAAGCAATTCTGCAATGGCCCATTCAGTGGTGCTTGATGATGTGTCTGTTCCAGCTGCAAACATATTCTGGACCAAAAAAAAAAACCATAAATAAGTTAGTATAATATTTTGAATAAATTTTAGTTCAAATCAATTTCAAAATAGTTATTCAAAAAATGAATTTTGAAATTCTTTTGATAGAAAAATATAACTTTTTTTTGAGAAAAATAAATATAAAAATTTCTCAAAAAAATAATTTTCGATAAGCTTTTGGTAAGATTTTTTTGATTATTTTTCGAGAAAATAAATATAAAAAAATTCAAGAAAAAAGTTTCTTTTTCAGAAAAAAAAAATGTTTTTGATTTTTTTCTTAAAAATTTTTCAAGAAAAAATAATTTAATTAGTTTCTTTGAAAAAAATAGTTTTGATATTTCCTTTTATTTTTTTTTTTGAAAAAATTAAATTTCAAAATTTTGTATGGAAAAAAATATTAATTGAGGTTATAAAAATTTTTAAAGTATTAAACTAGTTTTTTAATTAAGTTTGATAAACTAAATTGTTTTAATTATCTAATTCAATTTGTGAACTATTTAAATAATTTAATTTTTTACAATGAAGTACAATTTAATTTATCAATATTATTCAAGTAATTATATTTTTGCATTCCACTAATCTTAGATGGGCCTCATAAGGGAAAAGTAAAATAGTATCCCAAAAATCCTGGCAAGTTGATCGACGTTAAGATGAGGACCAAGAGTTACATTTGGAATAATAAAATAAAGCTCAATATGTTGCTCTTTATGAATTTGGGCTAAAAGGGTTTGTTTGAAATTTAGTTACAATCAGTCTTTGGGAGAGGTGTAAGTCGTTCTTGACTTTTTAAATAAGTATTTGATATTATAAATATTCTAAAAAGATGATTATCAAATTTTACTCATATTAATATTTATAAAAGTATATTATACATTAAATTGATAGTAAATAACTAAATAGAAGTATTAAACTGATAGTAAATTTTTTTAAAAATAAAACATAATTGATAGTAATTAATTAAATATAAAAATTAATTGACGATTTAAATTCCTAAAAAAATTGATGATTTAATAAAGTTAGGGACGTTTTCAACATATTTATAATTTTTATAAATAATTTAGTGGATTATTCATTATATATAAAGAAAAAGAATAATTTATTGGATTACTCATTAAATATTTAATAAAATGTCCATTGCAGTAAACTTAGACAAATGATTGAAAGAAAATTAGTTCTAAGTCGGCGTTCAGATGAAGTTTCGCCGTCAGTGTTAGAAAAGAATTGAAAGAAAATGATAAGTGTTTAACGTGAACTAACATTTCAATTATTTTTTAATTATAATAAATTAAGATCTTGACATACTTTAAATTGAATTAATTGGTTTTTATTTTATTTAAACAAAACACTAATATTTTTAGATGCTTACTTTTGAACGAATTTTGTTTATAGTTGTCAATAAATTAACCATATTTTTTTAGTAGGAGTGTATATGCTAGTAAGTTATATAGCTAAAAGTTAATTTTAAATTAAGTCTTAAGCTAAAAATAATATTTTTAAAGCTATTTATAATAGCTAGTGGTAGTAAGTTACAAAGCACTTATCATTATATTTATTATATTTATGTAAAAGTTATTTTTGACGAGAGATAAAATTACACTCACATAAATTAATTGTTAAGATTAATCTATTTAATAATATTATATCGGATATGATCTACATAATAGTAATTTTAATCTAACTGTTGATTTTTTTTAAAAAAATTATTTATCAAATATAATGT
>JBBPBT010000670.1:2045476-2065336 GCA_037974875.1 Cicer bijugum
ATATTGCACATATAATCATAAATATTTGCAAAAGAGACTAAAGTTAATGGACTAAAATTAAGATATTAAAATTAAGGGGGTTAAAATAATCCAATTTTAAAACTTAGAGACCAAAAATATATTTTAACATAAATTAAAAAGTTTTACTTTATCAATATAATACAATCAGATATTTATTTAGAGGTAGTTATGATAAAAGTAAAATATTTTTAATAATTCAATAATTCTGTTGGAGTCACTGTGTAAAAATGATTTACACTTAGTAGTAGAATTAGATCATTTTTAATATACATTTTGTGCATATCCCATTGTTATCGTGCTTGGTTTAATGTCAATATTATTATATCAACGAGGACAATACAAATTCCAAGGTGTTGAATATTTTTTTCCGAACATTCAAATCCTTTCAACAGAAATAAATAAATAAACCATCCTTCCAAAAAAAATTAGAATTAAAAAATTGTCCCAACAAAAAATTAATATTTAAAATCCTTGAAATTAATTTGTTCGCGTGATACAGTAATAAATTTTTTGTTTAAAGAAATTGTTGAGTGATAAATAGATTGATATCTTGTCTAATATACACAAATCCATTAATTTATGAGCAACTGTGGCATTATATGGAGTTTAATCATCTCTCTTATTGTTCATATGTATTTTATCAAATATTGTTTGACCACTTTAGTATAAAAATAAAGACTCCGGTATAGACCTCTAAAAAATGTCTAAGAGTGCGCTTTTATTATTTTTAATAAAAAAATAAATTCTATAATAATAAAAAATTAAAAATAGATATAATTTAATGTTAACATTTATTAAAAATAATAAACTAGGTCCATCTTTGAACCGGATGGATATCAAAGGTTCGCTTCATTCTTACAATTCAAAATAAATGTATAAAATAAAACACGTAATCCGCTTTAAACAAAAAATATGCATAGCCAACATTTTACTATATACATGCATATTGCTCATTACGTATAGGTATTTTCTTATAATTAAATGTGTTCATGAATATAAAACGTATAGATAGGTCTTTGATGTACACAAAACAACGTGTTATATTTTCACACAAAATATAATTTTCCAACTAATATATTCACTTGAAAACTTTTACCGGATGAAAAAACTTTATCTCGACTATTATTCCATTGACATATATTTGATAGAGATTTATAAGAATTTTAACAAACAAAAGAGAGTAAGCCTTAAAGAATAAAGAATATATTGATAACTCAATTAATCTACATGTTAACTAACCTGACGCACGTGTTTGAATTCATCTAAAGATTTGTTGGAAAAGAGGTGAATAGAGGAGAGTTTTCGGAGCAATCGCCACCTCGGACCATAAGAAGCGAACACAAGATCTTGATAATTATAGGCCATGTATTTAGCTCCGGCATTAGGTGGTCGACTACTAAAATTAGCATCATGAACCTTCAAGAATTGTTCGGCCACGGAGGCCGAAGCCGCCACGATGACATCCACAAACCCTAATTTCAGGTGCATCAAAGGGCCATAAGTTTTAGCCAAGGCTGCCAGAGAATGGTGTGGAACAGGACCTAGGTGTGGCATGTTTCCTATTATGGGCCATGGTTTTGGTCCAGGTGGGAGTGGTAGTTTAAAAGATATTTTTGTTGTTAAAAAACGGTATATGATGATAGATAATGTGAAACTAGCGAATGCAATGAGCCATAAAGACATGGTTTGAGGTATGAAGATTGTGAAGGACAACGATCGATTTTAATAGACAAAAATAAAAGAACTAGTATTAATTGTTGTCTTAAATTAAGCTAAGCCAGAATGGTTGGTATTTATAAAGGAAACGTTTATGTTGACTTTACTCGTTTCGTTTATTCGGAACCACATAGGCAAAATGGCGGTGACTTGCGCAATCGTTATTGAACTAACAGATTTCTTTTTATAACAACTAACAAAATATTTATGCATTCAACTGTATCACGTAAATATAATAATCTAATTTAATAGAGGAATGTTATTTAATCACAATTTTAAACATAAATACAAACACAACTATTTTATATGTATATGCTATACACATATACAATATATTATACACATTTGTATTCTCTCTTTATTAATACACCTCTATTACTCTCTCTTCATTAATTAATAATAAAATCAAATTAAAAACACCATATTTTCTCTCTTCTCTCTCTTTCTTTTCATGTTCATATATTTTCTTCAGCTCTCATTTTCTCTTTTCTCTCTCTTTTCTCTCTCTCTTCCTTTTGGATCAATCAACTAATTTTGGTATTGACCTAAATTCTATTTTTCACCTGTATTTTTTATACATTGCTCTTCAAATCTACATTTTTTAGATTTTTATTTTATTTTTTAAAATAAATTTTTATTTTATTTTTTAAAATTAATTTTTATTTTATTTTAGCTCTTCTGATATTTTCTTTAACTGTTTACTTTTGTCGTTTTTGGCTCATACACAATTTTTTGGGGTTTTTTTTTGCGTGTTTCTTTTTATGGTTAATAGTGTAAATATTATTGATTAACGATGCCCCACTCAGTCTGTCTTGGAAAAAGTGAATGAGAAGTTTATCGTTATGAGCATGAGATGCCATTTTTCTGCAATACATAGTTAGATGATTTTTAGGACATGTGTTTCCCTTGTATTTTTCAAAGTCAGGAATCTTGAATTTGGGAGGGATAGTCACATCAGGAACCAAGCACATATCGAAAGTTTCGAGGCCATAAACATTATACCCCTCAATAGCTTTTATTCTCTCTTCCAAGACCTGAAATTTTTACTTTGATTGTGTATCATCCCCAATGTGAGGTTGATGCCAATTCCCATTAGCATCGAAATTGGGTACTTGGGGTGCAATAAATGGAGTATTTTTCGAGGGTAGAGTGTTTTGGGGATTTAAGTGGTTTGGGTTGTTTTCCATGGGGTTGACGACTAAGGGTTGAGTATAACAGGGTGGAAGACCGTACATAGGAAATTGTATAGTTGTTGTACGAGGTTGTTGGATAGTCGGTGTAAAGCCTGGTGGGTGAGAATGAGTGGTTTGTTGTTCTTCATTTACAGTCGGAGGATTCTCATCTATGTTCTCCTTCCTTGACAAAGCCTGTATAGCTTCTAAGATTTGATCAACCTTGTCCTTTAATTGGTTGACATCCATTCTCATCACCTCTTGATTTTGCTCAAGTTCTTCCATGATCTTTGAGTTTGCACGAGTCCGATAAGGATGTCGGGGAAACAACTTTATTGATTTTTTCGGTTTTTTTTTTTAAAAAAAAACAATAAAAAATTTATGAGTATGTATTAAACATGAATGAAATGCAGTTATTATCTCCTTTTTTATGTGGATGTTGGGGAATCATAAGTCTTGCACGAATTATTAATGAAAGAAGAACATGGGAATCGATAAGCAAAACAGCAAATCCTTCATTGATGAGAAAAAAGTACATTGCATTTTAATTAAAAAGCTACATCGACTATGGTATTTCAATCATCTTTTCCAAAAGGACAACCGATCTTCTCCTCCAATTCTTCTACTAAATGTTTGCAATATTCGACGAACTTGTAGACTTTAATTGGAGTATTGAGTGGGTGCATGATTGCATCAATCTCTCTTAAGTGTTTCAGAATTTTTATGATTGCCTGATTAGCTAGCATGGCCAATTTTGAAAAGTAATATTTCAAATGTTTTCCTTTATCTTCCAACCCTTTATAAATCTCTTGATTCTTCAATTGTCCAAGCAACACCATGAAACGCTCCTCCCAATATATGGTTTCATCCTTCAAGTCATCATAGATATTTTCTTGATAATCAATGTAATTCTTCAACTCACTAGAAGTTTCCATTTCTGTTTTTAGCGCATCTTGGTGTTTTGAGAGTAATTCTTCAATTTCTTCTTTCCGTTGCCTCTCATCCCTTACTTGACTCTCGTATTTAGCTACCATTTCTTTTAGTTGTTTCTTTAAATCTTCAAACTCTTTTTTTACCTTCTTCTCAGAACTTGTTGATTTTGTCCACAACTGCCTCCACATGTAGGCTTCTTCAATAGCTGCATCATTTTCTTCATTTTGCACATCTAACTCTTCATTTGCACCTCTCAAATAAATTTGTATGTCAAGTTTATTTTCTTTTTCAGTTTTCAACCTCTTGTTGCTTCTTTCAATAAACTGACTTTTACATGTGTTTTCTAATCGTAAGTTCTCGTTTTCTTGGGAGACTTTTTCTAACTTTGCTTGTAGCTCTTTTTTCTCATCTTAAGATTTTAACAATGATGCTTTGAGCTCTTCTATTTCTTCACTTGTAACAAGGGTGGTTTCAGGCATATCCTGATCACTTGAGGCTGTATTGTGGAAAGGCAGCTTGATTTCTTGGACTCTTTTCTTTACCAATTGTTGATAGGGTTCTTGTGTGCTGCAACTTCTACATCCGACTGTTTTTCCTTTTCTAATGATAAACTCCCAAGCTCGACTTATCCTTCTCAACATTGATGGGTCTACTATACCCCTATTGTGCAAAACAAAAGCCACCAATGACCTATCATCTGGTTTATCCAACATGGGGTAGCCAAGTTGTCTCAGAGCTACCATTGGATTTTAATTAATACATCCTTTCGTTCCCATGAGAGGTATATTTGGAAAATCTCCGCATCGACATATTACCTCTTCCACTCCTTGTTCTCTATAATACCATGAAATTGTATCCCCAGTAAGACTAGCTATACTCTGCGCCTATTCACAATTACTCTTAACCCCAACATGATACCCTTTCTTGAACATGTGAGACACAAACCAAGTATATAACACTGGAACACAACACAAAATTGTTCCCCCCTTCTTCTCATGTCGCATGTGCAGAGAGTAGTATACATAAGCAAGAATCGCGGGAACTGGGTTTTGTTTATGTTGGTTAAAAGCTAAGAATACATTTATGGCAGCAAAATCTACAAAGTTATCAAGGTTTGGGAATATAACAATACCGTAGATAATGAGGGCCAAAACATCTATAAAAGTACTCCATTCTTCTCTATCGGCTAAATCTTGACACTTTTGCTCCAGATATTTTCTTGAAAACCCATGAATAGCCCCTTTTTCCTCTTTTGTACTTGCCAACTCTCTTATGTCGATCTTCAACACTTCAGCAATTGTTTCCAACTTCGGTGGTTGCCTAGTATATCGATAAGGATTTCCTCTTTCTAAGGAGTAACCCAATATTCGTTCGAATTCCTCTAATGTTGGGGCCAATTGAAAATCTTGAAAGGTGAAACATCTTAAGAGAGGATCATAATACTGAGCCAATGCGGTGAGGGCACCTGTTTGCACATTTACTGCCAAGAGATTTAGGATTTTCCCATATTTGTGAAAGAAACTATCACGTTGTATAGTTTTCATTTGATTGCTGATGTCTCTTAAACTTTTCAAATCATGTTGCTTGAACTTTAAAAGTAAGGTTTTCCTTTTTTCCGATCCCATTGTTCACTTAAATAACACGTGACTAAGATTTGTATGATTCCCCAAAAATCCTGAAAATTAATGCAAAATGCTATTATGTTTTATTTTTTCTTAGAAAAAGAGAGAAAAAAAATATCATGAAGTATGAATGAAACTAATATATGTAAATTCTTGAATATATGAAATAATTTATTGGTTTTTTACGAATATTCTTACAATGAAAGGGTCTATTGGCTTATGTAGTGAAATTCTCACAAGGGAGACTCTATGGTTCTAAACACAGTTCCTAGAGCCAATAATCCTATTTTGGAAAATTGTCAACAACAATAGGTAAACTATTTTGGAGTGACAATAACCTCAACAGGATCAAACTCTAGATGAGATCTTCATGCTAAACAAACAGGATGTACATCCAGAAGGCTACCACTACGCAATCTCAAATCTAAACTTAAGTCTTGTTCAAACCCGGGTATAAGGTTCCACTCATAAGTGTGTGTCTTAATAAAAGTGTAGGCGTTACATAAACATAATTCAATAAATCCATAATACAAACAAAACATATATACATATACAAAATAAATAGATAAATAAAATAAAATAAAATAAAAATGATCTACTAGCTTAAAAACATTATAATGTCAACTAATACTTATTAAAAAATAATAAACACATAAAGAAAATGAAAATGAAAACGAAAAAAACAAACAAATATAGAAAAAGTTAAAAAAAAAAATATGCACAATTAATTTGTTAGGCTTGACACTCTAAAAGCCCCCAGTGGAGTCGCCAGCTGTCGCGGCCTAAAATTTCGAGTTTTTCTCGAATTCAATGGAGTCACCACCAAAATGTATTTTAAAATAGGGAAAATATTGGGAAACCCTTAAAAATAAAAAAAAATAAAAAAAATGGTCTTTGAAACCAGATTTTGTGTTCGGGAGTCGATTATGCGTAGGGAAGGTATTAGCACCCTACAACATCCGTTAAAAAAACAGTTACCTATAATTAATTGTGCAAAATTATATCAATTTAAATATACATATTTTTGTTTATTATTAAATATGAATATAAATTATTTTTTATAAATGTAATTTTTTGAGATAAAAGTGTGTTAAAAAAGAGTAAAAGAAAAAGTTTTTATTATTGTGCTTGACAAGAGTGTGATCTTGCACCTACGTATCTCCCGGTGCGATGGAGAAATCAAAGCTACGTAGTTCTTGGTAGAAAATGCAGATGTGTTAATTGCTTTTAAATAAATTGTATTTTAATTTTGACAAACATAAAGAAATAAATTTGTTTGATTTGGATAATTATTTTAAAATATGAGTTTTAAGACGATCGAGTTGTACAACTCGTGTACCAAAACTCAAAGTAAAAAAATCAGATGTCACATCTAATTTAGTACTTTTTTTTTTTAGAATATTTGATTATTTTTTAAACTAGAGTTTTAAGACCATCAAGTAGTACAACTTGTGTCTTAACAACTCAAAGAAAATGTCATGTCTAAAAAAGAATTTTTAAAAAAAATGATAAAAAAATACTAGTTTTAGAACTATCAAGTTGTACAACTTATGTTCCGACAACTAATAGATTAAAAGACAATACATCTAATCAACTTTAAAAAATTTATTTATACATTTAGCAGATTTAATATTTATTATAAAATTAATTGAATTTAATATAAAAATAAGACTTATTAAAAAAAAATAAAAATAAAAGAAAATGCTAAAAACATAAAACTTATAAAAGACCAATGACCTTAAAATTAAATTTTTTTTTTTATATATAACCATAAAAAAAATATCAAAATAAATTAATAAATATATAAAAATAAATCAACAGAAAAATAAATATACGCCAAAAATATATAACTAAACTAATTTAATAAATTTAGTCTATTTTAGTAAATTTAATAAATATATAATCCTAATTTAAAAACTAACTTGAGATAGAATAGACTAAAATAAATGATCAGGATTTGGTCAAGGAAGTTACTAAAAACTACCCTAATTTAATAAATGAAAATGCAAGGCAATTGAAACCCTAAAACAAACATAAACACCGCTGAAGGAGAAGGAGCGTAGAAAAAGGACAGACGCGGCCAAATATGAAAGACGTAAAAATGAGCCATCTCACAAGAGGAAAATATATTGAGAACCAGTGGAAGATTTGATTCTTATGGCCAACAATGACAGGTTTGTATAGCAACTACTGATTTTATTTTCTTGATTAACAACTTAATTGATATACTAATTTCAGTAATGAATACAACTTGTAAAATGAAAACAAATACCTTAATCCTTCCTTCTGTTTGTTTTGTTTTCTCGCTTTCTCCTATTACCCTTCCTATTTTCTTCCTTTTCTTTTTGAGTGTTTTTCCGTTTTTTTTTCCTTTCTTATTCTCTTTCCCTATTTTGATTTTTTCATCAATTTATAGGCAAACTAGTGAATGTTTTTGTTTATTAGGTAAACTCAAGTTCTAGATCTTACCTTGTTTCACACTAATACAAAGAAAATAAAAGTTTGTTTCCTTTGTCAGGAGGTTGTGTATCCGTGTGAAGGATAGGTCTTTGGCAGGAGGTTGTGTATGTGGGTGAAGAAGAGGAAGCGTGAAGAAGAATGTGTTTGCTTTTTGGTTTGCTGATAGGAAAGTTTTCTGATAGGAAAGCACAGGAAAAGGAAAAGGACACTGTAAACTTGCTTGTGTTTGTGTTGCCAATCCAAACATAGAAAAAAACTAAATTGGGTTGTTGTAATTCAACTATTATTTTTTATATTATTTAAAATTTGGTATACATTTAAATTTGGATTGTAAAATACTAACTTTTGTATATTTCTGTTAATAAATGTAAAATATTTATTAAACATATTATTATTGTTATTGTAAAAATAATTTTAAATTATTGGGACAAAAATTAGGTACTACAGTTGCCAAATAGAATAGGCAACATTTTTCATGCGTCTCATATGCGAGCGTTGCCTATTACTTTTGGCAACATTTATTTTGCACTTTTGGGCACACTATTTATAAACATTGCCTAAATTATACGAATAGGGAACAATTTTTCAACGCATCTAAGGCAATATGTTTTAATTGTTGTTGCAACTGACAACAATTAATAAATGTTGCCTTAAAAGAATACAATTAGAACATTAATAAAATGTTGCTAGAGCATATAGGCAACAATTTTAAATTGTATTCATATTATATAGATACAATTTTTATTTTTCTATCATTTCAATATAAATCATAAACTAGACATTATGCTATTATTTTATAATAAATTATTTTATAAACTTAATAATTTAAAATTAGATACACAACTCTTTTAATTTTAAATCTTCTCTTTTATTTTACTTATAATAATTATACATAACTTAAAAGAATTGAACGAATGAAAACATGCTTGAAATTTAACACAAGTTGTTAACTAAGTTGTATTCAAATACATAGTACATAGTAACCAAAATGTCATAACATAATATATAAAGTTTAGCACTTTAAAGTATAAGTCTAGCAAAATAACAAAATATAGTTTTTTGAAGTTTTGACGCTTCAATTAAGTACAAGCCTAACAAAAAACATCATCCAAAATCATCCATAAATTCATCATCCAACTCATTCAAGTGCATCTTCCTCGGATTCATTATCTATATCGTACATTTCAAATTCATTATCATTTTGACCATCTCCATTGATGTCTTGCTGCATAAAAAAAAATAAAAACAAAATAGATGATGAATCAGTTTCCAACTAAACGATGATACAAACTGAAACCAAAATTCAAAATATATTTTCACTCTCAATTTCACTCTTATAACAACAATTTCACTCTAATAATAATGGCTATATATGATTACCTTTTCAAAACATGGAGCATGAGTTGATGTGGAGGAATGCATTTGTGTTGTAGCCTCATTTGGGGAACCATTAGCATCACCATGAGAAATTCCTAACAAATCTTGTATTGATTCCATATTAATTTGAGGATTGCAATGCTGCATTAGAGTTTTGAAAGCAAGTTGCAATTTACCAATCTCATCTTCAAAATTTTCCACTAAGATTGAGACCTCTTCATTGTGTGCTTTTTTCAAAGAATTTATCTCCTCCTTTCGCTTTAAGGAAGTTTTAGTTACGTTTATCCCATAACAACGTACCATGCCAGGACGCTCTTTTCCAAAAATAGCTTCAAATGCGTCTGTATCATTTTCTTCATTTTCAACCATTTCTTGAAGTTGAGACTAGCGAAAATTACAGGTAATTATTATTATCTACTATTATAAACAATCACTACGCCAAAAATGACATTTAACAGCGCACCTTTTACAGCGCTTTCTAAACACAAGCGCTGTTGTAAATATATTTTAAAAATAACGGAGCATTTTACAGCGCTTTTGATGACAAGTGCTGTAAAAGAAGCGCTGTTGTAGGTCATATAACGTTTGCGCATAACGTTATAAGGCTTTTACAGCGCTGTAAAATGAACCGCTTTCGCGTATTATTTTACAGCGCTTTTTTCACAAGCGCTGTAAAATACATGCGCTTTCAAATAATTGAACTACCTATTACAACACTTTTTTCACAAGCACTGTAAAATACATGCGCTTTCATTGAATTTAAGTACCTAATACAACGCTTTTGTCACAAGTGCTGTAAAATACATGCGCTTTCATTGAATTTAACTACCTATTACAGCGCTTTTTTCACAAGCGCTGTAAAATAAATCTTTCAAATAATTATATACGTTGAAAACCCTCATATCCTCTATATTTTCAAATAATTGAACCCTAATATCCTCTACGTACTGTGCGGCCATCTACGTTGTCTTAGGTATTTTTTAATTTGTTTTTGTCAAAAAATCTTTAGTTTTTTAATAATTGAAAACTAAAAATTGTTATATATATATATATTAAATCTCTTCTACACATATATACCACATGATCTGTTATATTTTGAAATTGTCAAAAATTGTCAAAAACTCATACCACATGATCTGTTCTGTTTTGAAATTGTTAGTTGATATTGGTTTCTTTTTGAAACTTGTTGATATGTTTATTAGTTTTGTAATTGCATTTAAAGCTTATTAGTTTTGTAACTGCATTTATATAGGTGGTATAATATGGATAGGAAATGGATGTCAGCCAATCGATTGTCAAAAGAGTATGAAGTTGGAGTGAAGGAGTATGTTGACTTTGCAGTGAAGAATGCAAAAGATCCAAATAGAGTAGTTTGTCCTTGTTTAAAATGTTGTTTTGGAAAACGTGTTAGAGAAGATGAATTAGAAGGACATCTAGTATGTAATGGAATTGATCAAAGCTACACATGTTGGATAAGACATGGTGAGAAAAAAAAGGAAACATTAATTTTGAGAATAGTTCGACATATGCTTCAACTGACTTCGATACATATACATATGAGCCGGACCGAGTTGATGAGATCGCAAAAGCAGTTGAAGAAGATCTTCGAGATTGTCCTAAAATGTTTTAAAGTTTGTTGAGTGATGCAGAGAAAGAATTATATAATGGTTGTACTAAATTCACAAGACTGTCGGCGATATTAAAGTTGTACAACTTAAAAGCGAGTAATGGATGGTCTGATAAAAGCTTTACAAAATTATTAACACTCATAAAAGATATGTTGCCAGATGATAATGAACTTCCCAGTCGAACCTACGAGACTAAACAGATTTTGTGTTCTATTGGCATGAGTTACGAAAAGATTCATGAGTGTCCTAACAATTGCATTTTATTTGGAAATGAATATGAACTACTTAAGGTGTGTCAGAAATGCAATGTCTCTCAATATAAGAAGAAAGAATTTACTCCAGTAAAAGTCGTGTGGTATTTTCCTATAATACCAAGATTTAGGCGCATGTGTCGCAGTGAAGAAGATTCAAAACACTTGACATGGCATGCAAATGAAATAATTAGAGATGGAATGTTTCGACACCCTGCAGATTCCCCACAATGGGCAAAAATTGATCACGAGTATCCTGAATTCGAGATAGAGTCAAGAAATCTAAGACTTGCACTTTCTACTGATGGAATGAATCCACATGGTCTTCAAAGCATCTCACAGAGCACATGGCCTGTGATTTTGGTAATATATAACCTACCTCCATGGTTATGTATGAAGCGTAAGTTTATGATGTTGTCTCTGTTAATTTCTGGACCCAAACAACCGGGGAATGATATCGACGTATACTTGACTCCTGTAATCGAAGATTTAAAACGTATGTGGGAGATAGGTGTGGAAGTTTATGATGGGTATAAGAAAGAATGTTTCAATTTGAGGGCTATGTTGTTCGGCACAATTAATGATTTTCCAGCATATGGTAATTTATCAGGATATAGCATTAAAGGTCAATGTGCATGTCCTATATGTGAAGAGAGTACAAATTGGATGCGGTTGAAACATTGTAAGAAGAATGTGTTTCTAGGACATCGTAGATTTTTACCTTATAGTCATCAGTATCGTGGGTGGAGAAATGCATTTAATGGAAAATCAAAGGAAGGTAAAGCTCCTTTAGCACCGACTGGATATCAAATACTTGAAAAAGTATAAGGTTTGACCAATAAATTTGGCAAACCTTTTGCGGGAGAGCTGGCCAAAACTGGATGGAAGTAAAAGTCAATTTTCTTTGAATTGCCATATTGGAAGTCATTGTATATAAAACATTTCCTCGATGTGATGCATATTGAAAAAAATGTATTTGATAGTGTTATTGGTACGTTACTCAATGTTCCAGGAAAGTCTAAAGATGGCATCAACGCAAGATTGGACTTGGTCGATATGGGAATAAAAAATGAATTGGCTCCAGTAAAGAAAGGAAATCGCACATATCTACCTCCAGCCGCTCATACTCTATCTGGAAAGGAAAAAATTGTTTTATGTAAATTTTACACGAAGTTAAAGTTCTAGAAGGATACTCTTCGAACATTAAAAATTTGGTTTGTATGAAAGACCTCAAGCTAAAAGGTTTGAAGACCCATGATTGTCGTATTCTAATGGAGCATTTGCTACCAATAGGTATATGTTCCGTTTTACCTGAAAAAGTTCGACTAGCCTTGACTAGATTATGTTTCTTTTTCAGGGAAATTTGTAGTAAAGTGATCGACCCTCAGAAATTACCGACATTGCAGAGGGAAATTGTTGTTACTTTGTGTGAGCTTGAAATGTATTTCCCACCATTGTTTTTTGATATAATGGTTCACCTTACTGTTCATCTGGTTAAGGAGACATAACTTTGTGGGCCAGCTTATATGAGATGGATGTATCCGATAGAACGATATATGAAAATATTAAAAGGGTATGTAAAAAGTAGAAGTCGATCAGAAGGTTGTATTGTTGAATGATACATTGTTGAAGAGGCTGCTGAATTTTGTACTGAATATCTGTCCAATGTTGAATCCATAGGGCTTCCCATGTCTCGTCATTCGGGAAGAATATCAGGAGAAGGGATAATTGGAAGGAGACTGCTGACTATATCAAGGACAAAATGGGAGCAAGCACAATTGTATGTTCTGCACAATGATGATGAGGTTCAACCGTAGGTTACAATACACATGGATCAGTTATCTCGTTTGAACATGAATAGGAATCAAAATTGGATAACTCGAGAGCACAATCGAAGTTTTATAACATGGTTAAAAATCACATAAAGTCAAAATTTGATATAGACCCCAGATCAATTTCACAGAGATTGAGGTGGCTAGCAAATGGTCCGAGCTTACATGTCTTTTCTTACACTGGTTATGTTATTAACAGCTACACATTTTATACCAAAGAACAAGATGATCAGACCACTATGCAAAATAGTGGAGTCACTCTCGTAGCTGAAGCGATGCATGTCTCTAGTGCAAAAGACAAAAACCCAATATATGCAAATCTATCATATTTTGGGGTTATCGAGCGCATATGGGAGTTAGACTACACAATGTTTCGTGTTCCCATATTTGGTTGCAAGTGGGTCGATAACAATAATGGCGTTCGGATCGATGAGTCAGGATTCTTGCTTGTGGATTTTAATAGGGTGGGATACAAAGACGAGCCTTTTATTTTAGCGTCGCAAGCTCAACAAGTGTTTTATGTCACTGATCCTTCTGATGATAAATGGTCTGTTGTCCTATCGACCAATAAAATAAGTGATGATAACAATAATGATGAAGATGTTGGTAATGATCTTTTATTTGCAACATCACAACAACCACATGAAATTGATTCAACTGATGATGGTTTATATCTTAGAGATGATCATGATGAGGGAATTTCGATTAATCCATCGTTTCGTATTATAAATGGACAAACAAATGTGAATCCCACCAGGAAAAGAAGAAGGGCATCTTAATGTACATGTTTAATTGTTTTATATAAGCCATGCATGTAATCTGAGTTATTGTGATAAATATGCATGTAATCTGAATTATTGTGATACATATGCATGTAATTTGAATTGAGTGTTTTATACTAATATGGCAGATTAGCAACAACTTTCATATTAGAAGCTTTTTGGAAGCATAACCCTACCAGGCTAGTTGTTGTCTAACCAATGATTCAATTAGGGCTTAAGTTTTTGCCTTTTGGATAGTTTGGTTGATGAGTCTTTATTTTGATGAGGGGTGGGGGATAAGGGTCTTTGGTGAAGTGCATGTTTATCTAAATTTGGACAATTTCAATTCTTAAGAACTATGCATGGAATAAATGTCTAAGTTACAGACACAAAAATAAAACAAACACAAAAATAGCATACTGAGGCCTTTTATAGCGCTTTTTAAAAAAAGCGCTGTACAAGGCCCTTTTAAAAATAAAATAAAGAGACATTTTATAGCGCTCTTTTTAACAAGCGCTGTAAAAGGCCCTTTTAAAAATTAAATAAAGATACATTTTACAGCGCTTACATTAAAAAGCGGTGTAAAAGACTCTTGTAAAAGATCCTTTTAAAAGCGCTTACATTTACGAAGTTCACATAATTCAGATTCGAACCGAGGCCTTTCAAGTGTGAATTCTAGGGGTTAACGCTCAAGAGTAACTAATATTAATTAAAGTTATATTTTAAAGAATAAAATAAATGTACCTAATAAAGTAAAAAAAAAAAGGTTATATTGGGTGTCTGATGGAGACCTTTTACAGCGCTTATTGGGAAAAGCGCTATAAAAGAGCCTTTTAAAAAATTAAATAAGGACGCCTTTTAGAGCGCTTTTTTAACAAGCGCTGTAAAAGGCTTTAAAAATAACATTCATCAGACACCTAACAGGACCTTATCTAACAGGATTTTCTTCAAACACCTTGTACGCATTTTTCGCAAAAACACATTGTTAACATGCTCTTTAACAAAAACACATTGTTAACAAAAACATCAGACTCAAATCCATTTTTCGCAACAAGGCAATGAACCTGAAGACCAAGTTTCGATTTAAGAAGGAATGTAAAGAGATAAAAAGGGTGTTGAACCTGAAGACCAAGTTTCGATTTCAGAATGAAAGAAAATGTAAAGAGATAAAAAGGGTGTTGAGGTGGAGATTGAATTATATAAAAACAAGCGCTGTAAAAGGCTTTAAGAAAACATTATATAACATTCTCAATCAATGAGGTCTTTTAAAAAAACAATAAGGCCTTTTACAGCGCTATTTTAAAAAAGCGCTATAAAAGACTGTTAATAAAACATTCATATAACATAATAAAACAAGTAGGTCTATTACAGCGCTTGTTCAAATAAGCGCTGTAAAAGACTCTTTTAAAAATAAAATAAAGAGACCTTTTACAGCGCTTATTTGAACAAGCACTGTAAAAGGCTTTAAAAAAACATTATATAACATTCTCAATCAATGAGGTCTTTTACAGCGCTTATTTTGGAAAAGCGCTGTAAAAGAGCCTTTTAAAAAATTAATTAAGGACACCTTTTAGAGCGCTTTTTTAACAAGCGCTGTAAAAGGCCTAAACCTTTTAGAGCGCTCTTTGAAAAAGTGCTATAAAAGGGTTATAAAAAAGCGCTGTAAAAGGGTTATATATATATAACAGTAACCGCTTCAGTTTCCTCTTCATTACGTAAACTACACTATCATCTCAACCTTCATCGTTCTTCTCTTCTTTTGCAAACCCTATAATCCCGTCCATTACGAACTGTATTTCCACGATCATTTCCTTCATTTCGAACCTTATTTCCATCCAAGATCATTTCGAGCCTTATATTTTCATTGAAATACGTAACCCTCATTACGTGTTTCTTCAAACCGTTTTTCTGTGAACCTTATAGCTGTGAACTTTCTACTTTCGCTCTTTTCTTCGCATTTCATCTTTCTTCGAACCATTATTCAGATATTGATGTTATTAATTTTTTGTAATCATTAAAATGCATGTTGAGCTTGTTTAACATATATATACTGATACATGTTGAGCTTGTTTAGAATAATGCATGATGCATGTTGAGCTTGTTGATGTTACACTAAACTGCATGTTAAACTTGTTGTAGTTAAATGGATACAAACAAAGATTTAGAATGTCAAAATGAACAAGTTGGCACCACTAAGGCTTATGAAAATGAAGTCAAACATGGTGTAACTATAATGCAAAATGTGATTAAAGCAAGGAGCAATGGCACCGAGTTTGAGGTTATACTATACTATACTCTGTTTGCTGTGTATTTTTTTTAGCTTTTTTTAATAGCATGTACTTACTATATGAGTTTATTAGGTTGGCTAGAATGAGAGTGGTCAGCCAATTGACCCCAACAGCTCTATGTTTGTAAGCTATATTGGGGCTGTTGTTCGTCAAAATATCCCAATAACGATTGACGATTGGAGAGATAAGGCGTTGAAGGATGCCAAAGATATAATATGGAATGACATTCAAGTAAAGTTTTTGATCCAATCTTTTGTCATTTACAATTTTTTTCATTGAAATACTTTACTTATAATTTTTTTCATTGCAGATGACTTTTGTCCTTGATGAGGGACGGAAGAGTTACGTTTTGAGAGTTGCTGGGAAAATCCATTGGGGATTTAGATTGCATCTCTCAAATTTCTATCTAAAAGATAGAGAAGGAAACACAACTGCTGAACCTCCAAAAATATATCAACATTATATATCAAATGATGAATGGAAGGCATTTGTTTCCAAACATTCTGATCCCGTGTTTGTCGTAAGTGATTGATTTATTAGCATTTGTGTGTTTTACATAATTGCTATTTTTTTATATAGAATATTAGTAAGGCAAATCGCGAGAGGGCAAGAAATCCGACGCACCCATACAAAAAATCACGTATGGGATATGCACGTCTAGAGCAAAGACTTGTAAGTAATTAAACATCACTTTTATATAATGAGGGAATTTGTATTATAAACTATAGTTATTAACTAATATTTTTATTATGATCTTAACAAATAGCGACAAGACACCCAATCCGATCAACCGTTGGGTCGTCATATCTTGTGGAAGGAAGCTCGTGTAAATAAGGATGGAGTGGTTGATAACGAAAATGTTCAAAAAGTAATAGAACTTTGTGTAAGTACATTATGACTTTAATATTTTTCAATATTGTATTTATCACTTGAATACTTTTTAATATTGTATTTTAAAAATGCTATTGAACTTAACTTTTTTAATGTTACATGTATTTTAGGAGACCATCGAACAAAGTTCTGCAAATGAAGAGGGCAACAAGGCTAGTTGTAGGGATATTCTGGGTAAAGTTTTTAATGTCCCTGAGTATTCCGGTCGAGTTAGGGGGAAAGGATTTGACGTAACTCCCAAAAGCTTTTTTCCTCAAGAGAAGCGCCAAAAACCTTCCAACGAGGAAGTATTAGAGAAGCTCAAAATCCTATCAGAGCAAGTGGCACTCTTGGTGAATACGAATAAAGACAAGCAACTTCTGGATCAGCTCCAACGTGAAATACAAATGGAGAGTGAAACCGCGAGTTGCAACGTCGGTTTGAAAAGTATTCCTGAGGTAATTTATTACTTACTTGCTTATGTAATTACTTATGCATTAAACAATATTATATATTAACTGTACTTATGTTTAAACTATTGATTTAGGGTGTCACTTCATGTTTCCTATACTTGTCCTCGCCTACTCATCGGAAGGTGGGAAAAAGAAAATTGTACAATACTTTGGGAGAAGTATTGCACAATACTCCGATCCCTACGGGCCATGTCAAAGTATCGCCTATTGTTGCTTTCAAATCAACTGCACCGTTGCCGGTATCGGACAATGACGGAGATATGCAGACATTGGGCGACGCTGTTGGTAGTTACGTGGCATGACCCACAAACCTTGTTGCCCTCGATAAAAGGCCTCCTAGAAACGAATCAGTTACGTCTCCCGAAAAGGTTTGTCACATTTATTGCATAAGGTTTGTCAATTTTTTCAGATTCAATAAACTAACATTTAACCTCATTTTTGTAGGTCCAAATAAATAAACCACCCGCACATCCAAAAAAAGGCAGCAAACCTCGAAAATTGGAGGTTAATAGAGCTGCCAAATCACAAAGGCTGGAGGGCAATAAAGCTGCCAAACTTGCAGCAAGAAAAAAAACTGGATCGGGGAAAATCGGTCGCCGCTGTTGCTGCTCCTAAAATAAGTCAGGTACGCCTTAGTAAATATGGGGCGTGTCTTGACATCCAAGTAAAACAGAACATGGGCAGCAGTGACGATTCGCGCATCGTACCCATGAATAAAGATATATTCGGAGATGATTATGAGGAATTTCTCGGAAAGGAGCACATATACGATCTTCTCGAACATAAGGAGCCCAGTGCTACTGTAATGAGCTTGTACATAAGGTAAAAAATACTTTTAATTGCATTTATTGGTAATTAATTAAATGTATTGGTAATTAATCAATCTAGTTTAAAATTTTCATTGAAGGTTTTTGTATGAGAAGGTCGTGTGCACGAGGAAATTGTCAAATAAATACTCATTCTTGTCTCCGCATAAGATGTCGATGTGGAAACTCGATCTAGAAAATGTAAAGAAATACATTGTAGATATGTTTTTAGGAAATATAGAAAAGGATAAATTATTCTTCGCACCATATAATTCAGGGTACGTAATTTTATCTTTTTTAATTGATGAGAATTTAATTTATTAGTTGTGTATAAACATAATTGCTTAACCAATTTTTTGTTGTTGTAGGGCACATTGGGTGCTATTTGCAATCAATGCGGTCTCTGAAGTTATATACTATTTGGATCCCGTGCATGGCGATTACAACAATCATTCTGAAATAAAGACTATGCTCGACATGTAAGTAATATTCATTTATTTTTGTTACACATATATATAAATAAGTGTTTGTTCATGCTAAAATAATCACATTTATTCATTCGATAGTGCATTAAAAGTTTTTCGAACTCAAAGAGGTGCGACAATTTCGAAGCAAAAGTCTAATAACATTACATGGATCCCAATAAAGTGCCCTCGTCAAACAAACAACATCGACTATGGGTACTACGTATTGAGATTCATGAAGGAGATTGTTGACAAAAATAAAACTATTATCCCAGAAATGGTACGGTATTTTGATTATATGATTTTCATATATAAATTAACTATATATTTGATACTAATATGTTCAATTTTTAAATTGCAGTACTTTGATAATTCCAGTAGGGATGGCAATGGGTAGGTTTGGGTAGGGTACTATAGTACCCGTACCCATACCCGCTGTTTAAAAAAATACCCGTACCCGTGCCCGTACCCTCTTGGGTATCAACTTTAATACCCGTACCCTTTCCCTCTAGGTACCTAAGTGCCCGTACCCGTACCCATTACCCACACTTTAACTAAAATAAATCAATGAATAAATATTATTTTGTGATTAAATTTAAAAAGGATAAATACTACCTATAGTCCCTTAACTTAATTTCAGTTAACGTTTTAGTCCTTTATCTTCTTTTTTTTTCTTCCGATTTTGTCCTTTATTTTAATTTAAAGTGACAATTTAATCTTTTTTGTTTTAAAATGTTAACAATGTTATCCTTTTTTTTACAAAAATTCATCAAAATTTTCAAACAAAACTCAAAAATTTAGTTATATTCTTTAATATAAAATAAACTTTATCAAATTTGTAACTCAAATCTTCAAATAAACTCATATTTGCCATTCTTTATTTGATGTTGTTAGAGATAAAAATATGAGTTTATTTTAAGATTTAAGTTATAAATTTGATGAAAGAGCATTATATTGAGGATGATAATTAATATTATGTGTTTTGTTTGAAATTTTTGATGAATTTTTTGAAATTTTGCATAAAATAAGGATAAAATTATTGACATTTTAAAACATAAAAGATCAAATTGTCACTTAAAATTAAAATAAAGGACCAAATCGGGGAAAAGAAAAAGATAAAAGACTAAAACGTTAATTGAAATTAAGTTAAGGGACTATATGTGGTATTTACCCATTTAAAAATTAT
>JBBPBT010000670.1:2072479-2146649 GCA_037974875.1 Cicer bijugum
ACAAATCTAAGTAACTTGTTTTTATTTGTCAAAATAGAGTATTTTTAATAGAATTTAATTTCTATGCACCGTTAGAGTAAATGTTAAAATACATTTTTAATCTTTAATTTTAACACGTACAAATGACTCATTTTATTTTAAGTAAGAGGCTTATGAACACTATCAGTTGTCAATAAACTTCCAAATTTCAAGATCTCTTTAAAAAATCTCCTACGAAACCGGTAATATTATGGCCTTTATTGAGATAAATTTTGTAAAGTCTCGATCAATTATTTCATTATTTTTTGTGAGCTTAAGTGAGGGGCTCATAGATCCAATTTTATTGCTAATTGAGATTTTTTTTCATGAAAAACATCAAAAATATTTTCAAAAAAATCTAAAACATTTTTTTCTCGAATAATTGTGAGAAAGATTAAAAAAAAATCTCAAAAAAAATTGAAATTTTATTTCTCGAATAAAATAAATTTGAGAAAAAACTTTATTTCTTGAAAAAACAATTGAAAAGTGGACTCGTAAACCGTACTAAGTCAACAAAAATTTTGGGACTTTTTGCTTTTTGAGGCTATTATTTTTGAGGCATTTTTAAGTTTAACTATGAAATTTTTTGAATCCTCCAACACATGAGTTGAGTCCAATAATTAGCGCGCTTATGAATTAGCTACCACCAAATTCAACATACTCGGTCTTATAAATAACTTATCAACACAAGATTAAATTGGTTATGTTAGAAACTACCAATAATCAACATGAACTACCAACAAATATTTTATTTTTATTTTTTTTTTATAATGAATGATATTAAAACTGTATATCTTACATTATTCTTGATTTTTAAATAGTTAAAGACTACATTCATTTAATTATTAAAATTAAAGTTTTAGGTGGATATTTTTTATTAATTTATAAAAATTTTGTGTCTTATTAATGTTTTTTTAATCATTATATTTATTTTAATAGGGATGAAATTTATTTTTACTAATTTTCTTTAGCTAAAATAGAGATTTTTTGCTCAATCCACATGCACCCTATTTTCCTGTCTCTCTCGACCACTACTCTATTGTTACTTCTCCTGGAGTACCTTTATTTTTGTCACGCTACTATAGCTCTCATGTGCACTTGACACTCTTGCATTTATTTTTAAAGAAGCAGGTATTAATTAATTAAAAATTCCTCTATGACACTACGCCAGAATGATGGGAAATACAACAACAAATAATAATAACAACTCTAACAGAGCAATATGCAGCGGATAATCAATTTCCCAAACTTGCAAGAATCTGTGAGGAGCAATCAACAAATAATTACAGCAAATAAAATCACCATCACAAAGGACACAATAATTTTTAACGTGGAAAAACCTTCTCAATGTGAGAAGTAAACAACCACGAGACCAAGCCAGTAATAGAGCTCCACTATGATCAAAATATGGGTACAAGAGAGTTTCAAATATGGCACAAATTCATGCTCAATAACCAGCCAAAAAACAGCAAGGTAACTAGCACAACAATCAGCCAAAACAATGAGAAAACAAGCATGAAATTGAGAACAAAGTTCAGCAAAATAACCAGAAAAACTGCTACTGTCCGAGTTCGATTTCTCCCACCTCAGACCTCTGATCGACGATCCAAACGGTCAGAATGAAGTACCACTAGTCCCGAACCTGCTGTCAAAATTGCAGCCCGATCCAATGGTGAACGAAGGAGATATCGTGATTCTAGTACAGCTGCTCTGTTTTATGCGAAAATAGGGTTTACTCTTTCTCTCTCACTTTTCTCTTTGCCTCTCTCTCTGAATTCAACTCTCTCTCACCCACTAATCTGACCCCTCTCCACTTGGTTAAGTGAGACTCATGGACTCACACATATTGGGCCTTTTTCCACATAGGAAGGGAGCCCAAAACCCAACATATCTCCCCCTCACAACTATGTGGAGGTGACCGCCAAACCAGCGATCTCACAGCAAGTTTCAAACTTACTTCTCGATAATGTCTTGGTCATCATATCAGCACCATTATCATCTGTATGAACCTTGACCAATTCCAACAACTTAGCATCCAAAGCATCACATATCCAATGATACCTAACATCAATGTGCTTGGACCTAGAATGAAAGGTTGAATTCTTACTAAGATGGATTGCACTTTGACTATCACAAAATAGCATGTACTTATCTTGAACAAAACCAAGCTCCTGCAAGAATTTCTTCAACCATAACAATTCCTTGCATGCTTCTGTAATGGCAATGAACTCTGCCTCAGTAGTGGACAATGCAACACACCTCTGCAATCTGGATTGCCATGCCACAGCTCCCCCTGCAAACTTAATCAAGTAGCCTGAAGTAGACTTTCTGGAATCAATGTCTCCAGCCATATCAGAATCAGTATATCCCACAAGAGTAGGCTTATCACCTCCAAAACAAAGCCTCAAACTGGTAGTACCACGAAGATACCTCAAAATCCATTTCACAGCATTCCAATGCTCTCTACCTAGATTAGACATAAATCTACTAACTGTACCAACAACATGTGCAATATCAGGCCTTGTACACACCATTGCATACATTAAACTACCCACAGCGGATGCATAAGGAACTCGTTGCATATCTGATTTTTCAGCTTCATTGGGAGGACTCTGACTAGTACTCAATTTAAAATGAGTAGCAAGAGGAGTACTTACAGCCTTAGCATTTTCCATCTGGAACCTCTGTAACACTCTTTCAACATAGTGTTCTTGTGACAGCCAAAGTTTCTTCTTGTTCCTGTCACGCATGATTCTTATACCAAGAATCTGCTTAGCAGCTCCCATGTCTTTCATGGCAAATGACTCGCCCAATTGCTTCTTCAACCTGTCAATCATGGAAATATTTTTCCCAACAATAAGCATGTCATCAACATACAATAACAGGATAATGAAATCATCATCAGCAAACTTTTTAACAAAGACACAGTGATCAGAAGTAGTCTTCTTGTAGCCTTGCTCACACATAACTGACTCAAACTTCTTGTACCACTGACGCGAGGCCTGCTTCAAACCATATAGACTCTTTCTGAGCCTACACACACAGTCTTCCTTGCCTTTAACAAGAAAACCATCAGGTTGCTTCATGTAAATCTCTTCCTCCAAATCACCATGAAGGAACTCAGTTTTTACATCCATTTGCTCTACCTCCAAATCAAGAGTAGCAGCCAAACTCAACACAGTTCTAATGGATGACATCTTCACCACAGGAGAAAAAATCTCATTGAAATCAACACCCTTTCTCTGTCTGAAACCTTTCACAACCAATCTGGCTTTATATCTTGGAGATGTAGATTTGCTTTCTTGCTTCACTCTGAAGATCCACCTGTTTTCCAAAGCCTTCTTTCCCTTAGGTAGTTTCACCAAATCAAAAGTGTGATTATCATGCAAAGACTTCATTTCATCTTGCATAGCATCCAGCCACTTCTTCTTTTCATTACTCTCCATGGCTTCATCATAACATTCAGGTTCGCCTCCATCAGTCAAGGTAACATAGTCATCAGAGGGATACCTAGTGGATGGTTTCCTCTGCCTAGTAGACCTCCAAACTTGAGCTTGAGGTGGTTCAGGAGCATCACCCAGATCCTCATCTTGTGACATCTCATGTTCTTCTTCAACATCATCATTAGGAACATCAAAATTATCTCCAAGCTGCTGATCACCAACATCACTATGTTGCTCATCATTCTGAACATTATTTTCAGCAGTATCCAGATCATGTATAGGCATCCAAACTGGATCAATATCAGACAAACCATTATCAATCTCAGGTGTAGTCTTCTCCATATTATCAATGTCTTCAATGGTTTGGTCTTCCATGAACTTCACATCACGACTTCTAACAGTTTTCTTCTCAACTGGATCAAACAGCTTGTAGCCAAATTCATCCTGACCATAACCGATAAAGATGCACTGTCTTGTCTTCGCATCCAACTTGGATCTCTCATCCTTTGGAACATGCACATATGCTTTGCAACCGAAGACACGCAAATGATCATACCTGACATTCTTGCCAAACCAAATCTTGTCTGGCACCTCAGCATTCAAAGCAACTGCAGGACTCAGATTAATAACATGCATTGCCGTGTACAATGCTTCACCCCAGAAATGCTTAGGCAACTTTGCTTCAGAAAGCATACACCTAACTCTTTCAATCAATGTCCTGTTCATTCTCTCTGCTAAACCATTCAGCTGAGGAGTTTTAGGAGGAGTCTTTTCATGTCTGATACCGTGCTGCTTGTAATAAACATCAAATGGTCCACAATACTCACCACCATTGTCAGTACGAATGCATTTCAACTTCTTGCCTGACTGTCTCTCCACCATAACATGGAACTCTTTGAATTTCTCCAGAACTTGGTCTTTTGTCTTCAAAGCATAAACCCAAAGCTTTCTGGAACAATCATCAATAAAAGTAACAAAGTAAAGTGCACCACTAAATGACTTTACCTTCAACGGGCCACAAACATCAGAATGCACCAATTCAAGCAACTCTGACTTCCTTGAGGAAGGATGTTTCTTAAAGGATACTCTAGTCTGCTTACCAGCCATGCAATGAGAACATTTCTCTAACTCTGCACTCTTTAATCCCGGAAGTACATCCTTTTTAGCTAAACAATTCAGCCCCTTTTCACTTATATGACTAAGCCTGCGGTGCCACAAAGAAGCCTCCATATCCATGGCATTCACACTGTCTTTAGCAACCAATGCTTTAGTCCAATACAGTTTATTAATTTTCTCCCCTCTGGCCACAACTAAGTTACCTCTGGTGAGTTTCCATTTTCCTGAACCAAAGTGATTATCATAACCACCAACATCAAGCATCTGCACAGAGATTAAATTAAAGCGAACATCAGGAGCATGTTTGACTCCTCTAAGCAACAACTGCACTCCCATGTTGGTATGCAAACAAACATCACCAATACCAACTACCTTGGACGCACCATCATTACCCATCTTCAACACTCCAAAGTCACCAGAAGTGTAAGATGTGAAGAACTCCTTCCTTGGTGTAACATGCAGTGTAGCACCACTATCAATAATCCACATGCTCTCATCTGATACAAGATTGACTGAGTCATAGTCACGGAGAATAATCAGATCATCACAAGTAGCAGTAGTAACACGGTCATCATCATCATGATCTCTCTGCTTACTATTATTGTTTTTGCTCTCCCTTTTCCATATGAAACAGTTCCTCTGTATGTGCCCCATTTTGTGACAATAATTGCACTCCACATTCTTGTGTCTAGACTTGGACTTACTTCTGTTGTTCTCTCTACTCGCACTTCTGTTATTCTGTCTGTTCCCTTTCGGTTCCTTTCTTTGACTTCGGCCCCTGTTCTCAGTGACAAGTACCTCGGAATAAGATGAAGTACCTTGTGCCTTCCTTCTCATCTCCTCATTAAGAACACTTCCCTTTACACTTTGCAAAGAAACAACACCATCAGAAGCTGAGTTTGTAATTGAAACCCGAAAAGTTTCCCAAGAATCTGGTAGAGTATTCAGTAGCCATAGTCCCAACACTTCATCATCAAATTTGATACCCATACCTGACAATTGATCTAGGAGCCCTTGAAAATCATTTAAGTGATCTGAAATAGAAGTCCCCTCCTTGTACCTCAAATTCATCAAGGAGTTCAACAAATACAACTTATTATTCCCTGATTTAGAAGCATACAAAGATTCAATCTTCTTCCACAAGGATCTTGCATGTTCCTCATTAGCAATGTGATTATAAACGTTGTCTTCTACATATTGCTGAATAAAACCACAGACCTGCTGATGTTCAAAACTCCAATCCTCATCAGTCTTGGATTCTGGCTTCTCAATAGCAAACACAAGAAGATGCAAATTCATCACAAATAACAGATCCTTCATTTTCCCCTTCCATAAGTGATAATTAGTGCCATTCAAACAAATCATTCTATTTGTATTTGCCTCCATCATTCAAACAAGTCAAACAGCCCCTTAACCAAAGAGCTCTGATGCCACTCTGATGGGAAATACAACAACAAATAATAATAACAACTCTAACAGAGCAATATGCAGCGGATAATCAATTTCCCAAACTTGCAAGAATCTGTGAGGAGCAATCAACAAATAATTACAGCAAATAAAATCATCATCACAAAGGACACAATAATTTTTAACGTGGAAAAACCTTCTCAATGTGAGAAGTAAACAACCACGGGACCAAGCCAGTAATAGAGCTCCACTATGATCAAAATATGGGTACAAGAGAGTTTCAAATATGGCACAAATTCGTGCTCAATAACCAGCCAAAAAACAGCAAGGTAACTAGCCCAAAAATCAGCCAAAACAATGAGAAAACAAGCATGAAATTGAGAACAAAGTTCAGCAAAAAAACCAGAAAAACTGCTACTGTCCGAGTTCGTTTTCTCCCACCTCAGACCTCTGATCGACGATCCAAACGGTCAGAATGAAGTACCACTAGCACCGAACCTGCTGTCAAAATTTCAGCCCGATCCAACGGTGAACGAAGGAGATATCGCGATTCTAGTACAGCTGCTCTGTTTTATGCGAAAATAGGGTTTACTCTTTCTCTCTCTCTTTTCTCTTTGCCTCTCTCTCTGAATTCAGCTCTCTCTCACCCACTAATCTGACCCCTCTCCACTTGGTTAAGTGAGACTCATGGACTCGCACATATTGGGCCTTTTTCCACATAGGAAGGGAGCCCAATTTTAAAGAAGCAGGTATTAATTAATTAAAAATTCCTCTATGACACTACGCCAGAAATCGTATTTTACAGCGCTTTTTTTAAGCCATTTACAGCGCTTTTTCAAAAAATTAAGCGCTGTAGTATCCAATGCTGTAAAAAGATACAACAACGCTCTTTAAAATAAAAAAACGATGTAAATCTCTTCTAAAAACGCGCTGCTTGTTGTATTAGTTTTACAGCGCTTTTTAAAAAAAGCGCTGTAATATGTGCATTCCTTTATTTCAATTAGATCTCTTTCTGGGATTATATCAACAATCTCCTTCATAAATCGCAATATACAGTATCTGCAGTCCATGTTGTTAGTTTGATGAGAGCACTATAAAATAAAACATATAAGTCAATAAATATTTGTGCATTGATTGTTAATGAAATTTTAAAGGCAATATATTTCAAACCTTTATTGGAATCCATGTGATTTATTTGATTTTTCCTTCAACACTGTAGCACCCATTTGAGCTCGGAAAACTTGTAAAGCATTATCAAATAAATGTGATTATTAGTATTAACAAACACATTATATATATATATATATATATATATATATATATATATATATGTAAGAAATAACTGAATAAATGAAAACAATACCTGAAGAGTGCGAAGAAATATGTAGGGTTCATAGAGTTACGATTTCGTTTAAGAAGGAACGGCGAGAATGCGTAGAAATACGAACGGTACGTAGGACAGAGTAGGGTTTGCAATGAGAAGAGTACGTAATAATGTTCGTAGGGATAGTAACAAATATGGAGATGATTTGCAATGGAGACGGCTAACAATATTGTTCGTAGGGATAGTAGGGTTCGCAATGAGAAGGATAATGAAGAGGAGAAGGACACTAAAACGTAGTGAAGTTTATGTAATAAAGAGGAAACTGAAACGATTTACCTTTTACAGCGCTTTTTTAAAACCCTTTTACAGCGCTTTTCCAAAAAACGCTCTAATAGGTCCTTTAATTATGTGAAAGTGCAAGTCTTTTACAGCGCTTTTTTTACAACGCTTGTCAAAAAAAGCGCTATAAAAGACCTTCTTATTTTTTTTAAAAGCCTTTTACAGCGCTTTTCCAAAAAGCGCTCTAATAGGTCCTTTAATTATGTGAAAGTGCAAGTCTTTTACAGCGCTTTTTTTACAGCGCTTGTAAAAAAAAGCGCTGTAAAAGACCTTCTTATTTTTTTTAAAAGCCTTTTACAGCGCTTTTCCAAAAAGCGCTCTAATAGGTCCTTTAATTATGTGAAAACGCAAGTCTTTTACAGCGCTTGTCAAAAAAGCGCTGTAAAAGACCTTCTTATTTTTTTTTAAAAGCCTTTTACAGCGCTTTTCCAAAAAGCGCTCTAATAGGTCCTTTAATTATGTGAAAACCCAAGTCTTTTACAGCGCTTCTTTTACAACGCTTGTCAAAAAAGCGCTGTAAAAGACCTTCTTATTTTTTTTTAAAAGCCTTTTACAGCACTTTTCCAAAAAGCGCTCTAATAGGTCCTTTCCAAAAAGCCTTTTACAATGTTTTTTTTACAGCGCTTGTCAAAAAAGCGCTGTTGTATCCTCCGTTATTTTTAAAATATCATACAACAACGCTTGTATTTAATAAGCGCTATAAAAGACGCGCTATAAAATGTCATTTTTGGCGTAGTGTGACACCCGAGTCAAGTCCATTAAGATACACACATTTGATGAGAACTTTTTCTCTACTCTATTTTTTAAAAATATAAAATTTATTTTCTACCATTCAAACAGGTATCAATCTAAGAATTCAATTAGAAAATTTCGTTTGCAATTCTCAATTTTTTTTTATTTAAACTCCTCTATATCGATCTTTTATACACATGTGAGAGACATATACTAGGTTACATTAACTTTTTAATAATTGTCTTGCCTAGTTGTAATTATAAAATAATTAAAGGAAAGTCAATAGACATTTTTTCACCAACTTTTGTTGTTTGTGCCTATTTATTTTAGTTAGTTATTATTCTAACGAATCCTTTAAAACAATAAAAATGCCATAAATTTGTAGTCAACTTTCAATCCATTATTTATCACCAACTTTCAATCCATAATTAAAGGAAAGTCAATAGACATTTTTTCACCAACTTTTGTTGTTTGTGCCTATTTATTTTAGTTAGTTATTATTCTAACGAATCCTTTAAAACAAAAAAAATGCCATAAATTTGTAGTCAACTTTCAATCCATTATTTATCATTATAGAAGTTGAATTTAGTGTTGAGTCTACTAGATAGTTGTAGGTAATTTTCTATGATTTACAAAGAATCTAAGATCACTTCAATCAAACATCTAGATCTCAAGATATATCCATAACATGGTAGATAGGTCATTGTTGAGAAAAAATCCCAAATTAATATTTCGAAGATAAACAAACAAGTTGATTAATTTCTTATCGTGATTCTAATGATGTTGCTATTTAACTTGTGATTTTGGGTGTATTATTCGATGATAGGTTATCATATACAACTATGCAACAACACAAGATTGTGTGACAATGGTTTTGAGGCTATCTTTAAACCAAACATATGTGAAGTCAAGCAGGCAACTTCTGGAAAAAAAATTTCTCTAGATCAAGAAAGTAAAATCTGTATGTGTTATATCTTGAAGAATTGTCTACTAAATTATGTGATGACTCTTCATCATATGCATAATTTTTATTGATTTTAGTCTTATTTATCTTTAATCATTAGTTAATTTAATGAGTTATTTAATATATTTTGTTGATTTTAGTTATTTGATTTAATAAAATGTTTTTGTTCTTATTTGCTTAATTAAGTAGAGATTTTTCGTAGTTTTGCGTTGTTACTTTGTTTTAGTGCAGTGCTGAATTTTGGTGAGAAATCAACATGACCCATATGGAGTATTTCAGCCATATCTGGAGTTCTAGATGTCCAATTGGAGTCAATCCAAGTGCTAATGAAAGCTAAGCTCCATATCTACAACTTTCATGAAGACACCGGGACCAAATTCAGACTCAAAAGATGAGAAAAATGCAAAGTACGTCAGACAACAGATGTTGTGCGCCTGGAGCGCGCCCTGCGCGCCTGGAGCGCATTTCCCGCTGTTTAGTACTGCCAACGCGCGCCTGGGGCGCGCCCTGCGCGCCTGGAGCGCGTGACGCGCATCAACAATCATAAAAACGCTATTTTTTTACTGTTTTAGGGATCTTTTTGACGCTTGGGAAGTTGAGAGACTTGTGCCCTAACATAGAAACTCAAAGACGGCCGTTTCTAACGCCATTGAAGCAGTTTTATCAAGAATCATCCATGAATCATTCTTGTAATTCTTCTTTAATCCTTATCTTTTGTATCTCTGTCATGAGTAACTAAACCTTATTTGTTAGGGATGAGTGTAACCAGATGAAACCCTTATTTTTCTGATTTGATTTCTAGTTATATGAATGAGTTTATTGAATTATTTTTCTCATCTCTGTGCTTAATGCTTTTTATTGCTTTATCAACATTAAAATGTTCTACGATTTGTATTTTGAAATGGAAGTGGACTTTACGAATGCTTGAGATGAGAAATTCATGAATTTGTAGTCTAGGGATAGATGCAGGTCATGAAACCAATTAAATTAGTTGCAAAACAATAATTTACAAAAGAATTTCTATACGGTAATGCTTAATTCTAATATGAAATCTACTAAGGAATTAGGGGTTACTTTGGAATTAAAGGTTCTGTCACTAAGATATTAGGGCAAGAATAATAAAGAGAATTCGGTAATAATTCAATAAAGGAATTCAGTAACTAGGATCAAATTAGATACCAAGGTTGGATTCGAAGTGAAACTCATCCCTGACATTTTTCTCATTATAAAAGATCAATTTTATTACTGTTGTTAATTTCAAATATTATTTCAATCAACTTGGGAACCTTTTGTTCAATTTTAGTAATTAAATATAATTCAATAGTAAAACGCAATCCTTGAGTTCGACACTCGGTACTACCGTTTTATTATTACTTGCAACGATTCAGTACACTTGCTGAAACGCTACCAAGTTTTTGGCGCCGTTGCTGGGGATTGCCATATCACTATTGAATTTAATTTATTTACTGAATTGAAATTTTTTGCTCTGCAATAAAATTTTCTCTTTTATTTTATTTCTAAATGAAAAAAAAAGAATTATTGTTTAGAACTCTTTTATTTTTACTTAATTATTTATCTTTCTTTAACTGTTCATTACTCATACTTTGTCTAACCTTGTATGCGATGCGAGTCCTCAGCTGAACTTTTCTTTGATCTAGAAAAAAAAAAACTGCGAAAGCAAATCAAAATGTGGTATGCTGGGATTGAATGCTTATGAGGTTGGGTTGGCTCAAGGGATGTTGCTCTCAGAACAGATAAAAAATGTTATTGCCGCTGAGATAAAGAAGGGGATGGCAGCGCTAAATATACAACCCCAAGTGGCTTCTGTCAAATTACTAAAGCATACTAATTGTAACCTTTGTGGAGGAGCACATAAAACTGGAGTTTGTGTAGCACTGGATGATAATGAGGTAGAAGAACTAGAACTGGTGAATTTTGTGAGTAATAACAACAGGCATAATAACCCCTACTCTAATACGTACAACCCTGGTTGGAGAAATCATCCAAATTTTTCCTGGAGAGATCAGCAAGGTGGATCTCAGGGTCAACAAGGAGCTCAAACAAACCAATTTCCACCTAGAAAGGCTGCTTGGGAGAGTGCTATAGAGAAAATTGCGACAATCACAAGTTCTTTCATTGAAGAGTCAATAGCCATCCAGAAAAATCACTCTACATCCATAAAGAATCTGGAGACTCAAGTGGGTCAACTTGCTCAACAAATGGCACAAAGAACGTCTGGAAATCTGCCTAGTGACACAGTTCCGAATCCACGAAACAATGTTAATGCAGTGACCACGAGGAGTGGCAAGGTGAGTGAAGAAGTTCCACCTGAAGCCAACCAGAGTAGAAGTACTCTGACTTCAACCCACCTAGAGGAAATGGCCACACCGACATCAATTGAGGATCACATCGCTTTTGAAAAGGAACAAGAACCTGTGGTACAAAAAAGGGAACCACTGCCAAAACCAGAAATTCGACTTCCATTCCCTCAAAGATTAAGGAGGGAAGAAACTGAAAAACAATTTGGTAAGTTTCTTGATGTTTTTAAAAAATTACATATTAACATTCCTTTTGCAGAAGCACTAGAACAGATGCCAACATATGCCAAGTTCATGAAGGAGATGCTGTCGAAAAAAAAGAAAAATCGGCGGTGAAACAATTATGCTTACCGAAGAGTGTAGTGCTATACTACAGAAGAAGCTGCCACCGAAGCTCAATGATCCGGGAAGTTTCTCAATCCCGTGCGCTATTGGAAATAGAACTTTTGGGAAGGCTTTGTGTGATCTTGGGGCTAGTGTAAGTCTTATGCCCCTTTCAATATACAAAAAACTGGGCATTGGAAAAGTCAAATACACACAACTGATGTTACAGTTTGCGGATCGCTCGATGAAACACCCCTACGGAGTGGTGGAAGATGTGTTGGTTAAAGTGGATAAGTTCATTTTTCCAGTGGATTTCGTGGTACTAGACATGGATGAGGACTATGACATTCCTTTGATTTTGGGGAGACCATTCTTAGCAACAGGGCGAGCTATGATTGATGTGGCAGATGGCACCTTAACCTTAAAAGTAAATAAAGAAACTGTCACTTTTAACATTTTAAAAGCCATGGAACATTCAAAAGAAAGAGAAGAGTGCAATCGAATTGAGATCTTAGATGCGATAGTCAACGAAGAAATGAAGCATCAAGCATCCGGTTTTCCATTAGAAAGAGTGTCATGCCTACCCCAAGACATTGTTAAAGAAAGTGAATATCGAAAGGTGGAAGAGGTCTTGGCCATGTTAGAAGAAGCACCATCCTACTCCCCCCATTTTCCTACTAGATGGGAGGAGTTGAAAGGGAATGAAGACAAGCCCTCAGAGAAAAAGACACCACTGATTGAACTCAAGCAATTTCCTCCTCACTTGAAATATGTATCTCTTGGTGAGAAGGATGATGTGTTCTTCCTGTCATACATGCCCCCTTGACAATAGTTGAGACGTCAAGCTAATGACTTTAAAGAAGCGCTTTGTGGGAGATAACCCACAGGTAGAGGTAACTTTAATTTTTGCAATCTTATTTTTGTTATTTGAATTTGTTTCTTTCTAATTGTGTGTAAACGTGCACTATGATGAAGAATTATTAACAATTTGCATTTGGTCTTAAGTTTTATGTTTGACATTTTGAAATTTAAGTTATATTTCTTTGCTCATATAATTGCTCAATTCGATAAGTTTCACTAATTCATGCATTGTTGATTACTGCTTGGTTGTTGAAGTCTAACTCGTATTTAAAAAAAAAACACTAAATAAATTTTGTAGTGGCATGTTTGGCATCATTTAGATAATTCATACTCTTTCTTATTATCCTAGCTGTGAGCTTTTGAGCCTAAACACTTAAATTCTTTGTGTGTGATTATCCAGACACGTATTATCCCTTCAGAACTTGCACTAATTCTGACTTGCATCACTTGTAATTTATGCATACATTGAGGCAATTTTATTTGGTCGTTTGAGCCTTTCTAACTACCCTATGAACATGTTATCCTTTGCTAGCCCCTTTGAGCCTTGCCCCTTTGTTTCGGTCACTAGTCACATTACAAAACAAAAACCCTACTTCAATTACATCACCTTACTTGGAGTTAGGTAGAAAATTTTTGTCTTGTCTTGATCAAATTCTAAGTTTGGGGTTGCTCATGGGATAGCAACCTTTTAAGTTTGGGGTGGTGATTCTCACAAAAAAAATAAAGAAAAAAAGTAGAAAAATAAAAAAGAAGAAAAGAAGAAAAAAAAACGATAAATAATATCTTCTTAGTTCTTTTGTTAATGTTTGAGAATCTCCAGAAGGAAAAGGTGAAGAAAAAAAATGGTAGAATGATTTGGAAATATATGCCTAACTCCAAGTAGTAAAGCCTACTATCTCAAAATATCCTACCCATACCTAAGCCCCATTACAACCCGAAAGTCCTCCAAAAATGTATGTGTTTGCTGCATTTTGATTGCTAACTAGAATTTTTTCAAGCCTATGGTAGCGTGATGCATGCTCTAGGATTTGAGTGATAAATTCATAACCCTTCTAAACACTTGAGAGAAATTTTGGTGAGATTGTGTGAAGAGAGAGTTGAATTTGATAAATGAATGTCAAGGTGTACAAATCTCGTTATTTTTGTAAGCAACCATAGAGTATGATGGATGTTTTGTACTAGCTGAAACTTTAAGAATTGGGTTTGATTTAAATTGAGAAATTGAGTTTAAGTTTTCTTTTAACTGCACCAAATATGAAATTAATTGTTGCTTGGGGACAAGCAATAGATTAAGTTTGGGGTTGTGATGACTCTTCATCATATGCATAATTTTTATTGATTTTAGTCTTATTTATCTTTAATCATTAGTTAATTTAATGAGTTATTTAATATATTTTGTTGATTTTAGTTATTTGATTTAATAAAATGTTTTTGTTCTTATTTGCTTAATTAAGTAGTAATTTTTCGTAGTTTTGCGTTGTTACTTTGTTTTAGTGCAGTGCTGAATTTTGGTGAGAAATCAACATGACCTATATGGAGTATTTCAGCCATATCTGGAGTTCTAGATGTCCAATTGGAGTCAATCCAAGTGCTAATAAGATCCATATCTACAACTTTCATGAAGACACCGGGACCAAATTCAGACTCGAAAGATGAGAAAAATGCAAAGTACGTTAGACAGCAGATGCTGTGCGCCTGGAGCGCGCCCTGCGCGCCTGGAGCGCATTTCTCGCTGTTTAGTACTGCCAACGCGCGCCTGGGGCGCGCCCTGCGCGCCTGGAGTGCATGACGCGCATCAACAATCATAAAAACGCTATTTTTTTTTACTGTTTTAGGGATCTTTTTGACGCTTGGGAAGTTGAGAGACTTGTGCCCTAGCATAGAAACTCAAAGACGGCCGTTTCTAACGCCATTGAAGCAGTTTTATCAAGAATCATCCATGAATCATTCTTGTAATTCTTCTTTAATCCTTATCTTTTGTATCTCTGTCATGAGTAACTAAACCCTATTTGTTAGGGATGAGTGTAACCAGATGAAACCCTTATTTTTCTGATTTGATTTCTAGTTATATGAATGAGTTTATTGAATTATTTTTCTCATCTCTGTGCTTAATGCTTTTTATTGCTTGATCAACATTAAAATGTTCTACGATTTGTATTTTGAAATGGAAGTGGACTTTACGAATGCTTGAGATGAGAAATTCATGAATTTGTAGTCTAGGGATAGATGCAGGTCATGAAACCAATTAAATTAGTTGCAAAACAATAATTTACAAAAGAATTTCTATACGGTAATGCTTAATTCTAATCTTAAATCTACTAAGGAATTAGGGGTTACTTTGGAATTAAAGGTTCTGTCACTAAGACATTAGGGCAAGAATAATAAAGAGAATTCGGTAATAATTCAATAAAGAATTCAGTAACTAGGATCAAATTAGACACCAAGGTTGGATTCGAAGTGAAACTCATCCCTGACATTTTTCTCATTATAAAAGATCAATTTTATTACTATTGTTAATTTCAAATATTATTTCAATCAACTTGGGAACCTTTTGTTCAATTTTAGTAATTAAATATAATTCAATAGTAAAACGCAATCCTTGAGTTCGACACTCGGTACTACCGTTTTATTATTACTTGCAACGATTCAGTACACTTGCTGAAACGCTACCATTATGCTTTATGTACATCAACAAAGATAAATGGATATGACATAAACGAAATGAGCATGTTAGCATGAAAACAATTTCAAAATTATTCAAACTAGATCTTGTTAGAGGTCTACCAAACATAAGTTTTGATAAAGATAAAGTATGTGAAACATGTGCTAAAGAAAAACAAGTCAAGAGCAATTTTTATTCAAAATATTTTGTTTCAACTAAAAAACCTCTTCAATTGCTTCATATTGATCTTTTTGGTCCTATCAAAACTACAAGCTTAGGAGGAATGAGATATGGCTTTGTCATTGTTGATAATTTCTTACGTTATACATGAGTACTCTTCTTAAAACAAAAGGATTATTCTTATGATGTCGTTCAAACCTTTTGTAAAAAAGTTCAAAATGAAAAAGGCTATAATATAATCTCTGAAAAAGGTGATCATAGAGGAAAATTCATTAGTGCCTCTGTTAAAAACTTTTTTGATAAAGATGCCATTTCTCATAATCTCTCTTGTGCAAAGAACTTCTCAACAAAATAGAGTTGTAGAGCGTAAGAATAGAACATTACAAGAAATGGCAAGAACAATCTTAGAAGAATCAAATATTGAGAAATGTTTTTGGGCTGAAGCAGTCAACACTTCTTGTTACATTTTAAATCATGTGTCAACCACAAAAATAATCAACAAGACACCTTACAAATTATGGAAAAAGAGTAAGCCAAATATCTCATACTTTCACATTATTGGGTGCTACTGCTTTTTAAATAGAAAAAGACAATCTAGGAAAGTTTAATTCAAAATCACACAAACCCATTTTCCTATGTCATTCAACTGATAACACATATTTAATCTAAGAACAAAAACTATTAAGGTGAGTATGCATGTATTATTTGATGATCTTGATATACAAAAAATAGATGATGAAAAAGAACAATATAGGCAACAACAGTAAATAATTCCTTAGAAAGAAGAGATCGATCATCAATCTTCATTTCAAACCCCTCCAAGAAGCAAGGAAACCCTAGGAGATCATCCACAAATTCAAATAATAGGAAACACGTATGATGGCATTAGAACAAGAATATCCTTTAATGATGACAACAACAACAACATGGCAATGATCTCTCAAATGGAACCAAAGTCAATCAAATAAGCCCTAGTTGATAAATCGTTGGTTGAAGCAATGCACGAAGAACTTATTCAATTTGAAAAGAGTCAAGTCTGGACTCTTGAGCCAAATCCACAAAATCAAACAATTATTGGTATAAGATAGGTATTTAGAAACAAACTAGATGGGGAGGGATAAGTAATAAGGAATAAAGCAAGACTAGTGGTTCATGGGTATAACCAACAAGAATGTATCAATTATGATGAGACTTTTGCTTCAATTGCAAGGTTAGAAGTTGTCAGAATCCTTCTTGCATATGCATCTCATAATCTTATTAAACTTTTTCAAATGGATGTTAAACGTGCCTTTTTAAATGGTTTTCTAAATGAACAACTGTATATATATTAACCTCCTGGTTTCAAAGATCAAAAGAAACCAACCATATCTTTAAACTTACTAAAGCTCTGTATGGTTTAAAACAAGCTTCTAGAGCCTAATATGAAAGACTAAGTTCATTTTTAATCAAAAATGGCCTTTTCAGAGGCAAAATTGATACTACACTTTTAAGAAAAGTTTATAAAAATAGTTTGCTAATTATTCAAGTATAAGTTGACAACATCATTTTTGGATCAATAATTGAAGAAAATGTGTGAGAATTTTTCAAACATCATGCAAAGTGAATTTTAAATAAGGATGATAGGTGCATTGAGATATTTTCTTAGCTTACAAATCAAACAATATGAAGACGAAATCTTTATATGTCAAGAAGAATATATCAAAGTTCTTTTAAATAAATACAAAATGAATAAAGTTATCCTCCATTTTGGACAAAGATGAAAAAGGAAAAACAATTCCTAAAAAGGAATATAGAGGAATGATAGGTTCAATGCTTTTGTTTTTGCAGTAAGATTATGTGCTAGATTTCAATCTTTGCCTAAAATTTCTCATTGATTTGTTGTAAAAAGAATTTTTCGTTATCTTATTGGTACCACTAATCTTAGCCTTTGGTATAGCAAATGAGCTTATTTTGATCTTGTAGCCTACTGTGATGTTGATTATGCTGGGGATAAAGTTGAAAGAAAAAGTACAATTGGTGGATATCAATTTCTTGGAGAAGCTCTAATAAATTAGTCATGTAGAAAGTAAAACACAATTGCCTTATCGATAACTAAAGTTGAATATGTCTTAGCTGCAAATTGGTGCTCTCAAGTCTTATGGATAAAAAACTAACTGGAAAGATTTCTCTGTAAGTTATACAAATGTCCCAATTTATTGTGATAATACAAGTGCTATAAAATCTTCTAAAAAACACTATTCAACATTCAAGATTAAAACACATTGAAATAAAACATCATTTTATTAGGGATCATGTTAACAAAAAGAAAGTTGAATTAATCTTTGTTGAAACCAAAAACAACTTGCTGACATTTTTACTAAATCTCTTGTTGAAGAGAATTTTAATTTTATCAAGGAGAAATTAAAAATCATAAAAAATTCAAACAATCCCCTTTATTAAAAATGACTAGATCATTCTGGCAAAAAACGAAGAACGTTCTTCATCCTCCCTTCCTCACATTAGTCTTTGCTTCTTTATGTAAAGTTTAAAAGCTTCATTTTGCTTCTCAAAGAGAAAAAGTAATGGTCATTTTTTCCTTTATTCAATAAATGGAAACCTTAGCCTCATCATTACCTACTCTCCTCATTTCCAATACCTCTTGTCACATCTCAACCACCACCTACTTGATACCCATGCATGCCACTTTCTCTTTCATCTCTTCCGAAAAATCTACTTCTCCTTTTTCTCTTCTAATCCTTTGTACTTTCATTTTCTGCAAATGTCCTTCTTCCCTAATTTATTTTCCTCCTTTCTCTCTCAACAAACATGGCCCACACCAAGGCTTCTACTAGAAAAATCCGAATCCTAGAACCATATATCCCGCACCATCTTCATCTCCTTCTCGATTTCCATCTCCACCTCCAGAAGTTTTTTCCATTAGAAAAATATAATTATGACTATCTTTCTTCATCTCCAAAAGTTAGTCCACCTCTTATTTCACTTGCCTTGCTCTCCATTATACTCCATCTTCTCTACTAATGTAATCTCCCAAACACCAATCAAGTCCCACCATATCTCAAGAAAAACCCTCTAAAAACTCAATCTGATAATCCCCCATCAAAACAAAGATTGATAAGAATAATGGCTGGAGTTGATACATCTGAGCAATCTAAGAGTGTCGATACCACCACTTATACTATCTTTGATGATGATTTTTGTTAAAAATCACCACCCAAATCACTACAAAAAACACCATCCATATCATTAAGACCTTCTGCTTTGAAATCCTCAGAACCCTCTGCCCAAACATCGAAACCCTAAAAAATAACCATTTCACAATCAAAACACGTAAAACACCTCTTCTTACCTTCAAAAAACCTACTTACAAAATCCAATTCCATTCCTCAAAAACCTACAAAGTCACCCTTCAAATCAACAAAATAATCTTCCACATTATCTCAGTATTTAGCCAAGCAAATATTAAAAATACCTAAACAACTTGCATAGAAAACCAAAAACATTGAATGCTCTCCATCAAAAACTATTTCACTATAACATTCTCCATCCAACTCCACTACATAATAACAATCTTCATACAAACCTCAAACCAAACAACAACCTTCAAAGACAAAAGCTTAAAAAATTCTTATCTCACCTTTACACTCCCTAAAATACCAAAATATCTTTCACGACAAGTGGGCTAAAAGACTCATTGGCATTGGCAGAGTCTTTTTCTTTGATAACCTTCAATTTTGAAGGTATATCAATCAAACAACATATTGACGTTCTTGGCTGGTGATGACTCTTCATCATATGCATATTTTTTATTGTTTTTAGTCTTATTTATCTTTTATTCATTAGTTAATTTAAGAATTTATTTGATATATTTTGTTACTTTTATTTATTTGATTTAATAAAATGTTTATGTTCTTATTTCCTTGATTAAGTAGAGATTTTTTGGGGTTTTGCGTTGTTACTTTGTTTTAGTGTAGTGCTGAATTTTGGTGAGAAATCAACATGACTTATGTGGAGTATTTCAGCCATATCTGGAGTTGTAGATGTCCAATTGGAGTCACACCAAGTGCAAATCAAAGCTACGATTCATAGCTACAACTTTCATGAAGACACCAGAATCCAATTCAGACTCTAAAGAGGTGCAAAATGCAGAATGCGTCGACTAGAAGAAGCTGTGTGTCTGAAGCACAAAAGATGCGCCTGTGTGCAATTCCGGTACCAGTGACACTGTCCAGGCACTCCCGGAGCGCAAATCTTGCATTAAAATTCATTAAAATGCATATTTTTTTTTTTTTTACTTTATAGGCATCTTTTTGACTATTGGGAAGTGGGGAGACTTCTGCCCTAGCAAAGAAACTCAAAGACGACCGTTTCTAACACCATTGTAGTAGTTTTATCAAGAATCATTAATGAATGTTTCTTGTAATTTTTCTCTAATCTCTATCTTTTATATCTTTGTCATGAGTAACTAAACCTTATTTGTTAGGGATGAGTGTAACAATATAAAACCCTTATTTTTCTGATTTGATTTCTAATTATATGAATGAGTTTATTGAATTAATTTTCTCATCTATGTGCTTAATGCTTTTTATTGATTGATCAACATTAAAATGTTCTACGATTCATATTTTTAAACAGGAGTAGACTTTACGAATGCTTGAGATGAGAAATTCATGAGTTTGTAGTCTAAGGATAGATGCATGTCATAAAACCAATTAAATTAGTTGCAAAGACAATAGTTTAAAAAGAGAATTCCTGTACGGTAATGCTTAATTCTAATATTAAATCTAATGTGGAATTAGGGGTTACTTCGGAATTAAAGGTTCTATCACTAAGACATTAGGGCAAGAATAATAAAGCGAATTCGGTAATAATTCAATAAAGAAATTTAGTAACTAGGATCAAATTAGACACCAAGGTTGGATTCGAAGTGAAACTCATCCCTGACAATTTTCTCATTATAAAGGATCAATTTTATTACAGTTGCTAATTTTAAATATCATTTCAATCAATTTGGAAACTTTTTGTTCCATTTTAGTAATTAAATATAATTCAATAGTAAAGCACAATCCTTGAGTTCGACACTCGCTACTACCGTTTTATTATTACTTGCAGCGATTCAATACACTTGATGAAATGCTATTAGCTGGTCATAATTTATGATTTCAAACTCCTTTTATCTTGAATTCATTCAAGATTTTTATTGCAAAGCTCAAGCCTTTCCCAATAAAGCTCTACTTGTTTCCATATTAAAAGGGGCATGAATACGACTTACTCCTGCGATCTTAACTGGAATCTTACATTTACCCACTGTAGGGCCAAAAATATTTGGGATAGATTGGTATTCTGCCCTAAAGGTCAAAAAAGATATGGTTTTGAATGAGCTCTTTATCCCTGGCTCAACCACAAATGTGTTTGCGGATTTGGAACCCCTTCCATTTTTTTTAATAATATCAGTCAACATTGAATCCATCACCATTTTGGTAGCCACAAGTATGTCTCTAAGAACGATGCTCTAGTTATTTATCACTTCCTTTATTGCCTAAAACTACACCTTCCATATATCGTCATCCAAAACATGATTGCCTCCGCCAATAGAGATTACAAGAGAAATACCGTTCCTTACAATATGATTATCACCAAAGTTTTTAGATATTTCAATGTCCCTTTCTCCATTGAAAAATCCATCCTCAAAATTTCAAAATTCTCCTCCAAACACATTTCAAACATGAAGAAAGGTTCATCCATTCCTTCAACTCTAAACATCCATCAAAATCAAACTCATTTATTTCCTGGTTCCCACAAAAGAAAGTGTTCTAAGAGAAAAACATTCTTAAATCCAAACACTCATAATTTTGGAATCAACATTTCTCAAGAACGTTCTTTGTTTCAACATAACACTCTTTCTTTCATTGATACTAAAACTCATTCCACCCCTCCATAATTTAATCCTACTTTTGGTATCCCACCCCCTCACTCCCTTCAAATTCTAATTCTTCAGAGCCATCTGTGTTCATAAATTCACTGTGAAATAACCTCTCACGTGTATTCAATTTTTGTATTTCCACAAAACACCATATCCTTGCCTTGCTAGAAATGGATCTTTATTATTCCTCAGTCCCTCAAGCACAATCCATGTGTGAGACCTTTTCCACCATTGGCTCGACGTTTCCACACTATATTCCTTTTTTATTATAGTAGCTCTTTCTCCAAGACAACCTTCTCTAGCTCCCTAACTAGTGGATGAAAAATCTAATCCTCTAAAGTGTTCGAAAATTGAGAAGGACACCTCAAATACTCGTAAGGACATCCCCTATATTTTTACAGCCCTCTAAACTATCATTAATAGGCAGGCCCATCAAGATAAGGAGAATGAGATCTTAAGGGATTGGATGGTGACTTAGCTAGCGCCCAAGTTAGGACTTGAACCATTACTATCTAGCTCACCTCTAATGTTCCTTGATCTCCGCAGGTCTTCCATATCTTCATACTCTAGGAGGTCGTTTCCATCATTATTGTTTTAATTCTGCTTTCTCTTAGTGTTGCTCCTAACACTTTATGTTGTGACAAATGGGGATAACTAGTTATTAGATTTAAGAAGTAATTTTTTTTTATCTCAATATGTACTTTTGTGCATCTTAATTTTTATTTTGAACCATATGTACGAACAATATATTGATTATTAATGTAGAAGATATATTATGGTTCAAAGTTGATATCTATTACTTGAAGCAAAAATTTACAGGGTGCTTTTTAAGAAGTTCCCTTAGATAATAGACTTAATTGTAGTTTTGGTCCCCTTATTTTAGTTGAATCGCAAAAGTAGTCCCCATATTTTATTTCTTCCCATTTTTGGTCCCCTAAATAGAATTTTGGTCTAAAACTTGATGAAGTTTCATTTTTTGAGGTTATTTAAGTCACATCATGCCTCAAGATCTCATTGTTCAACAACTGTACCTGAAATCTATGACCATAAATGTTGGTTTTATGGCCTATAACCTTAGGATGTTTTATACAATGTTACAAGCAAAGTCATTTAATTTTTCCTAAGTATAGAAATTAATATCGAAACCAACATGATCAATATTATTCCAATTCAACAGTGATAAATTCAAACCTTAACAAGACAAAGATTTACAATTGCATGTATTATCAATACAAGAGAACTGAAACAAATACAATGCTAATTCCACAGATTAATCAAGACAGAAATTTATCAATACAAACATTCAAGATTAAGCATTCATGCAATATTAAAAAAGAGAAAAGATAAGAAAATCGTGCACCGGTATTTATACTGGTTCGGCTGTCAGTATGACAGCCTACATCCAATCCTGAAATCAACCAGATTTCAGCCTTTCTCCAATAGAATCGTCATGAGTACGTTTTACATATTGTCCAGCTCACACAAGGCCTATCTATCCTACTCACTCGCTTCTATACAATGCCACCATATCCCTAGACTTAATCGCCAAACTCTCACAAGATAACGATGAGACTTCTTCTTGATGAACACCTTCACCAACAAAGATAGTCACCAGTTTACACATTGGGTTTTTCAGAACTTTCTTTACAGATTGTTTTTATAGAAAAGATAAACGATATCTAACGATGGCGACTCAATCACAATATGAATTTCACACAAAAAGGAATTTACCAAATCAGTGTTTTGTGTATGGTTACAATTATTTCTCTCCAAGTGTTTTTCCTTGTTTCTCAGTTATGAAAACGTGTAATCAATTATTCAATTATTATTTAAGTTATTGTGATTAGTTCAATTTATATATGTTAAGAAAAACAGAAGTTAAATCAATTTCTCAATCGATTTTGTAAAAGTTTAAAATTGGCTTAATCGATTGTCCAATCGATTATTGCGTTCTTGTTTTCCTTGAATCTTGAAAACATAAGAATGAATCGATTTGCTAATCGATTCTTTAAATGCACAAATCAGAACCTGAAGCTATGTTCATATCAGAATCGATTGGATAATCAATTATAGGTGTTTTGTTCCAACAACGAGATCAAAACAATCGATTACTCAATCGACTGATATTCATAGTTATTATCGATTTGGCAATGAGCTGAATTCTCCCTGTAACTCAAGCATTTAGTTCAATAGATTTGCAAATCGATTTGGCTGATCACAGTGACTCAGACATTTTAATTCAATCGATTTGCCAATCGACTTGATTGGTCACAGTGACTCCAATGTTTTAATCCAATCGATTTGCCAATTGACTTGACTGGTCATAGTGACTCCAATGTTTTAATCCAATCGATTTGCCAATCGACTTGCTTGGTTACATTGACTCCACTGTTTTAATCCAGTCGATTTGCCAATCGATTTGGCTTGTTACAGTAGCTCAGCTATTTAGTCAAAATTGATTTACCAATCGATTATGCACTATGTTTCTGATGAGTGATCAACTAATTTATTCTTTCAATCGATTACCTAATCTATTTCCACAAAACTTATAGTTTAAGAAACTTAATTCAATTGATTGTCCAATCGATTTGGTTGACCACCTAACTCATTCCTGATGAAAAACTTTTTCCTAATCGATTTTCCAATCGATTAGTTTAATAAGAGCTTGGTTCTGTGATTTACAAAATTGATTACTCAATGGATGTCCCAATCGATTGTTCAATTGATTGGTTTAAACCTAGAACTCAAGTTTCACTAAAATCCTTTAAGTAATCGATTTCCCAATCGATTTACTTAGTGAAAACTTTTGTCCTGAGTCAGACAATTGATTGCTCAATCAATTGATTTATCAGTTGATTGTTTTATTTCTTTATTTCATAATTTCAATTTTACTTTGGCAAATCCTTAAGCATAAAACCTTAGTGATGAGTCTACTAATCAATTACTATGACCACTATTAACACTAGACGGAATTGGATCTTTCTCAAGCACATCCTCCAATTTTGCTTGATTCCTTGTGTTCCAAGCTTTTGTCCAAGTGTATAGTGTTTGCTTGTTTGTTTGCTTGTTTTTCCTGAAATGTTACTCAGTTCAAACTGTTAGTTTTATCAAATGATGCATGTACATTGTATATTTGTTAATTATGTCAAAATCACGATCAAGAGGACTTATGTCTAACAATCTCCCTCTTTTTATTAAGTGACAGACATACAATTTTAACTTGAGTTTTACATTCTAAGGTTTAACATTATAATTACAATTATTTAAAAAGCTCCCCCTGAGTTTTAGCATTCATGATTCATTTAGGTAACACAAGCATACTTTACCCAAATCTATTTAGATTCAGTAACACATCATGGTATCATAGTTGGCTGTTCAAATTTATTGAACTTTGGTATCAGTGTTTTAGAGCTTAGAAAAAAAGTTTAACATTAGAGCTATTTACAGCATCCAATATCAAAACTATATTGCGACACTAGATTATCAATATTAGAGTTATTGCAACATCCATTATCAGAGTTATCACAATCAGTGCTAACTACCACATATTGCTTTACCAGAGCTATATTGCAATATCAGAGCAGTTTACCAATTAGCAGCAACAAGTTAAATTTGGAACACAACAAAAGTTGCACTAGTTAAATCAGTACATAGCACTTTACAAAACAACAATAACAAGATAAATTTAGTACTCTCCCCCTTTGTCAATTAATGCAAAAACATATGAACATGAGAGAACATTACAAAGTTATAACAGAATAATACAAAACAATAACAGAACTTTACAAAACAACAAAGAAAACAAAATCCTAGTCAACTAATCTAGGGCTGTTCCACATTATTACCAACGGGAGAGGTAGAGACCGTTGTATTAGTCTCAACAGGTGTCTCCTCACCATGAGGTTCAGTGTTATCTAAGTCGGCAGGGTTTTGTTCTTCCGTTGCTTGTCGGCCTATTCTGCAACATCTTCAAATGACAGCTTACGGCCTAAGTGTTCCTGTGTTGCAGCCACATCCTGAGCAGCTGTGTTCAGAGTTTCTTGGAGCTTACTTAGAGAGGCTTCCACTCTCGCATTGTGAGCGGCTTGAGTCTCCATAAACTCCAACAACTTAGCCAAAACTTCCGATGGAGTTTCAACTTGCTTAGGGTGTTCAGCATTTGGTTGTGTCCTTGTCCAAATGCCGTTTACCCTTTTCAATTGCATTTGATTCACAATTGATTTGCCAAAGATAAGGGTGGTTTTTGTCGATTCTTCATTGACAACAGAAATTTTGAAGTGTCTCAGAATCTTTGTTACAAGCTGTGGGTAGGGGAGCACCAGTTTGCCTTATGCTGCTTCCATCATATATTTCAGCACAATCCATGCCCAGCTCATCTTGAGCTCCTTGCATAGACCCCAATGCAAAAGAATGTCCAGCTTATGGACTACAGTGTGGTTGCCAGATCTTGGTACTAGCATTCTGGTTAGTGCGTACATGAGCATCTGTTGTTCGACCTTCATTTGACCTATCGGAAGTGAAAGCTTTTCCACAAAGTCTTCGATCATCAAGTCCTGCACAACAGTATGCCTGTCTACTGATGCTTCCCATGCTTCGTTAGTAGAATCCGCGTCATCGCTGCTATCAATGGTTTTGCGATGAAAGGGTAGACTTGAGAGTTCAGAAAATTCCTCAAATGTCATAGACATTTTCTTTCCTTTGACTTCAGATTCAAAGCCAGTTTTTGTAAGCTTGAATTTGGAGTAGAAGGCTCGAATCAATTTTGGATAAGTGTCGATGGAGCAGGAAAGAAAGTCCATCTAACCATGGAATCTTAAGTGATTTTGAAAGGTAAAGCCATTTGAATCAAAATAAGTAAAATCCAGAGTCCTTGCCTCATGGATTTTTCTTTTTAGAAAATCAGATGGTATAACAAAGTCTTCAGCTTTACCTTTTGAAGGTTGAAATTTTTTGGGTTGAGGAGAAGAAATAGGTTTCTTCTTTTTCTGGGTTTGTTCTTTCATAGCATTAGCCATGAGTTTTTCAGTTGGAGGTTCTTTTCTTTTCTTTGATTTGCCTTGATCAGTGGCAATGGCCTTTCCCTTGTCCTTTGCCAGTATTTTATGGGTTGGTATAGAGACTCTTTTAGAAGTGGGTGGAGGTGATGGGGTTCTCCCACTTGATGAAGATGAAGCTGATGGTGATGGTGTTCTTGCAGAGGTTTGCTTTACCCTTGCCATTTGTAAGATTAAAGACGTTTATAAATGTTTGAGAATATGAGAAGGATGTTAGGTTTTCAGAGAAAGGCAGAAAGCTGTGAGAGGTTTGAGAAATTTTGGAAAAGTTTGATAGGAAATCGATTTAGGGTTTTAGTAGGGTTTAAGTATTTCTGTTGCAAATCGATTTGTCAATCGATGTTATTAAGTTCTTTGCGCGTGCTACATCGATTGCCCAATCGATTGATTTACCGTTACTGTCGGGAGTTGAAAGATCTCAGTCATAATTGTCACCAACGGCTAGTAAATTTTTGTAACAGTCATATTTCCAATCGATTGTCTTTTAATTACTAAATCGATGTCAGAGTCGATTTCCATATCAGTTCAGGAAACTGCTAATCTCAGCATCGATTTCCAAATCGATTCATTTAAGGGCAGGTTTTAAAATTTTGAATTGATCGATTTCCCAATCGATGCTCAGGGTAGAGTTTTGAAAAATTTCTCATTTTTGAAGTTTGGGGCAAAGTTAATCGATTATGAAATTGATTCTTTAAACCATTTACCAAAGTGTCAATCGATTGACCAATCGATTGAATTTAGGAATAATCTAGCATATACAGCTACCTGTGATTAGCAAATCGATTAACCAATCGATTATCGTGTTTTCTATTTTCACAAATTAGACACTGTGCATTATAAATCGATTGTGCAATCAATTTCATAAAGCTAATTTTCTATTTGTTCATAGTGTAATCGATGTGGCAATCAATTTTTCACAGGAATCAGATTTCATTATTATCTATTATTCCTAGTTTTATCCTAATATGGAGGAAGCTTTCTTTGGGCAAGGCTTTGGTAAAAATGTCAGCTAACTGATCAGCTATATTGACATATTCAAGCTTTATGTTCCGATTTTGATATTGGTCCCTTATAAAGTGATGCCTTATCTCTATGTGTTTAGTTCTAGAATGCATTACAGGATTTTTAGTGATGTGTATTGCACTAGTATTATCACACATGATTGGTACAGTCCCTAGATCAACACCAAAATTAGAGATGTGTTGTTTCATCCAAAGAATCTATGCACAACAGCTTCCAGCTGCAATATATTCAGCCTCAACTGTTGATAGTGCAATGCTAGTTTGTTTCTTGCTATGCCATGAAACAAGGGAGTTTCCTAATAGATGACAAGTACCAAATATACTTTTTCTGTCTAGTTTGCATCCAGCAAAATCAGAATCAGAATAGCCAACTAGAGTGCAAGTTGATCCCTTAGGATACCACAAACCTAGATTTTTGGTTCCTATTAGATATCTAAAGATTCTTTTGACTGCACTTAAGTGGGATTCCTTTGGATTAGCTTGGTATCTAGCACACATGCATACACTAAACGTTATGTCAGGTCTACTAGCTGCAAGATATAGCAGAGATCCTATCATTCCCCTAAACAATGTTGCATCTACTGGTTTTCCTTTTTCATCTCTATCTAAATGGCAACCTTGACTCTTAGCTGTATCAATGGATTTAACTTATCAAAGCCAAATTTCTTTAATAGGTCATTACAGTATTTGGTTTGACTTAAGAAAATGTCACTCTTGCTTTGATTGATTTGAAATCCCAAGAAGAAAGATAGCTCTCCCATCATTGACATTTCAAATCTTGTTTGCATCATGTTTTCAAAATCTTTGCACAGCTTATTATTTGTGGATCCAAATATTATGTCATCAACATATACTTGGACCAGCAAGATGTCTTTTCCATCCTTTTTAATAAAAAGTGTCTTATCAACATTTCCTCTTAAAAAGTTTTGTTGAATGAGGAAATTGATGAGTTTCTCATACCAAGCTCTTGGAGCTTGTTTCAATCCATAGAGGGCTTTTGTTAGCTTATAGACATGATTTGGAAATTCAGGATTCTCAAATCCTGGAGTTTGGCTAACAAAAACTTCCTCTTGGATATCTCCATTGAGAAAGACACTTTTTACATCCATTTGATATAGTTTAAAGTCCATTATACAAGCATAAGCCAGCAGGATTCTAATGGCTTCTAGTCTAGCTACAGAGGCATAGGTTTCATCATAATCAATGCCTTCTTCCTGATTATAACCTTTAGCAACTAGTCTAGCTTTATTTCTAGTTATGACTCCATTTTCATCCATTTTATTCCTAAACACCCATCTAGTTCCTATAATGTTTTTATTTTCTGGTTTAGGAACTAGGATCCATACTTTGTTTCTCTCAAATGGATTAAGTTCTTCTTCCATAGCAATTATCCACTCATTATCTAATAGAGCTTCTTTTATTTTTTTGGGTTCTATTTGAGATACAAAGGCTGTAAAGTTGCATAAATGTCTAAGTGTTTTTCTAGTTGCAACTCCTTTAGAGATTTCTCCTATTATGTTATTTATGGGATGGTTTTTATTAAACTTCCTCTCTTTAGGTAGTTCATCTATCCTTATTGGTTCTACATAATCCAAGTTAGTTTGAGGTACAGTTTCATTAGGTTCTGTTGGATTAGATTCTACAATTTCATCCAAAGAAGTATCAACTATAGGTGGAGTGCTGTTCAGGTTTTCAGCAAATAGTTCATCAAACTTTACATGAACAAAATCCTCTATAGTTTTTGTTCTTTTATTGTAGATTCTATAGGCCTTACTAGATTGTGAATATCCTAGGAAGATTCCCTCATCTTCCTTAGAGTCAAACTTTCCTAGGTGTTCTTTCCCATTATTCAATACAAAGCATTTGCATCCAAAAACTCTAAAGTAAGAAATGTTTGGTTGTCTACCCATGTATAACTCATAGGGAGTTTTTCTAAGTATAGGCCTAATTATAACTCTATTAACTACATGTGTGGTTGTGTTAATTGCATCAACCCAAAAATATTTAGGAAGATTTCAGTCTTTAATCATAGTTCTAGCTAATTCTTCTAGAGACCTATTCTTCCTTTCTACAACTCCATTTTGTTGTGGAGTTCTAGGGGCTGAGTACATATGGTGAATTCCATTTAGTTCGCAGTAGTTATTAAAGGATTTATTTTGGAATTCTCCACCATGATCACTCTTGATGGAGAATATTTTCTAATTTGTCTCATTTTGAACTAAATTTGCAAATCATTTTGAACTCTTGTGAGTCAGAAAAAATGTCCAAGTATACCTAGAGTAATCATCTACTAACACATAACCATACAAGTTTCCTGCAAAGCTTTTCACTTGAGATGGACCAAATAGGTCCATATGTATTAATTGCAAAACCTTATTGGGGGAAAGATGACTTAACTAACTTGCTTTTCTCACAGGAATCACACAACTTATCCTTAGTGAACTTTCTATTTGGGAGTCCTAGAACTAATTGCTTACTTACTAATTTGTTAAGGTGATCTATATGTATATGTGCTACTCTTTTATGTCACTACCAGTTTTCATCAGAATTGGATAATAAACAGCAAATAGTACTAGCAGGCAAAGCATTAAAATCAAGCATGTATATGTTATTGATTCTTTCACCTATCAACTTCATGTCTTTATTCTCCTTGTGCTCAATTATACAAGACTGAGGTGTAAAACATACCTGGAATCCTTTATCACAGAGCTGCCTTATATTAAGCAAATTATGTTTTAACCCTTCTACATATAGGACATTAGTGATGACTGCAGTAGACTCACTGCCTATTTCTCCAACACCACATATCTTACCTTTGTTATTGTCACCATATTTGACATAACCTCCATCTTTTAAGCTTAGAGACAAAAACTTTGATTTGTCTCCTGTCATATGCTTGGAACATCCACTATCTAGGTACCATGAGTTAGTCCTGGATGTCAAGCATATCTGCAAAATAGAATTTAAATTTTGGTTTTAGGTACCCAATTCAAATTGGGTCCTGGAGGGTTAGTTTCAAACAATGGTGTCTTTACTTTCCAAATCTGTTTCCATCCCTTGTTAGCAAGTTTTTTTTAGTTTACAATTAAAAACCATATGTCCCTTTTTACAGCAAAAGTGACATGAAAGAGTAGAGGATGAATTCTGATTTGGTTTAGTAAAGATATCATGCATATGCTTTGATTTAACAAATTTTTGATTCTTTTTACCATTTCTGTTTTGTCTATACCCAATTCCACATTTATTATTGTGATTCTATTTAACATTCACATTTGGTGTATAACCAATTCCATATTTTTCATTTATATTCCTTTGGTTTCCAGAAGCATATCTAAGTTGTTTTTACCACTATTAAACTTTTCTAAATCACATTGCAGTGCATAAGTTTCCTTTTTCATATTTTCATTTATGTTTTTGAGAGACTCATGTTTCAATTTAATATCTTCATAAAGCATGCATTTTTCTTCTAACAATCTCTTAGTGCTAATCAACTGTTTGATGGTACTTACATATTCATCATGTAGTTCATTAAATGCATCATGTAATTCATCATAAGAAGGATTGGATGTAGAACTTATCTCACTGTCAGAATCTGAATCTGTGTTGGCCATTAGACAAAGATTAGCTTCTTCTTCTTCTGAAGATGCAGAGGATTCTTCATTATCATTCTAGGCAATGTCAATGTAGGCTTTTCTGGTTTTAGGAGGTGGTTGTTGCCTTTAGCCTTTGCAGTCTTATTTTTGTTTTGCAATTGGAAGCATTCTGATTTTATATGGCCTATTTTCCCACATTCGTAACAGGTTACTGCCTTGCTGTCATTTGCATCACTCTTACTGAAGCCTTTTGTCTTTGAATTTGGTTGTTTTCTTGACTGGCTTCCTTTCTTTTTCAGAAACTTTTTGAATTTTCTGACCAACATTCCTATTTCTGGTTCTTCATCAGTTTCAGTATCGGAATCTTCAGATGTTTCTGGTTTAGATTTTGTTTTATGAGCTTGAACCTTCAGCGACAATCCTTTTCTTTTTCTGTCAGTCTGTTCAGCCTCATTCAGTCTATGCAGTTCCATCTCATGCTCTCTTAGTTTTCCAAAAAGTGTTGCAATTGACATGCTACCAAGGTCTTTTGATTCTGCTATGGCAGTGATCTTTGGCTGCCACTCTCTGGTCAAGCACCTCATCACCTTGCTGATTTGCTGCTCATTGTCAATCACTTTACCAAGAGCATTTAGATTATTGACTATGTGAGTAAATCTTGTCTGCATATCATTAATAAACTCCTCTTTCATCATGTTGAACAGCTCATACTCATGCATTAGCGTATTGATTCGAGCCCTTTTTACATCTGTTGTTCCTTCATGCATTTGCTGCAATGTGTCCCACATCTCCTTGGCAGTTTTGCAGTTAGACACCCTGAAAAATTCGTCAGCGGATAATGCGGAGGTAATTATGTTTTTAGCCTTAGCATTATATCCTACTTTTTTCTTGTCATCTTCAGACCAATCTGATCTGGGTTTCGGGATTAATGTTTCACCTGTGCCAGCTATTGTTGGCACATAGGGACCATCTATTACTGCTTCAAGTATATCAAGACTACATGCATCTAAGAAAATTAACATTCGCTCCTTCCAATAGATGTATGCAGCCCCATTAAATGCAGGGGGCCTTGCCAAGGATGCACCTTCTCCTAGAAATTCTGCAGAGGTCATTTTCTTGATACCAATTGTTGGTTTTATGGCCTCTAACCTTAGGATGTTTTATACAATGTTACTAGCAAAGTTATCTAATTTTTCCTAAGTATTGAAATTAATATCGAAACCAACGTGATCAATATTATTCCAATTCAACAGTGATAAATTCAAACCTCAACAAGACAAAGATTTACAATTGCATGTATTATCAATACAAGAGAACTGAAACAAATACAATGCTAATTCCACAGATTAATCAAGACAGAAATTTATCAATACAAACATTCAAGATTAAGCATTCAAGCAATATTAAAAAAAGAGAAAAGATAAGAAAATCGTGCATCGGGATTTATACTGGTTCGGCTGTCAGTAGGACAGCCTACATCCAGTCCTGAAATCAACCAGATTACAGCCTTTTTCCAATAGAATCGTCTTGAGTATGTTTTACATATTGTCCATCTCAACCAAGGCCTATCTATCCAACTCACTCGCTTCTATTACAATGCCACCATATCCCTAGAGTTAATCGCCAAACTCTCACAAGATAACGATGAGACTTCTTCTTGATGAACACCTTCACCAACAAAGATAGTCACCAGTTTACACACTGGGTTCTTCAGAACTTTCTTTACAGATTGCTTTTACAGAAAAGATAAATGATATCTAACGATGGCGACTCAATCACAATACGAATTTCACACAAAAAGGAATTTGCCAAATGAGTGTTTTGTGTATGGTTACAATTATTTCTCTCCAAGTGTTTTTCCTTGTTTCTCAGTTATGAAAACGTGTAATCAATTATTCAATTATTATTTAAGTTATTGTGATTGGTTCAATTTATATATGTTAAGAAAAACAGAAGTTAAATCGACTTCTCAATTGATTTTGTAAAAGTTTAAAACTTGCATAATCGATTGTCCAATCGATTATAGCGTTCTTGTTTTTTCTGAATCTTGAAAACATAAGAATGAATCAATTTTCCAATTGATTCTTTAAATGCACAAATCAGAACCTGAAGCTAAGTTCATATCAGAATCGATTGGATAATCGATTATAGGTGTTTTGTTCAAACAAGGAGATCAGAACAATCGATTACTCAATCGACTCATATTCATAGTTATAATCCTTTTGTCAATGGGCTGAATTCTTCCTGTAACTCAAACATTTAGTTCAATCGATTTGCAAATCGGTTTGGCTGATCGCAGTGACTCAGACATTTTAATTCAATCGATTTGCCAATCGACTTGACTGGTCACAGTGACTCCAATGTTTTAATCCAATCGATTTGCCAATCGACTTGACTCGTCACAGTGACTCCAATGTTTTAATCCAATCGATTTGCTAATCGACTTGCTTGGTTACATTGACTCTATTGTTTTAATCCAATCGATTTGCCAATCGATTTGGCTTGTTACAGTAGCTCAGCTATTTAGTCAAAATTGATTTACCAATCGATTATGCACTATGTTTCTGATGAGTGATCAACTAATTTATTTTTTCAGTCGATTACCTAATCGATTTCCACAAAACTTGTAGTTTAAGAAACTTAATTCAATTAATTGTTCAATCGATTTGATTGACCACATAACTCATTCCTGATGAAAAACTTTTTCCTAATCGATTTGCCAATCGATTAGTTTAATAAGAGCTTGGTTCTGTGATTTACAAAATCGATTACTCAATGGATGTTCCAATCGATTGTTCAATTGATTGGTTTAAACCCAGAACTCAAGTTTCACTAAAATCCTTTAAGTAATCGATTTACTTAGTGAAAACTTTTGCATGAAACCATAATGATGAGTCTACTAATCAATTGATTATTTTATTTCTTTATTTCATAATTTCAATTTTACTTTGGCAAATCCTTAAGCATGAAACCATAATGATGAGTCTACTAATCAATTACTATGACCACTATTAACACTAGACAAAATTGCATCTTTCTCAAGCACATCCTCCAATTTTGCTTGATTCCTTGTGTTCTAAGCTTTTGTCTAAGTGTATAGTGTTTGCTTGTTTGTTTGCTTGTTTTTCTTGAAATGTTACTCAGTTCAAACTGTTAGTTTTAGAAAATGATGCATGTACGTTGTATGTTTGTTAATTATGTCAAAATCATGATCAAGAGGACTTATGTCTAACAATAAATGGTGTGGTCTAACTTAAAAAAATGGCAATTTATCAAATTTTGGACCAAAATTCTGTTTGGGGGACCAAAACTAAGGAGAAATAAAATGGGGGGACTACTTTCATGATTAATCTAAAATAGGGGGACCAAAACTGCAATTAATCCTAAATAATATTATGATAATCAAAATTAAAATTTAATTAACATGTTTGTCATCATAAATGAAAGGTAGATTGTTGAGACACAATCCCAAATTAATGTTTTGAAGATAAACAAACAAGTTAATTAATCTCTAATCATGATTCTAATTGTGTTGTTTTTTAACTGTTGTTTCTTAGTGTAATATTCGAAGATAGGTAATCACATACAACAACCAAAGAGCATTTTGTTTTTTAAAAGATCATTCTGGTATATAAACGAACATTTTGGTTCTTAAGAGCAGCAATCAAGGCAAACCAAGATCATTATGAATAATTTGTTTTAAAGATAAAAATGAAATGAATTATTTCCCAAAATACAAATCATAAGTAAAACAAATATCAAGGAAACTTAGAACCATGATCAAGTCCCAAAGGTTAAAAGAAGCAAAACAACATCATGAGCAATAACAAGATCAATCTCCAGATTGATGGCATATGTAAGACCCATAATTTTAAATTATACTTTATGCATTTTAGTGGATTTTGATATTGAACTCAGGGGCTTTTTAGCCAAGTTATTAATATTTTGGGAGTTTAAATGACCAAAAAGATATTTTGATGCCCGATTAGAATTACTCGTCGATGAATAAATTAAATTAACTGCGGTGAATCTCTTACGAAGAATTTAATGAGTTATAAGTGAAATGGTAATTTAACAATTTCATCTAGATCTAAGCTTCGTTTCGCAAAGAGATAGAATGGAAAGTTGCTCACCGCTACGCAACGGTGCTAGGGGACCAACTTTGGAAGCGACATTGCGAGCGGAGATTTTACCGAATTTACTCGCAGTACCGTAATCGCACGTTAAAGCTAACGTGAAGGTAAGGGCTCCTTCCAAACTTTTAGTTTGCATTTAGGGACTTATCTGTGGTTGTGTGGAAAAGAATTTTGTTATGGTTAAAGTATTGATTTGGGGAAAACGAATTTAACTCATTTGTATATGTTTTGAGTAAATGAAATTTGATGTGTTTGAGTGGTATGTTGTGTTGATCTGTGTTCGTCGTATTTGACGCGTTCTTAATTAATACTGATGAAATTTGATATGTGTATGGTTGGACTTTGTGGAAAAATGAATCGATGTGTTTTGGTGTGAATTGTGGATTGAATTTGATAATATGTTTGAGTTTGTTTTGTGGGGTATTTGAAAACCATTACATTAAACGAGTATTAAGAATGGGGAATCTCTTAATGTCTTGTTTACTGAATGTGTGTTTGTGAAAATCGTTTAAGTTAAATGAGTATTAAGAATGGGGAATCTCTTAATGTCTTGTTTACTTAATGTTTGTTTTGGAAAATCGTTTAAGTTAAATGAGTATTAAGAATGGGGAATCTCTTAATGTATTGTTTACTTAATGTTTGTTTTGGAAAATCGTTTAAGTTAAATGAGTATTAAGAATGGGGAATCTCTTAATGTCTTGTTTACTTAATGTTTTTTTTTGGAAAATCGTTTAAGTTAAATGAGTATTAAGAATGGGGAATCTCTTAATGTCTTGTTTACTTAATGTTTGTTTTGGAAAAATCGTTTGAGTTAAATGAGTATTAAGAATGGGGAATCTCTTAATGTCTTGTTTACTTAATGTTTGTTTTGGAAAATCGTTTAAGTTAAATGAGTATTAAGATTGGGGAATCTCTTAATGTCTTGTTTACTTAATGTTCATTTCAAAAATCGTTTAAGTTAAAAGAGTATTAAGAATGGCGAATCTCTTAATATTTCTGTTTGCTTAATGTTTGTTGTGAAAATCGTTTAAGTTAAAAGAGTATTAAGAATGGGGAATCTCTTAATATTTCTGTTTGCTTAATGTTTGTTGTGAAAATCGTTTAAGTTAAATGAGTATTAAAAATGGGGAATCTTTTAATATCTGCATTTGCTTAACGATTGTTGTGGATGGAGTCAGTATATGCTCATGCATTTTCATGCTTTTTGTAAATCGTGCAGACCCGTGATAGGTGGCACCTTGATAAATACTACTTTGGCTTGTGATAGGCAGTACATTTATGATTTACGTTTTTGTAAATTGTGCAGACCCATGATATGTGGCACCTTGGTAAATAGTACTTTGGCCCATGATAGGCGGTACATTTATGATTTACGGTTTTTTGTAAATTGTGCAGACCCGTGATAGGTGGCACCTTGGTAAAGAGTACTTTGGCCTGTGATAGGCGGTACATTTACAATTTACGTTCTTTTTAGTAAACCGTGTAGACCTGTGATAGGTGGCACCTTGGTAAACAGTACGGGCCCGCGATAGGTAGTACATTTATGGTTTACGCTTTTTACTAAATCGTGCAGACCCGTGATAGGTGGTACCTCGGTAATTGGTTCCTTGGCCTGCGATAGGCGGTACAATTATGATTTATGTCCCTTCGAGTTTGGTTTGGAATTCTGAGTCCATGCATTTTGCCATATACGCATTGCATTAGGGTGCTTGGCACACGAGTCGTGTTTGATTCAATTTTATGATTGTGATAATATTACTAAGTGCTATGTTTTGGAACAGATTGTGTGTAAGTGTGTTTGATTCAAGTTTACGATTGTGTGTTTGAACTTGAGATGTCATTGTGATTGTGTTGATTTTACTACGAGTTATGTTTTGGAATTGTGTGATAGCATTTTTGATTGTAAAACGATTTCGAAGCTCATAATGTCGTGGTGAATGTGTGGGAATTGCTAAGTGTTAAGGTTTGGAGTTTTGTATTAATGTGATTGAGTTAGTTTATGTATTTTTGGAAGAATATGCAGGGAAATCGATTTCCCAATCGATTTGATGAGTTACAGGGACTTCTCTAATTTGACAAAATCGATTTGCCAATCGATTTTGTAATCTGTTTTTTTAAAACCATTTAAGAAATCGATTTGGAAATCGATTTGGCCATACAGGAATTCAGCAAAACTGACAAAATTAATTTGGAAATCGTTTGGCATTAACACAGGGGCTCAGTTATTCATTCAATCGATTTCCCAATCGATTGAATTAAGCCCAGAGTTCAAATTTCACTAAAAACCTTCAGGAAATCGATTTGGAAATCGATTGGTTTAGTAGAAATTCTTATTTTGAGTTAGATAATCGATTGCTCAATTGATTTATCAATGTTTTGGTCAGTTATGTATTACTTGATGGATTGAGAACTTTATTTAGATTTCATTTTCATTTGGTAAGCATTATATGAACTTTTAGCATATGGAAAACCCTTTTAAGATGCATGCTAAGTTGAAAAGGTTATTTGTGCATTTAAAAACTTAAATGTTATGTGTTAACTGTTAATTTCGGTTGGTGACCCTTTACAACTATTGTGGAAATCTGGGATTTGCCCTCAGATGAGAGCCAGGACGATCCTACCGGTTCGTACCCTACGGATGGGAATCTAGATGGGAATGCTTGACTGGAGCTATGTTAGGAGGATCTTACGGGGCGCGTGGAGATCACTCAGGGTGTATAGTTTTTGGTAGAATGATCAAATTAGGTTGACATAGAGGGAACATATGTCTTTATTTTGGATTGCGGTTATTTTAAATTGGAAAATTGTATCTTTGCTAATATTGTCAGCATGACATCTTATGTTAATGGATTCCATGTATCACTTTTGATGTGTAAATACTTTGGATTTATATTTCGAGAAACTTTTCCGCTGCTTGTAAATTATAATGATTTAAGTAATTATCCAAAGGTATTTCCTTATTTGTTTCTCTGTTTTAATTTAATTTATTTTGAAAAAAAAATACACCCTCGCATTGTAATTCGGGGTGTTACAACATATGAACAAGTACATCTAGCACAACAAGGATGAAAAGGATATTGACGCTGCACCTTTTGATGAAAGCTTAACTTGCGTACAAAGCATACAAACTAGCACCAAACAACTGCTAAAAGCTCTCAATCACATTATTTACTCAAGCACAAACAAATAATGTTCTGGTTACAAAGCAAGAACGTTCTAGATAAAATAGAACACATGTCTATTAAAAGATCACTCTAAACAAATTGATCAGTAACGACTATATGAGCTATCATCAATCTTTCATGCCTAAAAGAAGAACCTCAAGGTGAAGACAAAAACAAGTGTTTTAAGTGAAATCAATTCATCACTAAAACTATCATACTTAAGAAATCAAAGCTCTCCAATCAAGAAAAAGATCCAATTTTATTACACTAGATTGAATGGTCTTTTAACTGAATTTTTGCTGAAAATCAAATTCAAACAAGTCTTGAGTAGATTATGATCCTTCAACCATCTTTTATAATTTCATTTGAAACTCAAGATTATATTCTTAAAGATAGTTTGAGTGGTTTGTAACAATTCTTTTTGTGATTAAATGTACGTGTTAAAATCCTTTATGGAGTGAAAGGCAATTTTAAAAAATCATTTCAGGGTTGAAAGATGAAAACCGTAACTGATCAAGAATGATGGAAAAAAGGTTTGTACGAAAGCAAGAGCGTTCTTGTGTAAAGAACATTAGTGAAAAAGTTCATAAATTATGGGGGTTGGACGTAGCCCACCTTGGGTGAACCAATATATATCGTTGTGTGATTCTCATTCCTTATTTTTATCCTTAATTATTTCTCACTCACAATCATTGATCACATATAAATAATTTGTTTAATTCATTTTCACTAACAAACAACGTTTTGTATTTTTATTCTAAACAAGATTGATTTTGAAATAGTTTAAAATTAAAAGCAAGAATTAAGTTTTAAAAAGGAATCACAATTCAAACCTCCTTCCTTGTGATTGATATTGCTACTTCAATCATCACCTATCGAAAATGACAAGTATTTGATAGGTCAACCTCGAATTTCAACCAAACATCATATGAGTTCTGAAGTTGAATAGTATATGAAAAGAACAAGAGGTTTAAATTGTGGCATTTCGAAATTGAAATCAAAAGAAAATTTATCAAGTTGTCACTTGGAAAAAAATGTTAGTATAAAACAAAGAGAATGGTATCAGAAATGTATAATGAGAAATGTAAATGGAAGTGATGTAGTGTGAACAATATGCAAAAGTGAAAGATTAAGTTAAAGAGAATCACACATTTGAGAAACAAAGGAAATGTATTAGCACAATCAGAAATATGGAGCTTGATTTTGTTGATTTGAAACTGAGATATGCATGATAAAAACTATCCTTGATATTAACTTGAGAATAAAATAAGTGATTGATGATTTGTAGCTTAGACTATTGCTCTTCATGTTCAACATAAATTCTTGTTTGTAGACGAGGAGAGCTTCAATATGATGATAGAGAAAAGAGTTGTTGCATACAAGACTTCATAAAGTAGGAGAAAAAAGTTATTGCACATTAGAACTTATAAAGTAAATTTCTTGATGAAGTGCGTTCATGGTTTAGTGCAATTCAAAGAGAATGTTGTCTTCTAGAGAATAATGTTCTTATTTTTGTGACAAAAATGTAGCTTTTAAATTTGAGCAAGGGGACACTATAAGTTTCTTTTTTGATGCATCACGGGGAAATGAAAAAGCAACAATTTTCACTTGTACTTGCATGTACTTGGTTTTTGTTTTTTTGTGTTTGCAAGAGGTAGAACAAATAATTTTCTTTTCCAAAAATGTGGGCCAACATACGTATCTCAAAGTGTGAGTTGACTTGTTCATATTAGTGTAAATAAAATTTTAAAACTGAATATAGATCAATCAAAGTCTTTATCACATATTCTTTTGTTTGTTACCATAGTTTTTTTCTTTCACTATTACCAATTTAAACTTATTTGTGCAATATTTCTTAAATGCACTACTCTTGAAAAGACGTCAACTACACAATTGATCATTTTTCATTCTTGAGTTGACTTAAAAGTATTTAAGATTAGGAAACTTGCTTAAATATGAAACATAAAATTATATTATATGATCCCAACAAAGAGAATATTCTTCTACATACAAGACCATTAAGAAATAAAATTATTGATTCTTTGTTCTTTTGTTAAAACAATCAAAAGAACATGCTGCATAAAATAATGATCAAAATCATAAAAAAAAATATAATTTAAGATGTTTGCTATATTTTAAATATTAAATTAGAATTTTTCCTCAACAAGTCCTAATCAGCAATAAAAAAAAACTACTTTCAAAATATCTGCCACATTTCATAAGCTCTCCTATATTTGTTTCCAAATTTACGACAAATAAAACTATATTCACCCAAAATTTTGAAAGACAAAATACTAACACCAACTAACCTTACACCTTATTTTCTTTCGGGATGTCCACACAAGTATACTTCAAACCCCATTTATTTACATTGTTATTAGATGAAAGTAGTAAAAAAGAAAAATGATGAGTACACTTGTGGAGAAAGCCTATGCTCAAGATGCATTGATAATGGCATAAGTCGTTGAAGAGTTAGACCATAAGCTTCATCCATGTTCATCTTTTTCTCATCGAGACCATTTTAAAGTTCCCAATTTAAATAACAGGTCAAGGTAGTTGTTATAAATTGGACCATACAATGATCAATATTCATCCCAACACATATTCTACATCCATCGTAAATGAGTATAATCCCAAAATTATTTCCCTCAACATCAACGTCACACTTGTTACCACCTTGTAATAACCTTTTAGATTTAAACTCTAATGAGTTAGTCCTTTCTTTGGGATCACAAGCTATTACCTATACATTAATCAAAAGAGTTGAACCCTTTGGAATATTGTAACCAAAAACACGTTACTTGCAAAAATATTTTCCCATGTAAAATCTTCGAGGATAGTTATTTTGTGGAGATTTCTGAATCCGCCCGCAGGTAATGCACTTGCATATATTTTCACATGAATAATAAATAAAATCTGCTGCAAATTTTTAGTAAACTTAAGGCATTTTCTCATGAATTTTTTTGTAGAAGTTCTAGTAGTACAATTTATGCGAGTGTGTTCTAAACATAATTCCATAAAAAAGTTTGGATGAAAATTAATTCCACATAAAAAAAAATTCAAAAAAAAAAATGTAGTAAATTTGAAGCTTGTGTCTTTGGATTATCATTTAGGTTATTTTCGTCCACCCTATGCTTATCATAGTCCAATTCGGGTTTTTAACCATTCTTTTGCATCCAATAAGTTTATATGTGTCATTGGATTAACATTTAGGTTATTTTCGTCATCCCTAGGCTTATTCTAGTCCAAATACGATTTTTAACCAATCTTGTGCATCCAATAGGTGTGTTTGTGTCATTGAATTCACATTTAGGTCATTTTGATCCTCCCTAGGCTTATTCTAGTCCAATTAGGGTTTTAACCAATATTATGCATCAAATATGTTCGTATGTGTCATTGGAATAACATTTAGGTCATTTTCGTCCTCTCTATGCTTATTCTAGTCGAATTAGAGTTTTTATTCCAGTCTTGTGCATCCAATAGTTGTGTTTGTGTTATTGAATTAACAATTAGGTTATTTTAATCCCGCTGAGTCTTATTCTATTCCAATTAGGGGTTTTAACCAATCTTGTGCATCCAATAGGTGTGTTTGTGTTATTGGAATAACATTTAGGTCATTTTCGTCCTCCTTAGGCTTGTTCTAGTCCAATTAGTGTTTTTAACCAATCTTGTGCATCAAATAAGTTTGTTTGTGTCATTGGATTAACATTTAGGTCATTTTCGTAATCCTTATGCTTATTCTAGTCATATTAGGGTTTTTATCCATGCTTGTGCATCCAATTGGTATGTTTTTGTCATAGGATTTATTTTTAGGTCATTTTTGTCATCCCTTGGCTTATTCTAGTCGAATTATGGTTTTTAACCAATCTTGTGCATCTAATAGGTGTGTTTGTGTCATTGGATTGATATTTAGGTATATTTATGCTTTTTAGTTTATACCAAAATTTCAACTAAAAGTATATGAAAACATTATTATAAATACATTTCTGAAGTATTAATTATTAGTCTTTAATTTCAATACTCGTAAACAAAATTTATATCATATTCACAAATCTTAAGAAAGTATTAATTAAAGCATGATCTAAAAAATAACTACGTATAATCAAGTACTTGATGCAACACAATTACCAATATAAAAACAAATACTACTCAATATGATCACTACCAATGTCATTATCACTACTATCTTCATCCGTTTTGTTTTTGGGTTGTGGTGATGAAATCAAATGAGAAGTGGATCCAACAAATCTTAAATGTTGTATGAGAAAGGTTAAATTTTTGTTGGTCTCGATCATCTCTTTTTCTTTTTGTTAAAATTATTGCTTCATCAATAAATTTTCTTACTTTTTTCATTGCAACGATTATTAAAATCCTGAACTTGACTTCTCAAAACATGAACCTCTTATGAATTATCGAAAAACATTGTTGGTTGATTTGGAATCAAGGTTTTGGATATAGATCCAAGGCCAAATGTTCTCTCTGTCTTCCTCCCAACTACATCCTCCCATATGTCAATATCAGATGACATGTATTTGGTTGGTTGTCTATCGACTTCATCCTCTCTCATAACAAAACACCAAATTTTGTCACATAAACGCGAAACACAATCAATTCCTTTTTATGAAATCTACCAATTCCTTTGTCAATACTACAAATGTAAAATCAAACACATCATCAATAAAAAGCTAATAAATACTATTCAATAGAACCATCTCCCCCTTGATCTTCATATTCACCATCGTCACTTGAATGATCTTCTTCATCATCATTATCTTGCATCACACGCAAATTAACCTCTTCACCATAAACTTCATCATCTTGTAGGTTATCATTTGGGTCATCTTCAATTATTGCATTAAGTTGTGACTCTTGCACTTGAAAAACAACATCTAACGTATACCTATCATCAACAACCTCTCCCATCTTTGTCTTGATAACTACCAACCAATCAACCTTTTGGCACCCAAGATAAGGTGAATAGTAAACCTGAGATGCAACCTTTGGAAAAATAAAAAGAACAAATTTACCATATTTTCTCCCTTTTTGTACTTCTACAATATTGTAATGATTGTGTATCCTCATCCCACAACTTGAACGGTTAAAACAATCAGAGTAAAATAAAATTAGTTTTCTTGTTGTTTTATTTCACCATTCAAATTCTAAAATATCTGTAACAACACCATAAAAATCATTTGAGGTTTAACCTTGACCAATTGCACTAACACATACCCCCCACTACTATATGTTGTTTTGCCTTCACCCCAAGAAGCTGGGTTGAATTGGTCTCTGCTCACATTATAAATATGCCATGACTTTTCTGGTGTCACGGATCCTCTTGCTAAGTCATACAAGTCAATGTTTTGTACCTATGTTTTTTATTCTTTGTCGCCTAGTCACATAGAGCAATTCATATATCTTAGGTTAAAGCAATTTGTACAACTGTGTTTTAACCTAAACAAGATTGAATAGTCTAAATAAGTCCTTACATATTCTTGAAATCATCACGAAAAGTTAGCTTCTATTTGTTTATCAATGACATTATCATTAGATCTCCTTACATACTTTTCAAACTTTAAACATACATCCTAAATTGGAAGCATAACCATGAACATCTTCAACCCCTTCACCCATTCGCACACATCATTCTTTTGTTCATTTGTCAAACAAAACTTGGCTTTAGTTTTTGTATAGTTCCCTTCAAGACATTGTTTCAGCAACAACTCGTTTTTGTGATAATACTCTGCTAAGTCCAATCATGCCTTATCATTGTCCTTTGTTTTCTCTTTGTTCTCCATAACTATATGAAATACATTTTCAAAGACATTCTTCTTTATATGCTTAACATCAAGATTACGTGTCAATAGGTTGTGTCTCCAATATGGAAAACTTCACAATATGCTTCTATTGGTCCAATTGTGTAAAATTCCATGGCCATGAACAATGCATTTCCTCGTGTTAGTTATCTTGGGAATTCCATAAATCTTTTCTCACACTTGTTCACAACTTAACATAGAAGGAGGCTCAATTTTATCAATTCTATTTTTGTAAAACACACCCATGTTTCTTCTAAAAATATGATTACGAGGTAATAATTGACAATGATGATCAAACCGAGATGTTTTCCTTTTGTGTTTCAATGTGAAAGCTTTTGACTTTTCCTTGCATGTTGGAAATTCAAATCTTCCAGCAATACTCGACCTAGACAACATACTATAGACTTGAAAATCATTTGTTTTCCACATCAGTGCATCGCTTAATTGAAAATTTTGCTTTTTTAAGGCATCATATGTTACTACACTAATGTTACTACACTATCATTCATTTGCAACTCATTTATGAGCGGATGCAAATACACATCAATTTGACCTTTTGGATTGTATGGACAAGGAATGGTCAAAGACAAGAGCATATAAGGCATCTTCATACATAGCCTGAGAGGTAGGTTCTATGGTGTCACAATTACTGGCCAACAACAATATGGTGTTATCAATTGACTAAAAGAGGTGAATCCATCAGCACACAGACCAAGTCTTTCATTTAGAGGCAAAATCACGATATACTTGGTCAAAGTGTTTCCATGCTTCTTCGTTTGAAAGATGACACAATACACATTCCTCCCTATGATTTTTGACATGCCACCTCATTTGCTCTTCATATCTTTGAGAAACATATAATCTTTGCATGCAATGGTAGAGAGGCAAGTAATGAAATCTCTTGTAAGGAACATATTTAGAGTTTTTCCTATGTACATTACTGAAGTAACAATGTCGATTTACAAGGAAGGGAGTTTGAATTGTAAATGCACCTTTTAAAAATCCCTGTTAAAACTTAAGAAAATAACTCAAGAATGATCTTGGTTAGGGAAACAGAAAACAAATAATGTTCTTGGTCTTTACCAAAAAACGGAGAACGTTCTTGGTTAACTTTAAAACAAAAATTCAGTCTGTGCTTTATCTCAGTTAATTGATTAAATTTAATAAATAAATAGATAAGAGAGAGAATACAACACGCAGATATATCCTCGTTCACCCAACTTGGGCTACGTCCAGTCCTCACAACTGGTGAGATTTTCCACTAAGTGTTCAAAACAAAGAACCTTCTTGATTTTACAGCACCTAGATTAGATCAACCTTGATCTGTTACAAGCTCTATTTCTTTCCACCCAGAAAGTAAATTAATCCCCAATCGATCTTGATAGGATTCTTTCCAATCTATTCAAACTATACTTAAACTCTTTTAGTTTGAGTTTTACAATAATGATAAGATTGTTTTTGATAGAATCTAAGATGTATCAACTCTTTTTTGAGATTTGACTCTTTACAAAGAATTCAGTAGTAATAACACAGTGAGATAGAAAAGTTCAGAACTGATTCTTCTTTGTGAAAATGAGAATTTCAAGTATGTGAATGTGAATGATTTATGTGACATTGATAGCACTTAAAGTTTTGCAATTTTCCTGGACAATGGCCTTGCTTTTATAGGTGATTTGAGCATTTAGTGATGGTCAAAAGAGTTGTTGATAGTACTCTGTCTTTTTTTACCAAAACCAATAAATATGATTAAAAACAATCCAGCCTTTTAATATTTTGAATCTGTTTTGACTGATGCTGTTACAGCTTGGCTAAATCTGTTTGCCTTTGAGTTTAAAGATCTCTAAAGCTTGTCACTCAGTTATTGATGTCACAAATTTGATCTAGAACCTTGAATCTATTCAAAATAGTTTGATGAATGATTATAAACCTTTGCAGAAGTAAGGAAATCAAAACTGGGATTCTGCAGAAATAGAGATTGATTATCAATTTGGTTTTGGTAGTTTGAACTTTCTAGAGATTGATGATGAATATGGAGATTCAGTTTGATTGTTCTGGATGTCTTTCTAATTTCTTTTGTATATATCAAGATTGATTGAGCTTTCTTGACAGTTTGGCTGAAAGTGTTCCAAACTGTTTCAACTAGCTTGATTTGAGACCTTTTATCTTAATGATTCAAAAGCATTATTTGACTGAGATGAGACCTATTTGTTCCTTGCCATGTACTGATGAACTTAGTTTAAAATTCAGAGGCAAAAGCTTCATTAAAATAGTGGAGATTGATTAGTCAAGTTACTGTGACAGTCAATCTTGAATCTGGAGATCCTTCTCCATTTTGTACAAAATGTTCTTGTTTCATTGTTTGTTCAGTTTTTAATTGTTTTCTTTGCTTTGCTTAATTCCTATCTTTGAATTAACATACCCAAAAACACAGAATAAATTAAAATAATATTTTAGAATCATAATTAACATTCTTAATTAACCTTTGTTTAATTTTATCAAAATTTTAATTTGAGAGTTTGTTTCAACAATTATGTGTTGTATACCAAGGTTCATAACAAAAATTTTACTCCTATAAATTTATATCATCTTTATAATTAAGCATACACTTATTAATACAACTGTTTATCTTGATTTTGGATAAACTAAGTCCGACCACAAGTTTCTTTTTTTCCATATAGTTTGGGGGAATTAAATTCTCATGGTGGTTTGACTCCTTCATAAACTTCATCACGTCATTAAAACAAGTCTATGATATGTTGTGTTTAAATTTTAAGCCTAACATCATAATAAAGGCAAACAACTCTTTTTTATTTTTATATCCAGATCATAATGGTTGTTGAGAAGAATTCAACATTTTATAAAATGGGCTAGCTTCCATATTTGGATGTTCCTCTTTTTGAGGAAAATGTTGTTCACGATTAAAGTTGGCATCATAATTCAACATGTCTTGGTGTCTATCATCATGTTCATAAAATTATCGGTGACTACCACAAAAACTACTACTACTAGACGCCTTCATGTATATTTCATTGTCGTCGTTGTCGTCATGAACATGATGGACTTCCTCTCCATGGGATGTCTATTCCCAATAATTGGGTCTAAAACCCTTTTGATGAATGTGATCATTAACTACACATGGGGTCAAATGATTTTTATTTTTACATAATATACATGGACATCTTCTTACACCTTCATTCGAATACTTGTATTGCAGACAAGCAAATTAAATAAACTCTTCGATGTCCTTTACAAACTCAAACATATATGCTTTTGGATGGGGATATGCCTATTGTACATCCTTGTCTGATGTGCAAGAACTTTAATTTTCTATACACAGGCAGTCTTTGATATTATGAACTATATCCAATTTATGTTATTCAAACGTGTTAGTCTAGACATGTCGGTCATTTTAATAGTGCTATCTAGTTTGAAGTTGCATTAAAAATATAAAAGTTCACGAGTTCATATCTTTGAAATATGCAGGACCAAAGATACCTCCTTTAAAGTGATTTACTACTCAAGTATGCATTGTTAAAACCCATTTGGTGTATTTCATATATATCATTTTTAGTTGTTTTTACTACAACAGTTGATCCATAACAGCATAAAGCAATAGTAACTAGAAATGTTGTTGAGATTCAAATAACATTTAACATAAAGATCGCATATCCAAGTGAAATATCTACAATTTGTCGACAAATCCAAATGTTATACTAGAACTAAGGAATTTACAAAGGTGAAAAAAATCTAATTTAATTAGAAAGACAAACTCATTATCCACACAAATGGAGGGTCACGAAAATGATTAATGGTGAGTAACGAGAATGAAATAAAATAAAGAGTGAAATAAAATAGAGGAAGAGACAACAAGATAGTACAAATAGTATGCGATGCTGATAATTCATCATCTATGCTAGATTTTCTCTAGAAAGGATTCAACCAACATCTTGGAGGTTACAAAAATTTATAATGGAAGATGAGGATGAGGGACAACATGACCATATACCTAAGATATCGGAGACTGATGTTGTTGTGCATAAGGAGTTTATACAAGCAACATATGTAAATGAGGAGGCTATACAACATAAGGACCATATGCAAGAGGGATCAATACAATAAGAGGGGCAGCTTACACGGTATCTTGGAGGATCATATGATATGCATATCCTTACAGGATACCGGTGTCATGTTTATGCACAATTGTGGTTTGGTGAGGTATGTTAAATTAATTATTAGTTATGGTGCATTGAATATATTTAAATTAATTATTATTTTGTTGTAAATTTAATCTTAATGTCATATATTTTATTTGTATGTAAGAGCGATCAATGTGAAGATAACTACTCATGGTAAGAAGTTGCAACAATTTACTGTACATGTGATCCAGCTAGTTATATAGAAGAGGGTGAATTTGTCAAGACTAGCCCCACTAGTCTGAAGCTAATTAACTATAACCTAATTTTTGTATTTGTAGAGAGATTACAGTCTAAGACTTCGTCATTTAACATGTCATTTGGTGAAATGAAGATTACTTTTGATGATGTTGTCAATCTATTAGGCATTCAGGTTAGGGTTGAGTTCTACAATCCACGACGTTACCAAGATAAAGTAATGACATGTAAGATAGCCATAAATTTATTAGGGGTGCCTGCTAAAGGGGTGCACACTTCAAGTTGGATTGGTTGAAGGAGGTCTTCAAAAGATAGTGTGCAACATAGATATTTGATTGTTTTATTATGACGTATCAGTTGAATTTGGTAGGAGTACTATTTTCGCATATAAGAGTCATGAATTAGTTGATGTGAGATGCCTTTCCCTATTCAGAGATTTTGACGGTACCAGTAGATATATATGGAGTACTGTTGCACTTGTAGTCCTTTATGACAACTGATCATAGCATTTGAGCACATGTTTTTAGCTTTTTAGTATGGTATTTTAAAAGCTCTTTATAGCTTTTTAGTATGGTATTTTCACATATTTTTAGATTAATATTTTTAGCTTCCATTTGTCAAAAAGTTTTATTGTTCAACTCCCATTTGGAAACTATGGCTGGGTAACTTTGATTGAAGTGGATTGGCCTTTTTGTTGTTACTAACATTTTTCCTCATGGTGCAGTGGAAATAAAAAGTGAAAACACCGAGAAAATGTTCAAAGTAAATGGACAACGCCACAAGCTATTCAATGAGAGCTATGTGCTTGAAGATGCAACCATAGATGAACTCTCCATGGAAAATCCCACCTACACTGAAGTTTAAATAGAGAGCTCCCTTTCCTTACTCTTATTTTATACTTGTTACTTTTATTGAGGACAATGTTTAATTTAAGTGTGGGGGTATTATTTAGGATCTTTTTTTATATTTCAAAAAATAAAAAATATATAAAAATAAAGTAAAATAAAATAAATAAAAATGGACATTACATTGCATGCTTTTTCATTAGATTTTATGGTTGTAAATGTTGAGAGTTTGTTTGGACAGACATGATTGGATAGTATTTTTGCATTCATGGTAAAATAAATTGGATTAAAATGCTAAACTGTGTATCATTTGTGATAAGTCATTAACCTTTGTGAGATTTTTGAGCCATATTATGAATGGAATACATTTTTCCATCTTTTTTTCTTGTGTGTTATCTCACTCATGATTGCTAGTTATGCCAGAACTTGACTTGACTCTTGTCTGCATGCATATATTGAAATGATATAGGCATTTGTTTCTCATTAAGCTACTAGACAAATAAGCCTACCCTACAATTATCAATTTGTTTAAGCCTCTTTGAGCATAATTACCCTTATTTTTGTTATATAGCTCATTACAAGCCTAAAAGTGAAAAACAATAAATTGACTCAATTTTGGGGGATAAAAGAGTCTTTCCTTACATAAGTGTAGGGGTGCTCAACTTGTTTGTTTAAATTTGAGGGTTATGAAAAAACAAAGAAAAAAACAAAAAAGAAAAAGAAAAAAATATATATATGAGGAAAAATGGTCGTGTTTTGAGCAAAGAGAGTGTGAAAATAAAAGTCAATGATGTTTTGTTGAGTTACTTCTTAATGTTGTTTTTTCTCTCTTAATCATTACTCCTTTATCATCTTTGATTTTCAGCTCTAGTCTCCTTAGGATTATCTAACCCTTACCTTGGCCACGTTATAACATAAACAAATACCTTTTGATCATTATCTGCATGTGTTTCAAATATAGGTTATAGAGGCTTGTCAAGCCTATGATAGTGCTCGCTTTCATGACGCGCTTATAATGTAAACAGTAGCCCAAACACTTTGAGTGTAAACACTTTGAGAGAATTTTATATCTTTGGAGGACTCTATCAGTTATGATGCATTCTTTTGTTAACTTGTCCTCTTGTTTGCCTTGGTTGTGATAACAAAACTATTCAATATATCCTTAATCTAGAAATATGTTTTCTCTCACCACTTTGCATTCATAAGAATATTTGGAATCACATGCATTGTTTTGCTCGGAAAGCAAAAGTTTAAGTGTGGGAGAATTTGATCATAGCATTTGGGCACATGTTTTTAGCTTTTTAGTTTGGTATTTTAAAATCTCTTTATAGCTTAGATTAATATTTTTAGCTTATTTCTAAACTTTGGGTCGAATTTGAACTATAATCTTATTATTTGCATTTTAATTTTATTATTTGTATTTTTAGTCTTTCTCACTCTGTAGGTCATAACATGAGCTCTGGATATCGAATTGTCGCATATTAGCAAGAGTTCAAAAGATAAAAATCTGAGCTACAACTTTTGCGTTGGAAGAAAAGACCAATTCCAAACATTACTAGGCCTAAATTGTAGATTTCGTAATCTGGACTTTGGTAATAGTTTTAATTAGCGGGTCACTTGTTTTTAAACCCTAAACCCTAGAGCCCAATATCAAGTACTCTGGTGGTATTTTTTATATTTTTTTGGATTTTATTTAATAGGGTTTTCAAATTTTCACTTCAATTTTACCATTAGGGACATTGTTGGAATTTTCAACATTATTATTTTGCATTGCATTGTTATGATGATGCATGACTAGGGCTAGTTCTGTGAATCTTCATTCTCTTGAATCTGAAATCGATAGGACATTTTATTTACATCGTAGACTTAATAGAGCTGCTAGTGTTAACGAGTTAAGACACCTTGTTGCACCTAATGTCAATTATAATGCATTATGTATCACACATATCCTGAAGTTATTAACCATTTGAACTTAAATTTGGTTTAGTACACTTGCTTCTAAACTTCAATGGTCTTGCAGGTGAGGATCCCCACAAACACTTAAAGGAATTTCATGTTGTTTGTTCTACCGTGAAGCCTCAAGGAGTCACAAAAGACCATATTAAGTTGAGATCCTTCCCATTTTCACTCCATGATGTTGCCAATGACTGGTTATACTACCTTCAACTAGGTTCTGTTAGAAGTTGGAACGATCTCAATATATTGTTTCTAGAAAAATTCTTCCCTGGCTAAAGAGCTGCTTCAATCTGAAAAGAAATATGTGGCATCAGGCTGATTGACAGGGAATCATTACAAGAGTATTTGGGGAGATTCAAGAAATTAGTGTCAAGTTGTCTTCATCACCAGATTTCTGGACAATTGCTCATCCAATATATTTATGAAGGCTTGCTACCTATGGATAGAAATATTTTGGTTGCTGGTAGTGGGGGAGCAGTTGTCCATAAGACCCCAGAAGCGGCAAAGGCTTTGATTGAGAACATGTCCATTAATTCTCAACGGTTTACAACTGGAAGCAATTCGACAGTGTTGACAAAGGGTGTGAATGAAATGCAAGCTTCTTCCCACAAGAATTTATTAGGAAAACTTGATGAGCTTACATCTTTAGTAAAAAAATTAGAAATAGGTAAAACCCAAGCAGTGGTTTGTGGTATTTGCAATTCTCCAGAGCATCCTTCAAGTTCATGTCCTACATTGCAGGAAGATCCAATTGCTGATGCTCCTCAAGCATATGGAGCAAATATATACAATCCTCATGCCAACTATGATCTATCATCTAACAGGTACAATCTTGGTTGGAGAAACCATCCCAACCTGAGATGGGGAAATTCATCTGCACAACAGCAACCTAGACAACACCAACAAAATATTCCTCAACAAAAAAACAATGCACCTTCATTAGAGGACCTCGTTAAGCATATGGCTGTTTAGAATCTCCAATTTCAGCAAAGAACAAATTCCATCATTCAAAATTTGGAAACAAAGATTGGTTAGCTAGCCATTTCAATCAATCAATTGCATACTCAAGGGTCAGACAAATTGTCTTGACAGTCAGTAGTAAAACCAAATGCTTTCAATGTCAATTCAATTATATTGAGGTCTGGAAAAGCTGTTGAAATACCAAAGGTACTTGAAACTGTAGCGAAAAATAATAAGGTTGTTGATTATACTTTAATATTTGAAACTCTTGATGTTGAGCAAAATATACCACTTCCTTTTCCTCAAAGGGCAGTGAAGACTAAGAAAATGGATGAGGCAGATAGGGACAACGAGATCATGGATACATTTAGGAAGGTGGAAGTGAACATTTCCCTCCTTGAAGCAATTAAATAGACTCCAAGATATGCAAAATTTCTAAAATATTTGTACACACACAAGAGAAGGTTAAAAGGTAATGAAAGAGTAAACATGGGGCGAAATGTTTCATCCCTCATTCAATCCATGCCTCAGAAATGCAAAGATCCTGGAACTTTTTCCATTTCATGTACCATAGGCAATAGTGAATTTGAAAATGCTATGTTAGATTTAGGAGCTTCCATTAATGTTATGCCTTCACCTATTTTTAACTCTCTTGCTCTTGGACCTTTATAGAGTACAAGTGTTACAATTCAATTGGCGAAGAAGAGCAATGCTCGTCCCGCTGGACTTGTGGATGATGTACTTGTTCGCGTTAATGAATTGATATTTCCTAGAGATTTTTACATTCTGGACATGGAGGGAGACAATAAGTCCAACAAGGCACTTATCATCTTAGACAGGCCATTCTTGAAATCTGCTAGAACAAAAATGGATGTGCATGCTGGAACACTATCCGTGGAATTTGGTGATAGCATTGTAAAATTTAACATCTCTGATGCTATGAAACACCCCGTGGAAGAGCATTCTATTTTTCAAATTGAATTGTTTGCTGATTTGGTTGATGACACTTACCCTAATATGTGTGCTACTGATTTTTCTTCATTGTCTGATTTTGATGATACTTATACTTGTGAATTCTATACAGATACTCATACGGTTACTTATAATTAATTGTGCAAAATTATATCAGCTTAAATATTCTTATTTTTGTTTATTATTAAATATGAATATATATTATTTTTTATAAATGTGATTTTTGAGATAAAAACGTGTTTAAAAGAGTAATTTTTTTTTTATTATTGTGCTTGACAAGAGTGTGATCTTGCTCCTACGTATCTCCCGGTGCGATGGAGAAATTAAAACTACGTAGTTCTTGGTAGAAAATGTGAATGTGTCGATTGCTTTTAATTAAATTGTATTTTGTTATTTAAAAAAAAGTTAATTTTGACGAACAAAACGAAAACTTGCTTGATTTGAATAATTATTTTACAATATGAATTTTAAGACGATCAAGTTGTACAACTCGTGTCTCAAAACTCAAGCAGTAAAAAAGATGTCACATCTAATTTAACCCTTTTTTGAGAATATTTGATTATTTTTTAAAGTAGAGTTTTAAGACCATCAAGTAGTACAACTTGTGTCTTAACAACTCTAAGATTTAAAAAATAAAAGATAATTAATTAAATTTTAAAAAAAAAAGTTGATTTTAGATATATTTATTTATAAGAATAAGTTTTAGAACTATCAAAATATATAATTTGTATTATGTATTTCTGGGATTAAAATATCATATTTAATTAACTTTAAATAATTTTTATGATTAATTTGTTTATGATTTTTAGTTTATTAATTTATTTGTGAATATGAGATTTAGAACCATCAAATTGTCACAATTTGTGTTATAATAAGTCAAATATTAAAAATATGTCACATCTAGTTAATTTTTAATGAAATATTTGTTATTATTATTTTATTTTTTTTAAAAGATATTAATTATTAAACAAGTTTAAATGATTTTTTCTAAATAGAATTAAGAATAAACACGAGAATAAAATAGAAAATCGAAAAAATATATGGACTTTAACTTAATCTAAAAATACTTTGAAACTAATTACAAATGTAATTCTCTTTGAAACTATTTTTTTTTAAAAAAAATTTAATAAGTGAAGAAATAAAAATTATTTTAATATTAAATAAAACCACCCAAAAAAGAAAAATATGTTATAATATGAGATAAATTATATTTACTGCCATTTAATTATATCCATAATTACTTACATTAATTAGAATTATTATGATTAAATGAAATAAATATCATAAAGATTTGGAAGAGAAAGAAAAAGTCCATTGATCAAACAGCTATTACTAAATAAATCTATATTTAATAGGACTATTATTATTATTATTATTAAATATAATACAACTTTGCATGAATATAGATAAAGCTTTATCACGTGTACGATGCAGCATCAGACAACACAAGCAAGCAAATTTCAGAAGGGGCTCGACAAAACAAATAAAGTTTCACAGTAGCAACAAAACTCCATACATCCAAAATTACTCACAAAACAAAATACTAACCACGCATAATATCAGCCAAAATGCATTCATATCTAACAAAACAAAATTTAAACCTTCAATATTATACAACTTTGAACAAGAAAGGTAAAAGAATGAGAAAATACCCTCTTCGTCGGTTTTTGTTGGAATTGGCTTGAAGGCTATGGTTGATGGGAACCAATCTGATTGTAGATCTTCTTTCTATTTATTATTCTTAGTGGTAACACTCCCTTTTTCTATTGTTTTTTTTTTAAAACAGAAAAGTAAGAAATAAAAATTTCCCAATGTTTCTTGTGATTGCTTTTCTGATATCTCTAAAATCTCTCCCTTCTCTTTGAATTTTTTATCCCAATTTATAGCCTAAATCACTGAATATTTATGTTCATTAGACAAAATCGATCTCTAGATCTTGTATTGTTTTGCACTAATTTTAGCTGGGTTTTACATTGTTTTTGCAACAAATCTTAAGCAATGTACTATTGGGGAAATAAATTTTTCTGCTCTTTATTACACAAATGTTAAAAGTAACATCCACTGGTTTCTAGTATGTTTACAAAGGATTTCGATAATATAAAGAAAATAAAAGTTGGTTTTTGACAGAAGTTTGTGAAGAAGAAGAACCCTACAACAACCCCATCTCCTCAACACCAAATTAGGCCACCACCAGTTATATCTCAACCACATGATCCTTCCATCGATGACGGGTCACAAGCTAACCCAAACAATGAGGTATCTTCTTTAGCACCAGATAACATCAAGTGGAGTTCAAAGGATGCAGATGGAAGAATTTGGATAAGATCGACACCTGGAAATAAGTAACTTTAATTTTATAAATGTAGTTCTATAGATGCATGTATTAAATTGCCTCTAACATAGTTATATTTCTTATACTTTTAGCTTTGAACCATAATCCAAAGTGAGAGGTGTTATCACAAAAATATTCAAGGAAAATTTTGGAGGGGCGTGGTCATGTTGGAGTAGTGTGGATGACGACACAATGTGTGCTTGGTTAGAGGACTTTATGGTATTTGTGTAATTTCTAATTAGCGCAATTTAGGCCACCACCAGTTATTCTATTATAGTGCAATTTCTGATTTATTTATTTATTTATATTCATGGTTATAAGACAATTCTAACTTCCTATAATGATTACGTGTTTTAGATTACAATTTTTTTCAAAATCATATTTCTTGAGATGTTTAGTTATTTTAATGTCTTTTGGATGTGTTCTTTATATTTTAATTTAATACTAAAGATTTCTTTTAAATAGGCAAAATACAAATGGGTTGAGAAAGATGAAGCAAATATTAAAAAAAGTTTTAACAGTAGGGGATCTTTGGCCCTAAAAAATGCTTTGTTCAAGGTGCGTAATGGTGAGGATACAAGTGATTGAATTGGGGAAGAAAATTTGGAACAATTGAAAGCTCAATGGCAAGCTGAGATATGGCAAAAACAATTCTATGATTAATAAGAAAAATAGGCAATCTCAAGTTGGACACAATGTGCATAGTGGAGGATCCATAACTACGAGAGAACATGTCAAAAAAATGGTTAGTAATCATATTTATACTAACATAATCTAATTGTTCGAATGACAATTTAATCATATTTATACTAACATAATGATTGTTGGTTACTTTTTTAGAGGGTGAAATTGAATAGAGAACCAACCAATTTTGAGGTTTACGAGTGACTTCACAGGCCAAAAGGGAAACCAAATGAGTGGTTTAATGGAAAAACAGGCTAAGATAGCTGTATGTATACACCATCCTTAAAGTAATGTCTTTACCAAATATAAATATAGATATAAATATATATGTACTAATGGTAACTCTTTTTTTAGGAAATGTACCAAACTCAAATGTTTGAGAAACAATCTCATAATGGCGACCGTAGTAGCCAACTGTCTGATAATAGTATACACATGGAAGTTGTTGGAGACATTAATAAGAAAGGACACATATTTGGATTAGGATCTCCACTACAAGAAAAACACTATTTTGTGGCCAACTTTATAAATATTTTGTGGCCGAATAAAACCCTCACAAATTAGTGACCGAAAAAGCTCTCACAAATGCCAAAATTGAAATTGGTCTTTATTTGTGGCGGAAAAAGCCCTCACAAATTTTTAAACATTTAACTGGATTTGGTAGCTGCCTAAGCCCTCACAAAATTACAACGTTGTGATTTTGTGAGGGCTTAGGCAGCCACAAAATCCAGTTAAATTTTTAAGGATTTTGTGAGGGCTTTTACGGCCACAAAAAATCAATTTTGTGAGGGCCAAATTCGTCACAAAGGACTGACGTGACCAGTGCATTTGTGGCTGCATAGGCCGCCACAAAGGAAAGCGTACGTGGCATTTGTGGCTGCAAAGGCCGCCACAAAGGAACTTGAATTTTCTGGCCACCCAGGCCGCCACAAAGGGTCAAACATACCTTATATATATTTCTCCACTCCTCCTTCATTTTTTCACATCCAACTTCTCTCTAAAACCTCCTTCTAACTATTTTCTCCACCTTCTCTCTACACAAAATATTTCATCAAGCTAGATTTAATTTTGGTAAGTATAAATTATATTATATATGTAGTTTTATAGTTTTATTTTCTAAATTGATATAAGTAATTAATATTATTGAATTTTTTTTCAGTGGTTGTTAATTATTTCAAAGACTTGCAAGCATCGTACGTGAGTGAAAGCTTCAAGTCAGACGCTACTCGGTATCAAGTTAGTATTTTATATATTTTAAATTTAGATTAGTAAATATATATATTATTTTTAAAATATAGATTAGTAATATATATATATATATATATATTTAGATTAGTTTTATAAATTTATTTTTAAAAAAATAGGAATGATGTTGTTTACATAATATATGATAAATAAAAGTTTGAAACACGGTTAAAATTAAAATATATTGATTTTAATATAATTATTATTTAAAAAAACATTATTCAAATTGATGATATTATTATTTTTTGTTATAAATAAGTCTTGATTATTAAAAAAATATCATTTAAAATTTTATATAGGTTCGTATAATGATATAGTCTAGATTAATAATTTATTATATTGTTTGCAAATTAATTAATATATAATCCCCTAATTGACATATATGCCAAAGTTATTGATTTAAAAAAAAAACATTATTAAAATTGATGATATTAATTATTATTTTTTGTTATAAGTATATATTGATATATATATATATATATATGTAATATTTATTTTTTGGTTAGTATTATGTTTTGTTAGTCTTGATTATTAAAAAAATTTAATTTAAAATTTTATTTCGGTTTATATATATAATTACTGTATTGATAATTATTTATTATATTGTATGAACCCATATATATTAATTATGTTGTCCTAGTTAATTATTGTGTGTTTAATTTTGGGTTTGTAAGACATTATTTGTTAATTTTGGGTTTGTAAGGACTTGGCAGAGGATGGATAGCCTGTAGAGTTGTAATGTGTTGCTAGGCCAAATAGCAAAAATGAAAGAAAAAAAAACAATTGAGTTGTTGCAATTCAATTTTTTTTATATTATTTAAAAAATTGGTATATATCTAAGTTTAGTTGTAAAATAATAATTTTTATATATTTATGTTAATAACCGCTAATAATAACTTTTAATTATTCGGACAAAATTGAGGTATTACACCTTGTAGGTTGATCATTGTGCTGATAACGATATTTCTATTAACATAATTGATTTTGCAGACTTAGCTTCGGCCACTGGTGTTGTACCTTCCATTGAACAACCACCGACTATAGAGCTTAAACCACTTCCTGAAAATTTGAAATATGCATATTTAGAAAGAAGTGGCAAGTTACTTGTGATAATTTCAGCCAAACTTGAATAAGAACAAGAAGAGAAGCTGTTGCAGATTATGAGAAAACACAAGAAGGCAATCGGATGGACCTTGGCTGATATTCTTGGTATTAGCCCATCCATGTGTATGTATAGGACACTAGTGGAGGACGGGGTAAAAACAGTTAGAAAACCCCAAAGGCGACTTAACCCGTTAATTATGGATGTTGTAGAAAAAGAAGTGACCAAGCTCTTGCAAGCAGATGTTATATGCCCCATCTCTAATAGTCAATGGGTGAGTCCGGTGCAGGTAGTCCCACAGAAAACTGGACTCACAGTGGTTAAAAATGAAAATAAAGAACTTATCCCCACACGAGTGCAGAACGGATGGAGGGTATGCATCAATTATAGGAGACTTTTCTAGGCAACTAGAAAATATCATTTTCCTTTACCATTCGTTGATCATATGCTTGATGGTTTTTCTACTTATTTTCATATCCATATTGCACCAGAGGGTCAAGAAAAGACTACGTTGACTTGTCCTTTTGGCATATTTTCCTATAGGAGGATGCCATTTGGCCTATGCAATGCTCCCGACACTTTCTAACGCTGCATGTTTAGTCTTTACATGAGATTTATCAAGGATTTTAGAAGATAGCTCTTCCGTTGTCAAATTTGCTGCAAAAAGATGTCGGTTTCACCTTCGACGACAAATGCAAGAAGGCGTTTGATTTCTTAAAGGAAGCACTGACCTCTACTCCCATAATTCAACCACCCAATTGGACCCTCCCTTTTGAAATTATGTGTGTTGCATCTAACTATGCAGTGGGAGAAGTCCCTGCACAAAGGGTTGGTAAGGCTGCCCATGTGATTTATTATGCTTCTATGACTTTAGATTCTGCACACGCTAATTATACTACCACTAAAAAGGAACTTTTAGCTATTATTTTTTCACTTGATAAGTTAATATCAAATTTGTTAGGTTCGAAGGTAGTTGTTTTAACAAACCATGCAGCTTTGAAGTTCTTGTTGAAGAAACCAGAAGAAAAACCGAGATTGATCCGGTGGATGTTGTTACTCCAAGAATTTGATTTAGAGATTAAAGATAAGAGTGGAGCTGAAAATTTGGTGGCAGATCATTTAAGCAGAATAGAAATGGATGAGGACCCCATCCCTATTCAAGATGACTTCCCTGATGAGCAATTGCTACAGTTGCGTGAAGTAACACCTTGGTTTGCTGATTTAGTTAATTATCTAGTTGTTGGAGTCTTTTCTGCAGATGCATCCCGAACACAAATGCACAAACTTAAAAGTGATTCCAAATACTATGTGTGGGATGATCCATATATGTGGAAATTTTGTAGTAACTAGGTGATTAGCAATGTGTTTTCCACCATGAGGCTAAATCCATTCTTCATTTTTGTGATGCCTCTCAAACTAAGAGGGCATTTTGGTCCTCAACGAACAATAAGAAAAGTATTAGACTCGAGTTTCTTTTGGCCCACTTTGTTTAAAGATGCTTTTGTGACTTATAAAACTTGTGAACAGTGCCAAATAGAAGGAACAACAATCACTCGTAGGAGTGAGATGCCTTAACAACCTATGTTTTTATGTATCTTTTGGTTATGCCTATATTTTACTAGTTGTTGGTTATGTTTCGAAGTGGGTGGAAGCAATACCCAGTAGGACTAATGATTCTAAAGATGTTGCAAGTTTTATCATATCAAATATTTTTTGCAGGTTTGGAATACCCCGAGCCATCATAAGTGATCAATGTTGGACTTAAGTCCCCTTAATCATAGTTTTGACATAATTAACAATCATACAATGCTCATACATCACATGATAAATCTAACATTTTGACTGAGTAAGATTTCAGGAACAACAACTTAACCCTACACACTTGAGACAATTGCCTGAAACTCAAGGAATCAACAAAGTTGGAATATTCACTAAGCAAATCGATTAGGAAATCGATTTTGTAAAAGCGTTGTTTGAAAATGTTTGGTATGTGATTAGACTAATCGATTAGGCAATCGACTGGCACCATCTTTGTTAAAAATTGTGCAAGTCAGAGGCAAGCCATTTGGCAGGCTAATCGATTAGGCAATCGACTGGCACCATCTTTGTAAAAAATTGTGCAAGTCAGAGACAAGCCATTTAGCAGGCTAATCGATTGCTCCAATCACAAGACTAAAACTGTTTGTAAAAATCGATTGACAAATCGATTGTGCAAGTCACAAGGCCAAGCCACTCAATAAGCTAATTGATTGGCAAATCAATTTCTTAAATGAGATTTTAAAAGGAACTTGGTCTGTGACAAACACAATCGATTGGACAATCCATTGAGTCAATTACATTTTTTTTACATCAATTGGCATCAAGAGCCTGTCTTTTTGTTTTTTAGAGTAACACTCATAAAAAGAATATGACTTCAGAATTCCTAGGAGATGGTGCTTCTCTAGCTAGGCCTCCTGCTTTTAACGGGGCCGCATACATGTATTGGAAACAACGTATGCTAATTTTTCTTGAAGCTAGTGGTATTGATATTTTAGATGCTGTAGAAAATGGACCTTTTGTGCCAACCATAGCAGGTACTGGTGAATCAGCAATTCTGAAACCTAAAAGTGACTGGTCTGAGGATGACAAAAAGAAAGTTGGGTACAACGCCAAAGCTAAGAACATTATAACCTCCGCCTTAAGTCATGATGAATTCTTCAGAGTCTCTAATTGCAAATCAGCAAAAGAGATATGGGACACTCTTCAACAGACTCATGAAGGTACTACAGGCGTAAAGAGAGCACGAATAAATACTCTCATGCACGAGTACGAATTGTTTAGCATGAAGAAAGAAGAATCAGTAAACGACATGCAGACCCAGTTTACGCACATAGGCAACAACCTAAATGCCTTAGGCAAGGAGATTGATAATGATCATCAAATCAGCAAGGTGATGAGGTGTTTGACTAGGAGTGGCAACCAAAAGTAACTGCCATAGCATAATCCAAAGATCTAAGCAGTATGGCAATAGCTACGCTTTTTTGGTAAACTCAGAGAGCATGAAATTGAATTGCGTAGACTCAATGAAGCTGAGCAAACTGAAAGAAAACGAAAAGGACTGTCGTTGAAAGCCCAAGCTCACCAATCAAAACCTGAACAAGAAAGCTGCTCGAATGAGTCAAGCAGTGAAACTGATGAAGAGCCTGAAATTGGTTTACTTGTCAAGAAGTTTAAAAAATTTCTGAATAAGAAAGACAACAAATTCAGAAATCCTTCAAGTTCTAAAGCAAATGATAGCAAGACCATAACTAGTTGTGAGTGTGGAAAAACAGGTCGCATAAAGTCTGAGTGCTATAAATTGCAAAACAAAAATAGGACTGCAAAGGCAAAAGGCAAGGAACCAACTCCCAAGACCAGAAAAGCATATATTGTGTGGAATGACAACGAAGAATCCTCTTCCTCTTCAGAAGAAGTAGAAGCAAATATGTGCCTTATGGCTAACACAGATTCTGAATCAGAAAGTGAGATAAGTTCTCAATATAACCCTTCCTATGATGAACTGCATGAAGCATTCAATGAACTGCATGATGAGTATGTCAATTCTATTAAGCAGTTATTGAATACTAAGAAAATGCTTGAACAACAATGTATGTTGCATGAACAAATGAAAAATGATCATAGGAAGATTGAGGACTTGTATGAACAATTAAAAAAGGACTCACATGATAAATCTGCAAGATGCATTGAACTTGAGAATACTGTTGCATCATTGAAGTCTGATTTATTGAAGTTTTCTAGTAGTAAGGATAAATTGGATGTCATTCTTAGCAACCAGAGACATGTTAATGTAAAATATGGACTTGGATTTAACCAAAATAGGCATGCTAATCAGAATAGAACTAGACGTGGAATTGGTTATATGCAAAATAGGACTGTCAAGCATAATCAGAAATCTGTTAGATCAATGAATATGTATGACTTCTTTACTAAACCAAAATCGCATTCATCCTTTGATGGCTCATGTAATTTCTATTGTAGAAAAGGACACTTTGTGTTTAATTGTAAATTGAAAAGGTTAGCCAACAGAGGATGGAAACAGATTTGGGTAGCAAAGACTCAATTAGTTGAAACTAACCCCCCAGGACCCAATTTAAATTGGGTACCTAAAACCAAATTTTGATTTTGCATTGCAGGTGTGCTTGACATCCAATAGGCACCAATGGTACCTAGATAGTGGGTGCTCAAAGCCCATGACAGGGGACAAGTCTAAATTCTTGTCTCTAACTTTAAAGGATGGTGGATTTGTCAAGTATGGTGACAACAATAAGGGTAAAGTTTGTGGTATTGGTGACATTGGTAATGAATCAACTACTGTGATCAACAATGTCTTGTACGTAGAAGGTTTAAAACACAATCTTCTAAGTATAAGTCAATTGTGTGATAAAGGATTCCAAGTACGCTTTACACCCAAGTCTTGTATAATTGAGCATAATGATAACAAAGACATGAAATTAGTAGGTGAAAGAATCAATAACATTTATATGCTTGACTTTGATTCTATGCCTGGTAATTTCTCCTGTTTGTTATCTAATTCAGATGAAACTTGGTTATGGCATAAACGTATAGCTCATATTCATATAGATCATCTTAATAGACTTGTTAGCAGCTAGTTATAGGACTCCCCAACAGGAAATTTGCTAAGGATAGACTTTATGATTCCTGTGAGAAAAGTAAGCTAGTTAGATCATCCTTTCCCTCAATAGATATGGTCAAAACCAACAGGGTTTTGCAGTTAGTTCACATGGACCCTTTTGGTCCTTCAAGTGAGGAGTTTTGATGGTAATTTGTATGGTTTTGTGTTAATTGATGACTATTCTAGATTCACCTGGACTTACTTTCTGACTCATAAAAGTGAAGCTTTTTCTGTTTTCAAAAAGTTTGCAAACTTGGTTCAAAATGAAACTAGTCAGAAAATAATGTCTATCAAAAGTGATCATGGAGGTGAATTCCAAAATGATTCCTTTGATACTTATTGTGAACAGAATGGTATTCATCATATGTACTCAGCCCCTAGGACTCCACAGCAAAATGTAGTAATTTAAAGGAAAAATAGGTCCTTAGAGGAGTTAGCTAAGACTATGCATAAAGACTCAAATGTTCCTAAGTTTTTCTGGGCTGATGCAATTAACACTGCCACACATGTTGTCAGTAGAGTTCTTATTAGGCCCCTGCTTAGAAAAACTCCCTATGAGTTGTACAAGGGTAGAAAGCCAAACATTTCTTACTTTAGGGTTTTTGGTTGTAAATGCTTTGTTTTAAACAATGGCAAAGAACACCTAGGTAAGTTTGACCCCAAGGCAGATGAGGGTATCTTTCTAGGCTATTCCCAAACTACCAAAGCCTATAGAATCTACAATAAAAGAACAAAAACCATAGTAGAGTCAGTTCATGTGAAATTTGATGAATTATTTGCTGAAAACTTGAACAATACTCCACCTATGGTTGATGCTTCTTTAGATGAAGTTGTAGAATCGGAACCATTAGAACCTATTGAACCTATACCTCCAACTAGTGATGACTGTGTAGAGCCATTAAGGACAGATGATCTACCTAAGGAATGGGAGTTCAATAAGAACCACCCCATAGACAACAATATAGGGGATATCTCTAAAGGAGTTGCAACTAGGAGGAACCTTAGCCATTTCTGCAATTTTACAGCCTTTGTATCTCTGATTGAACCCAAGAACATTAAGGAAGCTCTATTAGATAGTGAGTGGATACTTGCTATGCAAGAGAAGTTAAACCAGTTTGAGAGAAACAAGGTGTGGACCTTAGTTCCCAAACCAGACCATAAGCACATCATAGGAACCAGATGGGTGTTTAGGAACAAACTAGATGAGAATGGAGTGATCACAAGGAACAAAGCTAGGCTAGTAGCTAAGGGCTATAGTCAGGAAGAGGGATTAGATTTTGATGAAACCTATGCCCCTGTAGCTAGGTTAGAAGCCATTAGGATCCTACTTGCTTATGCTTGTATAATGGACTTCAAGCTTTATCAAATGGATTGAAAAAGTGCCTTTCTCAATGGTGATATCCAAGAGGAAGTTTTTGTTAGCCAACTAAAAAAATACAAGATGAAATATAATAAAAAGTAGTAACTAAAATGAACTAATAACAAGTTATTTTATATGGGTTTTAAAGTATTGTGGTCCATGGAAAATCAATCTTCATCTAATAATTTGGCATCTCAGGGTTTTTTGATGGATCTTGTGTAACATATGCCATATAGTATAATAAATACTCCACTGTTGTAGACGTCATGTATATGTTATTGTCCAAGAAGTTGCCTCGTCGGTACATAACTTCTTTCAATCTAGTGCAATGCCTAACATTGAAAATCAATCTTTCATCTTTAATTTCAAATTCGATTGAAATAATAAATAATTTTATTATTTAAATAAAATAAGCATTACTTAAGAAAATAATATCGCTTTACTTGAATCCAACGACTTGAGTCAACAAAACTAATACATATAATACAATTATTTGTTGTCGATCTTGAATGTGAACCTATCATAAGAAAGAAAATAATAGAAAACGTATAACCAAACGTCACTAGAATAATATTATACGTTGTCGCTAATAGATAACATATACTAGGTATGGACATCCATTTATCTAGGGGTTTAATATCCAAGATTCTCTAAATTATCTAATGCGTCATGAGAACAATCTATCATATGGACTTATATGAGGAGCAATCTCCTTTTCCGAACTATGGCCGACTAAAGACCAAGACTCTTTACCATGTCCAAGCAATGAGGCAATAGCCCGATAGACACAATTTCCATCAGCTATCACATTAATCATGTGATCAATGTATAATTGAATAAAATCAAGAATTTATCTCAAGAACAAATGTATTGAGGATTCAGAGGATTGTTTCATCGAGGATTGAGAGGGTTACTTCTTTGATGAATGCGAGAGTCTCTTCTTTGATGATTGAGATGGTTGGGAACCATGATGTTCATAATATGTTACATTAACACGTTCAAATTAAGAAGGTCTTGATATACATCATATTCCTTCCGCTTCTTCCACATACTCTTTTTCACCTTTCCTTTGATTTTAACTTTTCAGATGACACATTGAACTTGTAGTTGGAAAAGAAAGCTCACACACCTTTCTCTTTAACACTCTTTTTCTTATTATATCAAGTGATCAAAATCATTTTCACAATACATCCATCTCATTAGACATATCCAACTTTTATCCATCTTTTGAATCTTGGGTGAGTTCACATTCCATGCTTAATTTCCTCCATTGAATATGCACTATATCTATAGGAATTGGTTCACTCGTCAATTTATAATGTGCTAATCCACAAGCACAAGGTAACTCGTATTTTCTTCTAAGAGAGAAACTACATACAAATTTTTTGATAGTCACCTACTCAACTTTCTCGTATTCTTCAGCAACGCGTCTTTGAACATCTCTTGATACAAATGTATTAAATCTTTGATAAAATGGATTATAGTGTTTGTGGTCTTTATCATAGAAAATTTTCTAAAATGCGCCCCTTATCTTTGTAAGTTGCAACCTTATCATGTTCATAGCCTCCCAACATTTACACATGTCACCCTTGATGTATTCCAACATTAACTTCAGTTTCCAATGAGTAGACATAACCCTATCATTATAGTTAAATTATCACCATGAAATAGTTTAATAATATATAGTAAAATTATAAATTCGAATTTTATAGTTATGTGACATACCTGATAGTCGTTGTGTTCCCCCAATGCATCATTTGATTATTTCATACTTCAACAAATCTTTGTTTGTGAGGAGTCAACCAAGTCGCTTTACATAATCAACAAACACTTACACATGCTTGCTCAAACATGTGCAAGCGCATGATGTACTCTTTTTCATCACTGCAATACATATTGTCTTTTCACATATTTAGTACTAACTCTTGTTTATCCTTCAAGACATAGTGCTTTCATTTTACTCTAACATTTTGGTCAATATGAAATCAACAAAGCAAATTAACATGTGGAAATGCAATACCAACTACTTTCCTTAGAGCAAGATCTTTGTCAATCAAAATTACACGAGAAATTTATTTTGTTTAACAAATAGTTCTCTTAACCTCTCTAAGGCCAAACAAAAGTTTTCTTTATGCTCACATACAAATAAGCAAATCAAACTACAAATGTCATATCTGTTGATGTCATATCAACAATTTCAAATAATGGCATTATGTATTTATTGATTTTGTAGGTTATACCCATAATCAACACAATAAGAAACAAGTTCAACAATTTCCCTGATTCTAGATGGGCTCAAATTAATATCCCTCTTAACATATGAGTCTTTCTACTTTCTATTCCATCACATATATTTTGCATCTTCAATTAACTTGAATAAATGTTGCATCTATGTCCTATGACCTCTCACCTACAATCAAATTATAATCCTCTACTTATATATTTATGAGATATGAGTAACATTATTCTTGAGTTAGTCTTGTAAAGAGAGTAATATGTGCCTAAGTGCAACATTATATTTTGTAAGTCATGAACATATTTTTTCTCTTATTCATCTAAACGCCCAACAAATGCATGTTTCTCCAAAATAGTAGTTAATTCATGGTTGTGAACTCCACAAATTATTTTAAGTATCCATCCTAAATCATCTTTTAATGGTTTTGATCTAAACTTGAAAAGAAAACCACACTTCTTTTGTTAAACTATCAAAACATTTGTATTTTTCTCCTTTGTCACAACCTAATTTTAATTTATTCCTCTCTCTCTCTCTCTCTCTCTCTCTTGTCTTCTTTATTTGATCTAGTTATGGTAATTGTCACTTTGTTTTGTTACCAATCTCCCTAGTCTAATTCACAATAGTTTCCCATGTATCAAATATCTAAAGTAAAATATAAAAGAAATTATAATAACTAATAACAATAATAGGTTTTTACAATATTAATTATAATTATATATATCTAATCTATGTCGAAAATAGTGATAATATCAAATATTTTATCTTATAATAGTAGCGGTTTATTTTTATATTAAAATTTATATAAATAAATTAGATTATTTAAAATTATTTTTTTAAAAAAAAGGGCGTGTGTACCGAAAACTTGTTAACAAGTTATTAACTACATAAGAGTTTATTGAAAAACTCATTAAAAGTTTTTCGATAGTTTATATTTTCGAGCTTTTGACCGAAAAACATAAAAAACAAATTCCGGCGCACACCTTTTCAAACTTATGAATTGAAAAACTTAATTTCGAGTAGTTTTCAAAAAATTTACGGTATGTTTTTGTATTGAGGCACATATAATAAGTTTTTCTGGACATTTCTGAAAAACTTTCCCATACCAAAAACTTAATTGATTGTCATAGAAATCTTTAAATAATAATAAAAAAAATAATTGAATTTGAGTTTATAAAATAGTATGAAATTTTAAGACTAAAGTGCCATTTTAAAACTATTGTGGGAATATAGGTATATCTACGAGGGTATATGCTCAAATTTCGTACTTTCTGGCATTTGTACATACAGTCAATAGTTCACGGTTTTTTGTGTGTCTGAATTTCCCTAATTGCATGTCAATTTTGATACCTCTTCTTGAAAATGCATAGTATTTCGTTGCATAATTAATGTCATTTGAAAGAAGTAACAAACTAAGAGATTTAAAAGTTCTTTAAAAATAAAAAATTAAAAGTCGTGCATATATTTGCATAAACAAAGTCTTTTTTTGAGAAAATTTGTAAAAAAAAAAAAAAGTCGTGCTTATATATTCAACAAAAAGAAAAAGTCGTGCGTATATGTTCCACAAAAAGAAAAGTCGCGCGTGTATTCCGGTCCAACAAAAAGGTCGTATGTATCTATATTTGCCTCGCAAATAATGAAATTAGAATCTTACAAGTTAATATAATGGAATTAGAATTTTACAAATTGTGGTGCATTATGGTAACTCTAAAGTCCTTAATAATTTTTAAAAAAAATATTATTATATTTATTTTTTGTTTAAGTAATATTATTAAAACATAATTTAATATAAAATGAGAAATAAATATAATAATATGTATTAGAATATAAATACACAGTTTGATCCTCTTTATTTTATGCAATATTGTATTTGTGTCATATTTTATGTTAAATTTTATATTACAATAATATTACTCGTTTTTTTTTTATAAAATTTATTTAATTTATAATTTGATCAACAAAAATTGATCTATTTGATATATGTTATGAATCAAATATGTAACACCCCGTTTTTCAAAGCGAGTGTGTATTTTTTTTTTCCAAAAGAAATTAAAATACAACAGAGAAATAAATAAGGTAACACCTTTGGATAAAATAATTAAGTCATTATAATTTACAAGCAGCGTAAGAAGTTCTCAAAATATGAATTCAAAATATTTACATAACAAAAGTGGTACAGTCTTCCAGTTTAAAAATAAAAGCAACCCAAAAGAAAGACATATGTCCCCTCTGTGTCAACCTAGTCTGATCATTTTACAAAACAACTAAACACCCTGAGTGATCTCTACGCGCCCCGTGAGATCCTCCTAACGTAGCTCCAATCAAGCACTCCCATCCACATTCCCATTCGGAGGGTACGAACCGGTAGGATCATCCTGATTCTCATCTGAGGGCAAAGCCCAGATTTCCACAATAGTTGTAAAGGGTCACCAACCGAAATTAACAGTTAACACATAACATTTACTTTTCAATGCACAATTAACCTTTTCAATTTATCATACATATTAGATGGGTTTTTCCACATGCTAAAAGTTCATGTAAAGCTTGCCAAATGTAAATGACATCAAATAGAGTTATTAATCCATCAAGTAATACATAACTGAACAAAGCATTGATAAATCAATTGAGCAATCAATTATCAAACTCAAAATAAGATTTCCCACTGAGCCAATCGATCGGGGAAATCAATTTCCTGAAAGTTTTTAGTGAAAACTGAACTCTGTCCTTACATCAATCGATTGGGTAAATCGATTGACTCAATCGATTGGGTAAATCGATTTCCTGACAGACAGAGCCCCTGTATTGAATCCAATCGATTGGGCAAATCGATTTCGCGAAAGACAGAGCCCCTGTAATGAATCCAATCGATTTGGCAATTCGATTTCTTAAATGGTTTCGAAAAACATATTACAAAATCGATTGGGTAAATCGATTTCGTGAAAGACAGGGCCCTTGTATCTCATCAAATCGATTGGGTAAATCGATTTCCCTGTGTATTCTTTCAAAAATTCATAAATTAACTCAATCACATTCATACATAATCCCAAATCTTAACACTTAACACTGATAACGCAATCGCTACAACAACATGAGTTTCGAAATAGTATTGCAATTAAACATGTTATCACCAAATTCCAAAACATAACACTTAACCCTTATAACACAATTACTACAACATCATGAGTTTTCAAAATGGTATTGCAATCAAACATGTTATCACCAAATTCCAAAACATAACACTTAACACTTATAACACAATACCCACACGGACAAAATGAACCAACAATTCACAATTTAACAGGGTGTAGTCTCTCACGGACAAACACATGTGCAGTCTCTCACGGACAAACACAATCCACCAAGAAACGTAAGTCGTAAACGTACCACCTATCACGGGTCAGTACTATTTACCGAGGTGCCACCTATCACGGGTCAGCACAACTTACCAAACGTAAATCGTAAACGTACCACCTATCACGGGTCAGTACTGTTTACCGAGGTGCCACCTATCACGGGTCAGCACGATTTACCAAACGAAAAAGCGTAAGTCGTAAGGGTACCACCTATCACGGGTCAGCACTACTTACCGAGGTGCCACCTATCATGGGTCAGCACAACTTACCAAACATAAATCGTAAACGTACCACCTATCCCGGGTCAGTACTGTTTACCGAGGTGCCACCTATCACGGGTCAGCACGATTTACCAAACGAAAAAGCGTAAGTCGTAAGGGTACCACCTATCACGGGTCAGCACTACTTACCGAGGTGCCACCTATCACGGGTCAGCACAACCTACTAAACGTAAATCGTAAACGTACCACCTATCCCGGGTCAGTACTGTTTACCGAGGTGCCACCTATCACGGGTCAGCACGATTTACCAAACGAAAAAGCGTAAGTCGTAAGGGTACCACCAATCACTGGTCAGCACTGCTTACCGAGGTGCCACCTATCACGAGTCAGCACAACCTACCAAACTTAAATCGTAAACGTACCACCTATCCCGGGTCAGTACTGTTTACCGAGGTGCCACCTATCACGGGTCAGCACGATTTACCAAACGAAAAAGCGTAAGTCGTAAGGGTACCACCTATCACGGGTCAGCACTACTTACCGAGGTGCCACCTATCACGGGTCAGCACAACCTACTAAACGTAAATCGTAAACGTACCACCTATCCCGGGTCAGTACTGTTTACCGAGGTGCCACCTATCACGGGTCAGCACGATTTACCAAACGAAAAAGCGTAAGTCGTAAGGGTACCACCAATCACTGGTCAGCACTGCTTACCGAGGTGCCACCTATCACGAGTCAGCACAACCTACCAAACTTAAATCGTAAACGTACCACCTATCCCGGGTCAGTACTGTTTACCGAGGTGCCACCTATCACGGGTCAGCACGATTTACCAAACGAAAAAGCGTAAGTCGTAAGGGTACCACCTATCACGGGTCAGCACTACTTACCGAGGTGCCACCTATCACGGGTCAGCACAACCTACTAAACGTAAATCGTAAACGTACCACCTATCCCGGGTCAGTACTGTTTACCGAGGTGCCACCTATCACGGGTCAGCACGATTTACCAAACGAAAAAGCGTAAGTCGTAAGGGTACCACCAATCACTGGTCAGCACTGCTTACCGAGGTGCCACCTATCACGAGTCAGCACAACCTACCAAACTTAAATCGTAAACGTACCACCTATCCCGGGTCAGTACTGTTTACCGAGGTGCCACCTATCACGGGTCAGCACGATTTACCAAACGAAAAAGCGTAAGTCGTAAGGGTACCACCTATCACGGGTCAGCACTGCTTACCGAGGTGCCACCTATCACGAGTCAGCACAACTTACCAAACGTAAATCATAAACGTACCACCTATCACGGGTCAGTACTGTTTACCGAGGTGCCACCTATCACGGGTCAGCACGATTTACCATAACAAACAATAAGTAACCAAGACATTAAGAGATTCCTCATTCTTAACGCCCAGTTAACTTAAACAATTTTCAAAACAACATTAAGTAAATAAGTCATTAAGAGATTCCCCATTCTTAATACTTATTTAACTTAAACGATTTTCAAAACAAATATTAAGTAACCAAGACATTAAGAGATTCCCCATTCTTAACGCCCAGTTAACTTAAACAATTTTCAAAACAACATTAAGTAACCGAGACATTAAGAGATTCCCCATTCTTAATGCCCAGTTAACTTAAACGATTTTCAAACAAACAAACACACATTAAGTAAACAAGACATTAAGAGATTCCCCATTCTTAATACTTATTTAACTTAATGGTTTTCAAATCCCACACAAAACAAACTCAAACATATTCACGAATTTAATACACAATTCACGCCAAAACACAACAATTCGTTTCCCCACAAAATCATTTTTTACGGCGACATTAAGTAAACGCATATATTAAGAGATTCCCCATTCTTAATACTCATTTAACTTAACGATTTTCACAACAACCATAAGCAAACAGACATATTAAGAGATTCCCCATTCTTAATATACTTTTGACTTAAACGATTTCCACAACAAAACATTCAGTAAACAAGTCATTAAGAGATTCCCCATTCTTAATACTCATTTCACTGAAACCATTTTCAAAAACAACCATTAAGTAAACGAGACATTAAGAGATTCCCCATTCTTAATTCTCATTTAACTTAAACGTTTTTTTCACAAACTCACATTAAGTAAACAAGACATTTAGAGATTCCCCATTCTTAATACTCGTTTCACTTAATGGTTTTCAAATTCCAAACAAAACAAACTCAAACATACTTTCACATTCAATCCATAATTCACACCAAAACACATCAATCAACAAACGTCAAGTATGAACACGCCGAATACGACGACACAAATTAACACAATCCATCACTCAAACACAACAACTTTCATATACTCGAAATCATACATAAATGGGTTTAAAATTTATTCTCCACCAAACATGACTTTAACCCTAACCAAATTCTTTTCCACACAACCACAAGTAAGTCCCTAAATGCAAACTAAAAGTTTGGAAGGAGCCCTTACCTTCACGTTAGTTGTAACGTGCGATTACAGCACCGCGAGCAAATCCGGTAAAATCTCCGGTCACAAAGCCGCTTCCAAAGTTGGTCCCCTAGCACCGTAGCGTGGTAGTGAGCAACTTTTCCTTCTATCTCTTTGCAAAACGAAGCTTAGATCTAGATGAAACAGGGAGATTTGAGTTTGAATCCCTAATACCGTTTTTCTCCGTTTTCGAATCAAAGAGGAAGAGTGAAGTTGAGAAATCCTTGCCCTATCACCCACTATCAATTTCGAAATCTAAGGAAAGAGAAGAAAGCAAAAACGAGCAACAATGGAGGAAGGGAGAAAAATGGTTTTCGCGAGGCAGAGGAGGAAGAAGATGGAATTCTGTTTTCTCTCTTTCTCTTTTCCTTTCTTCCTTTTTCTTTCCTTTCTATTTCTTTTCTTTTCAATTCCTTCCCTTCCTTTTCTATATATATATATATATATATATATATATATATATATATATATTAATTATAATTAACAAATATCTCAAAACCTTTAGATATTTATTAAATTATCCTTTCACCCAAAACGTATTAAACTCTTCGCAAAAGATTCACCGCAGTTAAATTAATTTATTTATCGAAGAGTAATTCTAATTGGTATCAAAATATCTTTTTGATCATATAAACTCCAAAATATTAATAACTTGGCCAAAAAGCCCCTGAGTTCAATACCAAAAATTCATTAAAATACATAAAGTACACTTAAAAATTATGGGTCTTACAAAATACATCAATTTTTATTGACAAAATTAAAACTCAAATGTCTATTATAATAAAAATCAAAGAGAATTATTTATAAAAACAGATATAAATATAACTACTATAATTATAAAATAAACTAAAATTTTCAACCTAAATTCTAAATATGTGAGTTGTGAATTTTATCTAGAAGTATAATTGTGAATATTATATAAAGATAGATATAAAAATCAAATGATTCTATGAT
>JBBPBT010000670.1:2147162-2230002 GCA_037974875.1 Cicer bijugum
AATTTGATTGATGTTTGCACTTTTAGAGATTAATTTACCTATTCTCTCATTAAGAAACATTTGGACTAAATTTTTTGGATGTAAATTAATTGGACTATATTTCCTATTATCTTATAATACCTTTTTGTACCAAATTATTTCTGAAATTTTGATAAATTGATAACTCTTTCTCTTTAATATTAAAAATAAAATAAAATCAAGTATATATATTTTTAGAAGGTCAATTGAAAATGCAAGGTCGGGAAGCATAGATGTCGCATCTTCCTTATAAAAAAAAAAGTCACTTTTGAAAAACCATAATTAAAAATATATATTTATAATATTCATATGTTCATTTAACATTTTATTTTCTTTTTATCTCATTTTTCTTGTTATATCACCTACATATCACATCACTCTATAATTTTGTCTCATTCAAGATTTCAAATGGATGGTTGAGTATCCACCAATGTTTTAACAAAATCATGTTTAGGGCTAAACTGCTTTTTATAATATGCTTTTTACAAGGATATGTTGTACCATAATAAAAAAAATTCAAGGATATTCGATACAATTAAATCAAAGTGTTTTATATTCCACTCTTTAAAATTAATAAAATTATACCTGATCACAGTTATAACAAAATAGTTGAATTGATATTTTGTTAACCTGAAATAATAATATAAAACCCTTCAAAACAAAATATAAATATATAAGATAAATGTAACTGATTCATCCTTATATAATGACATGATTTTTTTTGATAAACTTAATGACATTATTTTTAAAATATCATTGCAATGATTCTTTAATAATGTTGGAGATGATCATAATAATTAATTAGAGGTAATTTAACAATTATATTTATTCAAAATTAGTGAGAAACTTAAGTGTAATTAAGTGTCACCCTTAATAAATGTGAAAGTAAATACTTTTGTTTATAATTGTTTGTTCACAAGATCACGAATAAAGTGATACTTAATCTCAATATGTGTTGATTTTGAATGTCGAATGGGTTTTTAGATAAATTAATAACACTTGTATTATCACATAATATTGACATATCTCATATTAATTTCTTATCCATAAGACTTGTAAGCAAATTTTGCGGCTAGGACATATTCTACTTTAGTTATTGAGAGTGCAATAGTATTATGCTTTCTGCAACACCAACTCACAAGAGCTTATCTAAGAAAGTAAAAGACACCACCAGTGTTTTTTCTTTCAATTTTCTCACTAGCATAATCAACATCACAATAGACTATATAAGGTCAAAATGTGAACATTTTCTTGTAATTAGCTCAAAAGTTTTATCATAGTCAATACCTTCTTATTTCTAATAACTTTACCATATTCATCAAGATTTTTTTTAAACACCCATCTTGTTCCAATGATAGTATCATTTTGAGGTTTTGGAACTATGATTGGTTCATTATCTATGATTGTGTCATTTATCCATTTGAGTTCTAAATTTCATTCTTCTCAAATTGAGATAGTTTTTCTTTCATGGCTTCAACCCAATTATTATCTACGATTGTATCATTTATGGATTTGTATTTAACTTGAGAGATCATTTCCATATAAGAATCATTGTCTTTGAAAGATAATCTAGTTCCAATTCCATCAGTTATTCTTCAAATGATTTGATTTTGAGGGTGATTGTCAGTCAATATCCAACTTCTTTGTGGTCTTTGTGAACTAGAAGCTTGATCATTCTCGTCTTTGTGATCATTTGTTTGTTGTTGTTGCTTTTGTTTTCCATCTTCATCTTCCTCATCATCATTCTAACTTTCATCAAGCGACTTATAAATTCCACAACTTGATTTTTCAAATTACGTACTCTATATCCTCTAGAGGATGTACAATGTCCTAAAAAATTCCTTTATCTAAATTTGAGTCAAATTTTCCCTAATTATCTTTATTGTTCAAAATGTAGCAATAATAACCATATATATAGAAGTAAGAAATATTTGGCCTTTTGTATTTCCAAAGTTCATATGGAGTTTTATTTAGGATTTCCAATTGAAACGCGATTGAAATTGTAACAAGAAATATTTACAACTTCATCCCAAAAATACTTTTCAACATTCATTTAAAATTGTTCTTGCCATTTCTTGAAGTGTTTTATTTTTTCTTTCACCTACTCCATTTTGTTGTTGAGTCCTTGGACAAAAAAAATTATGACAAATGCCATTGTCCTTAGAAAAGGTTTTCAAAATTTCCTCCATGATTACTTCTTACTGAAATAATGTTTGTACCTATCTCATTTTGAACCTTCAAACAAAATATTTTAAGAGCTCCGAAACAATCATCTTTATGTATTAAAAATAAAACCCATGTAAACCTTGAATAACCATCTACTATGACAAAACCATATTTTTTTCCTCCATGACTTGCAGTGTTGACAAGTCTAAACAAACCAATGTGTGGTAGTCCAAGAGGTCTTTTAGTCGAAATTGTATTTATAGAGTGTAAGTTGGTCTAAACTTGTTTATCTCTTACACAAACTTCCTAGATTTTGTCTTTGTCAACATTGATCTTTGGAAGACCTCTAACTAAGTCATGTTTTGATAACCTTGAAATGGTTTCCAGATTTACATGACCAACCCTTTTATGTCAAATCTATTTATCTTTTTCAATAGTTATAAAACAAGATTCATCTCATAGTTCATCTATGTATAAAACATATAGGTTTTTTATTCTTGACCCAGAGAAAAGAGTTTTCCTAGATGAAGGTTGTTTTACAAAGCCGAGAAAATGACCCGCATGTTGAAGCTGGGAAAATGACACATACACAAAGCCGAGAAAATGACCCACATGTTGAAGCCGGGAAAGAAAACGAATCACACATGAAGCCGAGAAAACGACCCACATGGTGAAGCCGGGAAAACGACTCGCGCCCGAAGTCGAGAAAATGACCCGCACTTTGAAGCCGGGAAAACGACTCGCACCTCGAAACCGAGAAAACGACTCGTACCCAAAGCCGAGAAAATGACTCGCACCCGAAGTCGAGAAAACGACTCATATTTTAAAGTCGGAAAAACGACTCGCACCCGAAGCCAAGAAAACGACCCGCATTTTAATGTCAGGAAAACGACTCGCACCCGAAGCCGAGAGAATGACCCGCATGTTAAAGTCAGGAAAACGACTCGCATTCTTCTAAAAACTTATTTTTCGAACAAAATTAGAGTTGTTATATTTACTTATTTTTACTTTGATTATCAAATAAATTCTAAGTAAATAGGGGCAGCTGTTGACACCTAATTTTGTCTGATTTTTATTTATTTTGTACTTTTTATTAAAAAAGGAAATAATAATAATAATAATGACAATAATAATAAATATATAAATATATGTGAAGAAATATAAAAATAAAAATAAATAATTAGGGATATAAGCTTTAAACAATCACAAGTGTTTTCGGTTCTTGTTTGCCTCTAATTCTTGTTCAGACTCTTTTCTAAAATATAAAAAAAATAATAAGAAACAAAAATAAAGGAAACTAAAAAGAAATGAATTGATGGTCATAAAAATCGATGCAATGATGATCAAAATAAATGAAAAAAAAACCGAAAACAAATTGATTGATGGTCATAAAAATCAGAATAATGGTGATCAATTGAATAGAAAAGAAACCGAAGAAATGAATCAATGGCAATAAAAATCGGTATAATTGTGGCCAATTAAAAGAAAAAAAACCGGAAAAAAAAAATAGATTAATGGTAATCAATTGACAATTATTCTCTTGTCTTTTGCAATCTACACCCAAAAGTCTATAAGTAGTCTGCCACAAGAGGGCAAAAGGGAGCACAATTCGAAACACAAATTGAGAGCACAAAAAAATTAGAGAGATTAATTAGCAATAGAGAAGAAGAGAATCTGATCTTGAAATAATCAGTCTAGTAAGGTATCATTTTCTTATTCTTTTCTCTATTCTGCTTATTAGTTTTTTTATTTTTTTTTGCATCTTTTTTTAAAATATATATAATTTTTCTCTTTCTATTATTTTTTGTTTATAAAAAATAAACTCATATGTTAAGCTTTCGTTTTATTTTTTAAATCGTTTAATCCTAAAATTATTTTCTTTGCAATATAAAATAATAATAAAAAATATAACTAATTGATGTGTATAGATCAAGAAAACAAATTTCATCATATTGTAATGTAATAGAAAAATCATAATACGTCTTTTTCAAATAAAATAAAAATTATCACAGATAAATATTATTATCCTTAAGATTTGAATTAATGGTTGTTGCCGCCGGATGAACTTCATCCTCGCTCGTTGTACCGTATTATTCACTTTCAATCGTTGGTGGCCTTTGTGACAGATCCGACAATGTACGAGCAAATCCTTTAATAGATTATTTCACCGTCGTGTCCATCTATCTCGTTCACATACCGCCAAGTTACGTTTTTTTTTTTAAATTAATTTTTTTCTTTACTTTAAAATAGACAAATATTATTTTTATTATTATTATTATTATTAAATTTATCATTATTATTATTATTATTATTATTACATTTTTATTTTTTAATATGTATATAAATAAAAAATAATAATAAAATCGGCTAACACACAAATATTTTCTACCCAAGAACTACTTGTGTTTTGATTTCCCTATTGCACCTGAGGATACTTAGGAGCAAGGTCTTCCCCTTGTCAAACCAAATTAATAAAAAAAAAAAAATTCTTCTTTCATTAATGTAAATAATTTAATTTTTTATTATTCTTTTTGTAGTAAAAATAAATAAATAAATAGTTTGTATATAATTAATTATAAGGTAATCGTTTTAACGGATGTTGTAGGGTAATAATACTTCCCTACTCGTAATCGACTCCTAAATCCAAATTTTTTATTCAAAAATATTATTTTAAGTTTTATCCAATTTTTACTTTAATAAAAAATAAAATTGGTGGCGACTCCTTTTACGCGGACAAACCAGGCGCGACAGTTGGCAACTCCGCTGGGTACTTTTGAGTGGGCTCTATACCCGGGCTGAGTGCAACCTAAGATAAGTTCGAGATTGTGTAATGATAATCTTCTGGATGTACATCTAGTTTGGTTGTCATGAAAGTCTCACATAGAGTTGATATTTTCTATAATATTTCCATTTTAATAGTTTACCTATTAATTGGTTTAATATTTTAGAATTGAGTTGTGTGCTATAGGAACCAATTTAGAACAATAGAGCCACCCTTAGTAAAGGTTCACATGAAAAAAATAGTATAAATAACACGTACATACGAAAAAATTACTCTATGTCAAGTATACCCAAGTTTTTTTTTATTCATCATCATCATTTTTTTTTTGCATAATATTCTTTATCGTGGTTGATGACTCTTCATCATATGCATAATTTTTATTGATTTTAGCCTTATTTATCTTTAATTATTAGTTAATTTAATGAGTTATTTAATATATTTTGTTGATTTTAGTTATTTGATTGAATGAAATGTTTTTGTTCTTATTTTCTTAATTAAGTAGAGATTTTTCGTAGTTTTGCGTTGTTACTTTGTTTTAGTGCAGTGCTGAATTTTGGTGAAAAATCAACATGACATATGTGGAGTATTTCAGCCATATCTGGAGTTCTATATGCCCAATTAGTGTCACTCCAAGTGCTAATGAAAACAAAGTTCCATATCTACAACTTTCATGAAGACACCAGGACCACATTCAGGCTCAAAAGATGAGAAAAATGTGAAATACGTCAGACAACAGATGCTGTGCGCCTGGAGCGCGCCTGAAGCGCATTTCCAGCCATTGTTAACTGTCAATACGCGCCCGGAGCGCAAATCCTGCGCCTGGGGCGCGTGACACGCATCAGCAATCATAAAAACGCAATTTTTTACTGTTTATGGATCTTTTTTGACTCTGGGGGAGTTGGGAGACTTGTGCCCTAGCATAGAAACTCAAAGACGGCCGTTTCTAACGCCATTGAAGCAGTTTTATCAAGAATCATCCATGAATCATTCTTGTAATTCTTCTTTAATCCTTATCTTTTGTATCTGTGTCATGAGTAACTAAACCCTATTTGTTAGGGATGAGTGTAACCAGATGAAATCCTTATTTTTCTGATTTGATTTCTAGTTATATGAATGAGTTTATTGAATTGTTTTTCTCATTTTTGTGCTTAATGCTTTTTATTGCTTGATCAACATTAAAATGTTCTACGATTTGTATTTTGAAACGGAAGTGGGCTTTACGAATGCTTGAGATGAGAAATTCATGAATTTGTAGTCTAGGGATAGATGCAGGTCATGAAACCAATTAAATTAGTTGCAAAGCAATAATTTACAAGACAATTTCTATACGGTAATGCTTAATTCTAATCTTAAATCCACTAAGGAATTAGGGGTTAATTTGGAATTAAAGGTTCTCTCACTAAGACATTAGGGCAAGAATAATAAAGAGAATTCGGTAATAATTCAATAAAGGAATTCAGTAACTAGGATCAAATTAGACACCAAGGTTGGATTCAAAGTGAAACTCATCCCTGACATTTTTTTCATTATAAAAGATCAATTTTATTATTGTTGTTAATTTCAAATATTATTTCAATCAACTTGGGAACCTTTTTCTTCAATTTTAGTAATCAAATATAATTCAATAGTAAAACGCAATCCTTGAGTTCGACACTCGGTACTACCGTTTTATTATTCCTTGCAACGATTCGGTACACTTGTTGAAACACTATCAAGTTTTTGGCGCCATTGTCGGGGATTGTCATATCACTATTGAATTTAATTTATTTACTGAATTTAAATTTTTTGCTCTGCAATAAAATTTCTTCTTTTATTTTATTTCTAAATAAAAAAAAAGAATTATGGTTTAAAACTCTTTTATTTTTACTTAATTAGTTATCTTTCTTTAACTGTTCATTACTCATACTTTGTCTAACCTTGTATGCGAGGCTAGTCCTCAGCTGAACTTTTCTTTGATATAGAAAAAAAACTGTGAAAGCAAACGAAAAAGTGGTATGCTGGAATTGAATGCTTATGAGGTTGGGTTGGCTCATGGGATATTGCTCTCAAAACAGATAAAAGATGTTATTGCCGCTGAGATAAAGAAGGGGATGGCAACGCTAAATATACAACCCCAAGTGGCTTCTGTCAAATTACTAAAGCATACTAGTTGTAACCTTTGTGGAGGAGCACATAAAACTGGAGTTTGTGAAGCACTGGATGACAATGAGGAAGAAGAACTCGAACAGGTGAATTTTGTGAGTAATAACAACATGCATAATAACCCCTACTCTAGTACGTACAACCCTGTTTGGAGAAATCATCCAAATTTTTCTTGGAGAGATCAACAAGGTGGATCTCAAGGTCAACAAGAAGCTCATACAAACCAATTCCCACCTAGAAAGGCTGCTTGGGAGAGCGCTATAGAAAAGAGTTACATCGCTATAGAGAAAATCACGACAATCACAAGTTCTTTCATTGAAGAGTCAATAGCCATCCAGAAAAATCACTCTGCATCCATAAAGAGTCTAGAGACTCAAGTGGGTCAACTTGCTCAACAAATGGCACAAAGAACGTCTGGAAATCTTCCTAGCGACACAATTCCGAATCCACGAAACAATGTTAATGCAGTGACCATGAGGAGTGGCAAGGTGAGTGAACAAGTTCCAACTGAAGCCAAACAGAGTAGAAGTACTCTAACTTCAACCCACCTAGAGGAAATGGCCACACCGACATCAATTGAGGATCACATCGCTTTTGAAAGGGAACAAGAACCTATGGTACAAAAAAGGGAACCACTACCAAAACTAGAAATTCGACTTCCATTCCCTCAAAGATTAAGGAGGGAAGAAACTGAAAAACAATTTGGTAAGTTTCTCGATGTTTTTAAAAAATTATATATTAACATTCCTTTTGCAGAAGCACTAGAACAGATGCCAACATATGCCAAGTTCATGAAGGAGATTCTGTCGGAAAAAAGAAAAATCGACGGTGAAACAGTTATGCTTACCGAAGAGTGTAGTGCTATACTACAGAAGAAGTTGCCACCGAAGCTCAATGATCCCAGAAGTTTCTCAATCTCGTGCGCTATTGGAAATAGAACTTTTAGGAAGGCTTTGTGTGATCTTAGGGCTAGTGTAAGTCTTATGCCCCTTTCAATATACAAAAAACTAGGCATTGGAAAAGTCAAAGACACACAACTGATGTTACAATTTGCGGATCGCTCGATGAAACACCCCTACGGAGTGGTGGAAGATGTGTTGGTTAAAGTGGATAAGTTCATTTTTCCAATGGACTTCGTGGTACTAGACATGGATGAGGACTGTGACATTCCTTTGATTTTGGGGAGACAATTCTTAGCAACAGGGCGAGCTATGATTGATGTGGCAGATGGCACCTTAACCTTAAAAGTAAATGAAGAAACTGTCACTTTTAACATTTTAAAAGCCATGGAATATTCAAAAGAAAGAGAAAAGTGCAATCGAATTGAGATCATAGATGCAATAGTCAACGAAGAAATGAAGCATCAAGCATCCAGTTTTCCATTAGAAAGAGTGTTATGCCTACCCCAAGACATTGTTAAAGAAAGTGAATATCAAAAGGTGGAAGAGGTCTTGGCCATGTTAGAAGCAGCACCATCCTACTCCCCCCATTTTCCTGCTAGATGGGAGGAGTTGAAAGGGAATGAAGACAAGCCCTCAGAGAAAAAGACACCACTGATTGAACTCAAGCAATTTCCTCTTCACTTGAAATATGTATCTCTTGGTGAGAAGGATGATGTGTTCTTCCTGACATACATGCCACCTTGACAATAGTTGAGACGTCAAGCTAATGACTTTAAAGAAGTGCTTCGTGGGAGGCAAACCATAGGTAGAGGTAACTTTTAATTTTTGCAATCTTATTTTTGTTATTTGAATTTGTTTCTTTCTAATTGTGTGTAAACGTGCACCATGACGAAGAATTATTAACAACTGGCATTTGGTCTTAAGTTTTATGTTTGACATTTTGAAATTTAAACTATATTTCTTTGCTCATATCATTGCTCAATTCGATAAGTTTCACTAATTCACGCATTGTTGACTACTGCTTGGTTGTTGATGTCTAACTCGTATTTAAAAATAAAATAAAAACACTAAATAAATTTTGTAGTGGCATGTTTGACATCATTTAGATAATTCATACTCTTTCTTATTATCCTAGTTGTGAGCTTTTGAGCCTAAACACTTAAATTCTTTGTTGTGTGATTATCCAGACGTGTATTATCCCTTCAGAACTTGCACTAATTTTGACTTGCATCACTTGTAATTTATGCATACATTGAGGCAATTTTATTTGATCATTTGAGCCTTTCTAACTACCTTATGAAAATGTTATCCTTTGCTAGCCCCTTTGAGCCTTGCCCCTTTATTTCGGTTACTAGCCACATTAGAAAACAAAAACCCTACTTCAATTACATCACCTTACTTGGAGTTAGGTAGAAAATTTTTGTCTTGTCTGAATAATATTCTAAGTTTGGGGTTGCTCATGGGATAGCAACCTTATAAGTATGGGGTGGTGATTCTCACAAAAAAAAAAAGTAAAGAAAAAAAATAAGAAAAAGAAAAAAGAAGAAAGAAGAAAAGAAAAAAAAACGATAAATAATATCTTCTTGGTTTTTTTGTCAATGTTTGAGAATCTCCAGAATGAAAAGGTGAAAAAAAAATGGTAGAATAATTTGGAAATATTTGCCTAACTCCAAGTAGTAAAGCCTACTATCCCAAAATGTCATACCCTTACCTAAGCCCCATTACAACACGAAAGTCCTCCAAAAATGTATGTGTTTGCTGCATTGTGATTGCTAACTAGAATTTTTTCAAGCCTATGGTAGCGTGATGCACACTCTAGGATTTGAGTGATAAATTCATAACCCTTCTAAACACTTGAGAGAAATTTTGGTGAGATTGTGTGAAGAGAGAGTTGAATTTGATAAATGAATGTCAAGGTGTACAAACCTCGTTATTTTTGTAAGCAACCATAGAGTATGATGGATGTTTTGTAGTAGCTGAAACTTTGAGAATTGAGTTTGATTTGAATTGAGAAATTGAGTTTAAGTTTTCTTTTAATTGCACCAAATATGAAATTAATTGTTGCTTGGGGACAAGAAATAGATTAAGTTTGGGGTTGTGATGACTCTTCATCATATGCATAATTTTTATTGATTTTAGTCTTATTTATCTTTAATCATTAGTTAATTTAATGAGTTATTTAATATATTTTTTTGATTTTAGTTATTTGATTTAATGAAATGTTTTTGTTCTTATTTTCTTAATTAAGTAGAGATTTTTCGTAGTTTTGCGTTGTTACTTTGTTTTAGTGCACTGCTGAATTTTGGTGAAAAATCAACATGACGTATGTGGAGTATTTCAGCCATATCTGGAGTTCTAGATGCCCAATTAGTGTCACTCCAAGTGCTAATGAAAGCTAAGTTCCATATCTACAACTTTCATGGAGACACCAGGACCAAATTCATGCTCAAAAGATGGGAAAAATGCAACATACGTCAGACAATAGATGTTGTGCGCCTGGAGCGCGCCCTACGCGCATGAAGCGCATTTCCAGCCATTGTTCACTGCCAATTTTTTACTGTTTATGGATCTTTTTTGACTCTGGGGAAGTTGGGAGACTTGTGCCCTAGCATAGAAACTCAAAGACGGTCGTTTCTAACACCATTGAAGCAGTTTTATCAAGAATCATCCATGAATCATTCTTGTAATTCTTCTTTAATCCTTATCTTTTGTATCTCTGTCATGAGTAACTAAACCCTATTTGTTAGTGATGAGTGTAACCAGATGAAACCCTTATTTTTCTGATTTGATTTCTAGTTATATGAATGAGTTTATTGAATTTTTTTTTCTCATCTTTGTGCTTAATGCTTTTTATTCCTTGACCAACATTAAAATGTTCTACGATTTGTATTTTGAAACGGAAGTGGACTTTACGAATGCTTGAGATGAGAAATTCATGAATTTGTAGTCTAGGGATAGATGCAGGTCATGAAACCAATTAAATTAGTTGCAAAGCAATAATTTACAAGACAATTTCTATACGGTAATGCTTAATTCTAATCTTAAATCCACTAAGGAATTAGGGGTTACTTTGGAATTAAAGGTTCTGTCACTAAGACATTAGGGCAAGAATAATAAAGAGAATTCGGTAATAATTCAATAAAGGGATTCAGTAACTATGATCAAATTAGACACAATGGTTGGATTTGAAGTGAAACTCATCCTTGACATTTTTCTCATTATAAAAGATCAATTTTATTATTGTTGTTAATTTCAAATATTATTTCAATCAACTTGGGAACCTTTTTCTTCAATTTTAGTAATCAAATATAATTCAATATTAAAACGCAATCCTTGAGTTCGACACTCGGTACTACCCTTTTATTATTACTTGCAACGATTCGGTACACTTGTTGAAACGCTATCAGTGGTTACTTTTGAAAAATCATTATCACATCATTTTCAAAACCATAAAAATTAAAGCTTGTTGTGAATAACTTTAACCGCAAGAAATATGGGATCAAATGGTGGTTCAAACATTATTCCATTAAGAAAGACCTTACCATCGAGAGTTCTTAAACCTGATGTAAACAACATCAAGAATCTTGCTCGGAAGTCGAAAAAAGTACAACGTGTAATGTTTATGGGGAAATTCGGCAAAATTCTTGATTTACTTGAAGTTAATGTACAAGTGGATGCCCTTACAGCATTAGCCCAATTCTATGATCCTCCTATCAGGTGTTTCACTTTTAAGGACTTTCAGTTGGCCCCAACATTGGAGGAATTCGAACGAATAATGGGATATCCGATGAAGGGGAGTAAACCGTACCAATACATGGAACACTACCCATCACTGATAACAATTGCTGAAGGAAATAGAAGACGATAGAACCAACAAAGATAATTTGATTGGATTTCCAATAAAATATCTTGAGGAGAAAGCAGTAAACTTAGCAAAAGATGGAAAATGGGACACTTTCATGGATGTGCTTGCCTTAATTATATATGGAATTATTTTATTTCCAACTATTAAGGATTTTGTGGATTTCATGGCGATAGACGTCTTTTTGGCTTACAAGCATAGAGGGGATAATCTAGTACCGACAGTTTTGGCTGATATTTATTTCACGCTCGACTTCCGCCGTAACAAAGAGGGGGGCCTAATCCGTTGTTGCTCACCAATACTCTATGTTTGGTTTGTCAAACATATTTTTCAAGACATGCATCAATTAAGAACTAAGAGCAAAAAGGAATGGGCCAACGTGCTAGCAAATCTCAACAAAAGAACGATTCAATGATATTCCCGGAGTCAAGATATAAATGAAGTGATTTGTAGATGCGGTGTTTTTATCGATGTTTCCCTCATGGGAACCAAAGGGTGTATAAATTATAGTCCCTATGTTGCATTGAGACAATTGGGTTATCCTATGACAAAACCTCCAATAATGGATGTAACAAAATCTTTTGTCATTCATGGACGAGATGTTTTATGATTAAAACTTGTATTTTTTCTAATTAAAAATAAATTAAATTTGACTCTACTTTTGGTCTCATAATTCTCTCTTTATTGATTAAGATATTCACGAACAAGCAATAAATAGTTCTTTGACATTTATGTACAATTACATTTCCATACATCATGTTGCATACTCATGCCATATTCTTTCACAAAAAAAAAATAACACAACAAACAAAAAATTTGGTGCTACGACACCGTTATCGGACACGATCTCAGTCAAAAATCATGGATGAGCTAGAGCAAACAGAAATAAGAGAAGACGTGAACCAGCTCAAGGGGCAAATGACCAAGATCTTGGAGATTCTACAAGCACTTGGAAATACAAATGATGGGAATCCTTTGGTAGACGAGGGGATGTCACAAAAGACTCTAGTTCACCTAACAGGTGCTGCTCCACACCTTCACACTAATTATCAAGAAGGGAAGACACAACAATTTCCATCTTTTGGTTTATCGCCAGGCTATACCCCACCCATAGACACTCATCTCACCAACAACAATCCACTAGCTGTGGCTACAAATCCACAACCTAGTATCAGTGATTTTCCTCAAGTGCAACCTTCACCCCTTACTTCGGGATTTCCTGGCACTTCACCGCAAGGAAAAATTACCGAAGGGGGAAACAATTATGGATTTGATGGCAAGCCTTGGAAGAACGCTTGAGAGTTATCGAAGGGGGAAATAGTTATGGATTTGATGCTTCAGACCTATTCCTCGTTTCTAATGTTATAATACCACCGAAATTCAAATTGCCTGAATTTGACAAATACAAGGGAACAACATGCCCCAAGAACCATCTTATTATCTATTGTCAAAAAATGGGTTTTTGCGCCCATGACAAAAAACTACTAGTCCACTTCTTTCAAGATAGTTTGACAAGAGCCTCCTTGAGTTGCTATATGCCCCTTGAACAAGCTCATATCGACTCTTGGAAAGATTCGGTGGATGCCTTTTTGAAACAATACAAATATAATCTCGACATGGCTCCTGATAGAATGCAGTTGCAAAATATGACAAAACGAGACAATGAAACATTCAAGGAATATGCCCAACAATGGAGGGAGTTAGCTTCCCAGGTTGAACCCCCCTATTTGAAAAAGAAATGGTGACTATGTTCATAAACACTCTTCAACCTCCGTTTTATGACATAATGATAGGAAGCATTTCAACAATTTTTCAGATCTCGTCATCATAGGTGCAAGAGTAGAAATGGGATTGAAAAGCGGGAAGAGTGTTTCTGGCTATACCGGATTAAATAACACACAAAAATTTCCCGCAGGTGCAAATAAGAAAAAGGAAGAAGAAAGCTATTTTGTGGCGTCAAACACAAATAATACTTCTTTTGTGCATCGCCCTTACGCCGCTGCAAATTTACAAGGCTCGGGTACCTTAAGTCAACACTTTCAAGGGAATCGTGATTCACATGAAAGTCAGGGAAAAAACTATCGTGGGTGTAACACCCCGATTTTTAACAGCGAGAGTGTATTTTTGTTTTCAAAACAAATTCATAAAACAAAGAAATAAATAAGGAAATGCATTTGGATATATATTTAAGTCATAACATAATTTACAAGCAGCGGAATAGTTTTTGAAATACGAATCCAAAGTATTTACACATCAAAAAGTGGTACATGGAACCCATAAAAAATAAAATGTCAAGCTGAAAATATTGGTATAGGTGCAGTCTTCCAAATTAAAATAAACACATCCCAAAAGAAAGACATCTAGTCCCTATACGTCAACTTAATTTGATCATTCTACAAAAAACTATACATCCCGAGTGATCTTCACGCGCCCTGCAAGATCCTCCTAACACAGCTCCAGTCAGGTGTTTCCAACTACATTCTCATCCAGAGGGTACGAACCGATAGGACGGTCCTGGTTCTCATATGAGGGCAAAGTCCATATTTCCACAATAGTTGTAAAGGGTCACCAACTGAAATTAACAATTAACACATAACATTTAAGTTTTTAAATGCACAAAATAACCTTTCAATTTAGCATACACCTTAAAAGGGTTTCTATATTCCAAACATGCATAAACAAAGTTGAAAAATGAAGTTTTTAACAAAACAACACTGTTGTATTCGAATACAGAATCTTTGTATTCGAATACAAGGCTTTTTCAACATTCAACAACAAAAACAACATATTTGTATTCGAATGCAGCCTTCTGTATTCGACTACACAGCAAGTCAGTAGCAAAACAACATGTTTGTATTCGAATACAACAGTCTGTATTCGACTACACAGTAAGCCAGTGGGAAAAATAGCATGTCTGTATTCGAATACAGCCTTCTGTACTAGAATACACATCAAACAGCAGCAGAAAAACAGCAAAATTCAACATTTTTAGAGGGTTCGAAACCAATCAACACTTACACACAAATCCAAACAATCACACTTAGCAATTATAGCGCAATCACCACGACATTTTGAGTTTCGAAATAGTTTTGCCATCAATCAAACTTACACACAAATCCAAAACATCCACACTTGGCAATTATAACACAATTACCACGACATCTTAAGTTTCGAAATGGTTTTGCAATCAAACACAACATCAAACAATTCCAAAACATCCACACTTGACAATTATAACACAATCACCACGACAACTTAAGTTTCAAAATGGTTTTGCAATCAATCATTCTTACACACAATTCCAAAACATAACACTTAGCAATTATAGCACAATCACCACGACAACTTGAGTTCAAACACTCAATCATAATCTTGAATCAAACACGACTCATGTGTCAAGCACCCTAATGCAATGCGTATATGCCAAAATGCATGGACTCGGAATTCCAAACCAAAACCCTCCTCGAAGGGTCGTAAATCATAATTATACCGCCTATCATAGGCTGAAGTACAAATTACCGAGGTGCGACCTATCACGGGTCAGCACGATTTACCAAAAATGTGCAGTCTATTGCAGACCTTACACGATGCGACAATCCCCGCAAGGATAAGATGAACCAACAAATCACATGGAATCATCTCGTAGCCCATCCGGTCGCCATGTACTATGAAATGCATGAGCATACTTTGACTCTATCCACGACAATCGTTAAGTAAATGCAGATATTAAAAGATTCCCCATTTTTAATACTCATTTAACTCTAACAATTTTCACAACAATCATTAAGTAAACGCATATATTAAAAGATTCCCCATTTTTAATACTCGTTTAACTCTAATGATTTTCAAATTCCACACAGAGCATACTCATACATATTCTCAAATTCAATCCATAATTCACACCAAATCACATCAATTTATTTTTCCACAAAATCCACACAAACACATCTCAAAATTTATAAATTTTAATTATGAACACGTCAAATACGACAAACACAAATCATCACAACCCACCACTCAAACACATCAAATTTCATTTCCTCAAAATCATACATAAACGAGTTAAATTCATTTTCCACAAAACACTCATCAATATCACCAAAACCCAACTCTAAAATTTTACCCATAAAAGCATTAGATTCATTTTCCCCAAATCAACACTTCAACCCTAACAAAATTCTTTTCCACACAACCACAAATAAGTCCCTAAATGCAAACTAAAAGTTCGGAAGGAGCCCTTACCTTAACGATAGCTTTAACGAGCGATTACTGTACCACGAGTAATTGCGATAAAATCTCTGTTTGCGACGTCGCTTCCAAAGTTAGTTCACAAGCACCGTAGCATGGTGGTGAGCAACTTTCCCTTCTATCTCTTAGCGAAACGAAGCTTAGATCTAGATGAGACATGGAGGTTTGTGTTTGACGGTTTTGAAATCACTAACACTGTTTTCGAATCCGAGAAGAAGAATGAAGCTGCGAAATCCTTGTCTTCTCACCCACAAGCCTTGGGTTTTCTCTTCTTGAAGCAAAAGAAAGTAAAAGAAGAAAAGAAGGGAGATGGAGGTAAGAAGAAAATGGCTTGAATACGCGAGGTAAGGAATCCTCTTTTTCCTTTCCTGCATTCCTTTTCGTTTCTAGCTTATATATATTACTTACTTTATATATATATATATATATATATATTACTTATAATGTATATTCATATATATATTATAATTAAAAGTAAACCAATAAATATCTAACAACTCTCACACCCATCACTTCACTCACATCTCAAACTATTTAATAAAAATATCTACTCTCGTCGCAACTCAATTGACAGATAGAATTTTCGGCAACCCGAGTGATATTTTTAACAAAACTACCCAAAATTAAATTCTTCATAACCTAAATAAATTATTCTTTGACAAAAGATCCACTGTACTTAATCTAATTTATTTATCGACGAATAATTTTGATTGGGCATCAAACTCACAAAATATCAATAACTTGGCTAAAATGCCTCAAAGTTCAATACCTAGAAACACCAAAAATTGTATAATTTAGGATTTAAAAACTATGGGTCTTACAGTGGGAAGAAGTTTGTACATCTCGTGTACACTACTTATGTTGAGACGACACCTATATAACCACATATGTCAAACATGGCTATTATGGTGACCAAGTTCATGTTGAGCAGAGGACACCGTCCATGGCATGGGTTGGGGAAGGATGAAGAGGGGCTTAAAGAACCGGTGGAACTTCCTAAGAATAGAGATAAATGGGGTTTAGGCTACAAACCCACCAGGGCTGACAAATGGAGATTAGTCAAAGAGAAAAAAGAAAAAAGATTAGCTCGAATTGAAAATCGAGAACCAAGAATTGAGAGGATTCCCATCAGTGACATCCGACAGAATTTCCAAAGTGCAAGACCAACAAGTGAGATCCATACTGCAGCAGCTGAAGATGACATGTTTGATGGGGAGGCTAATTGGATTCATCTGTGTGGTGCAGGAGCAGAAGTCAGGAATTGGAAAGTAGTCAAGTCACCTATAATATTTAATGCAATTCCCATGTAATTCTAAAAGCATTATTATTGTTACTAAGACCTTAAGATGCTTCATTATAATTAGGATGGACACAATGTTGTTTTCCCAATATTTTGAATTTCAATAAATGCATTCTCATTTTGTTTTCTTAATGTTCTTTCTTACCACTTTCATTTTTTAATATTCATTCGCCATTTTTTTTCTCTCTCCTTCTTTCTCCTTATCCTAGCCTTGAATCCTGCAGATTTGAGAATAGTTCATTCATAGACCACTATACTAACATCTCGCAGCATAATCTTAACCATCTTGTTAGTCAGACAGAAAAAGATAACGAAGAAGATTATGACCCCCTCTAGATTTGTTAAGAGCGGTAGAACAGGAAACCAAGGGTATCATGCCCTTTGAGGAACCGATAGAAAATATTAATCTAGGGATGAAAGAAGGAAGGAAAGAAATTAAGGTTGGCACCATCTTAAAGAAAGAAGTATATCACAAATTAATCCAACTCCTACATGAATACGAAGAGGTTTTTGCCTGGTCATATCAGGATATACCTAGACTAGATACTAGCATAGTGGAACATAAATTGCCCTTAAAACCCGATTTTTTTCCAGTCAAACAAAAATTAAGGCGAATGAAGCCCGATATGTCATTAAAAATCAAGGAAGAAGTACAAAAACAATTTGACGCAGGATTCCTCGCTGTGGCAAATTATCCACAATGGATAGCCAATATTGTACCAGTGCCAAAAAAGGATAGCAAAGTACGAATGTGTGTCGATTATAGGGACCTTAATAAAGCCAGTCCTAAAGATGATTTCCCGTTACCTCACATCGATATTTTGGTTGATAATATGGCTCGCCATTCACTCTTTTCCTTTATGGATGGTTTCTCAGGGTATAACCAAATTAAGATGGCAGCTGAAGTTATGGAAAAAACGACTTTTATCACTCCGTGGCGAACATTTTGTTACAAAGTAATGCCATTTGGTCTGAAGAACGTTGGGGCAACCTACCAAAGAGCTATGGTAACCCTATTCCACGACATGATACATAAAGAGGTTGAAGTTTATGTAGATGACATGATTGGTAAGTCACAGACAATAGGAAAACATATTATTGATCTAAAGAAACTCTTCGAAAGACTTAGAAAGTTTAAGCTAAAGCTCAACCCTTTCTAATGCACTTTCGGTGTGAGATCAGGAAAAGTATTGGGATTTGTGGTTAGTCAGAGAGGAACAGAGGTTGATCCCGATAAGATTCGAGCCATTGCAGAAATGCCTCCCCCGAGTACAGAAAAAGAAGTTCACAGTTTTCTTGGGAGACTAAATTATATTTCAAGATTTATATCACAACTAACTGCTATTAGTGAACTGATATTTAAACTTTTACGGAAAAATCAACCTGTTGTGTGGAACGAAGAATGTCAAAATGCATTTGAAAAAATCCAACAATATTTGCAAAAGCCTCCAATTCTAGCGCCACCAGTTCTGGGTCGACCCTTGATTATGTGTTTTACAGTCCTCGACGGGGACACGAGATGCGTACTGGGGCAACATGATGAAATAGGAAAAAAAGAGCATGCCATTTACAATCTAAGTAAAATATTTACAGATGTTGAAACCAGATATACAATGTTAGAACATACTTGTTGTCCCTTAGCATGGGCGGCTCATCACTTGAGGCATTAGCTGCTTTGCCATACAACTTATTTGATAACCAAAATGGATCCAATCAAATACATTTTTGAAAAGCCTCCGCTCTCACAGGGTGAATTGCTCGATGGCAGGTGATGTTATCAGAATATGATATTACCTATGTTACTCAGAAAGCCATCAAAGGGAGTGCCTTAGCAGATTATCTAGCTAATCAACCTGTGGATGATTATAAATCAATGCAATGTGAATTCCCAGACGAAAGCATCATGGTTTTGTCTGAAGAAAATGATGATGGAAAATGGACCTTGTTGTTCGATGGGGCCTCAAACCTAACGGGGTATGGGATTGGGGTTGTTTTAATATCTCCCAAAAAAGGGTTCATACCTCTCATAGTGCGATTGTGTTTTGATTGTACCAATAATATGGCAGAATATGAAGCTTGTGCCATGGGAATTTTAGCAGCTTTAGAATCAAAAGCGAAAGTTCTAGAAGTATATGGAGATTTAGTCCTAGTAATTAATCAGCTTAACCTAGAATGGGAAACTCGAGATAAGAAGCTAATACCTTATTTTACCTACATAAAAGAATTGTCTTTAGAATTTGACAAAATAATGTTTCACCATGTCCCTCGAGAAGACAATCAATTGGCTGATGCTTTGGCTACTTTATCATCTATGTTCCAAATAAATAGAAACGATGAAATTCCATCAATTAAAATGGAGAGTCGAGATTATCTGGCCTATTGCCATGTAATGGAAGAAGAAACTAATGGAAAACCGTGGTATCACGACATCAAACATTATCTTATAAATAGAGAATATCCTCCCAGAATATCGGAGAATGAGAAAAGAACTCTGAGACGGTTAACTGCGAGCTTTTTTGTGAACGAAAATATTTTGTATAAGAGGAATCATGATATGGTACTCCTCTGATGTGTTGATGTCAATGAGGCGAAATAAATTCTACAAGATATCCAAGATGGCTCTTACGGGATCCATATGAATGGACACGCCATGTCTAGAAAGATTCTCTAGGCTGGATATTATTGGTTCACCCTAGAAAAAGATTGTTTTAATTATGTAAAGAAATATCATATGTGTCAAATATATGCTGATAATATCCACGCCCCACCAGTGCCCCTGAACACCTTTCAGCATCTTGGTCGTTCTCAATGTGGGGGCATATACATCATCGGAATGATCGAATCGAAAGCATCAAAATAGACATCCCTTCATCTTGGTGGCAATTGATTACTTTACCAAATAGGTAGAGGTCGCTTCATACGCCAATGTAACCAAAAATGTAGTAGTCAAATTTATAAAAAGGGAATTAATATGTCGTTATGGTCTACCAAGCAAGATCATTACTGACAATGCCACAAATCTAAATAACAAAATGATGGATGAATTCAAAAGGATTATTTAGAAATTCAACACCTTTAAAATTCAACACCACAACGCGTCCCCGTACAGACCAAAAATGAATGGTGCAGTTGAAGCAGCAAATAAAAACATCAAAAAAAAATTATTTAGAAAATGGTTATAACATACAAAGATTGGCATGAGATGTTGTCGTTTGCACTATACGGGTATCGTACTTCGGTACGCACTTCAACTGGGGCAACCCCTTTTTCCTTGGTATATAGGATGGAGGTTGTGCTACCTATTGAAGTAGAAATCCCTTCACTAAGAGTATTAATAGAAGCTAAACTCCAGGAGTCGGAATGGGTACAAACACGTATTGATCAATTGAATTTGATTGAAGGAAAAAGGTTGGTGGCCCTATGCCATGGGCAATTATACCAGAAAAGACTGAAAAAAGCGTATGACGAAAAAATACGTCCTCGAGAATTCCAAGAAGGAAACCTGGTACTGAAAAAGATCTTACCCATTCAAAAGGATTATCATGGGAAATGGACTCCTAACTGTGAGGGACCATACACAGTGAAAAAAGCTTTCTCGGGTGGGGCTTTGATCCTTATAGATATGGATGGAAAAGATTTAGCTCTTCCTATAAACTCAAACGTCGTAAAAAAGTATTAAGTTTAAATAATGAATACCCGCTAAGTTGAAAACCTGAAAAGGCGACCTAAGTAAAATTAGGATACAAAAAAATATACCCGCTAGATTGAAAACCCGAAAGGGCGACCTAGGCAAAAACTAGGGTAAACAAAAAATAAAAAAACAAAAAAACCCGCTAGGTTGAAAATCGGGCAACCTAGGCAAACATTAGGGTACACAAAAAATATCTGTTGGGTTGAAAACCCAAAAGGGCGACCCAAGAGAAGAAAAAAATTAAAGACAAAAACAAGGATAGAGAATATGTACTTGAAATGACAAGATCAACAATATGGGTCATATTAGGGCACGAGAAGTTATTACAGTCTACATTTGAATTACTAGTAACCAAGTAGAGTCTTCCACCCATTTCTTTTGTTTTATTGTATGCACACACACACACACACACACATATATATATATATATATATATGTATATATATTTTCTTTCAATATATTGATATATATTGTTGTCACCTTTATAATTTAACTCTTTTTCTTGAATGTACTTATGATTATCATGTATTGGAAACTAAAACATTACCATACCTCAATATAATGAAATCGGATATAATATAGGTTGTTTACAGTACAAGACAAACGACAACATGAGATTCAACTTCGAATCACACTATTAATTCTTCAAAAAAAATATGAAAGAACAAATGTAAAGGAAAAACAGAAGAGGACAAAGATCAAAGATATCACGTTCAAGAAAAGGGTATAAGTGTTTTTTCTCATTTATGATTTGAATTGCCGTGTCCAATAAAAATATTAATAAAAGCCGACATATTCATTAATTCATGACATTTTATAAATTTAAAGCCGAGAAAATGACCCACATGTTGAAGCCGGGAAAACGACTCGCATACAAAGCTGAGAAAATGACCCGCATGTTGAAGCTAGGAAAATGACTCGCACCCGAAGCCAAGAAAACGACTCACACGTTGAAGCTGGGAAAACGAATCGCACATAAAGCTGAGAAAACGACCCGGATGTTGAAGTCGGGAAAATGACTCGCACACAAAGCCAAGAAAACGACCCGCATGTTGAAGTCGAGAAAACGACTCGCGCACAAAGCCGAGAAAACAACCTGCATGTTGAAGTTGGGAAAACGACTCGCACCCGAAGCCGAGAAAACTACTCGCACGTTGAAACTGGGAAAACGACTCGAATACAAAGCCGAGAAAATAACCCACATGTTGAAGCTGGGAAAACGACACATACACAAAGCCGAGAAAATGACCCGCATGTTGAAGCTGCGAAAACGACTTGCACATGAAGCAGAGAAAACGACCCGCATGTTGAAGTCGGGAAAACGACTCACACCCAAAGTCGAGAAAACGACCCACACTTTGAATCTGGGAAAACGACTCGCACCCCGAAGCCGAGAAAACGACTCGCACCCCGAAGCCGGGAAAAAGACTCGCACCCAAAGCCGAGAAAATGACTCGCACCCGAAGCCAAGAAAACGACCCACATTTTAAAGTTAGGAAAACGACTCGCACCCGAAGCCGAGAAAACGACCCGCATTTTAAAGTCGGGAAAACGACTCGCACCCGAATCCGAGAAAATGACCTACATGTTAAAGTCGGGAAAACGATTCGCATTCTTCTAAAAAATTATTTTTTGGACAAAATTATAGTTGTTATCTTTACTTATTTTAACTTTGATTCTCAAGTAAATTCTAAGTAAAGAGGGGCAGCTGTTGACACCTAATTTTGTCCGATTTTTATTTATTTTCTACTTTTTATTAAAAAAGGAAATAATAATAATAATAATAATAATAATAATAATAATAATGACAATAATAATAAATATATAAATATATGTGAATAAATATAAAAATAAAAATAAATAATTAGGGATACAAGCTTTAAACAATCACAAATGTTTTCGGTTCTTGTTTGCCTCTAATTCTTGTTCAGACTCTTTTCTAAAGTATAAAAAAAAAAAAAATCGGAGTAAAATAGATTAATGGTAATCAATTGACATTATTCTCTTGTCTTTTGCAATCTACACCCCAAAAGTCTATAAATAGTCTGTCACAAGAGGGCAAAAGGGAGCACAATTCGAAACACAAATTTAGAGCACAAAAAAATTAGAGAGATTAATTAGCAAAAGAGAAGAAGAGAATCTGATCTTAAAATAATCAGTCTAGTAAGGTATCATTTTCTTATTCTTTTCTTTATTCTGCTTATTAGTTTTTTTTGTTTTTGCATTTTTTTTAAAATATATATAATTTTTCTCTTTCTATTTTTTTTTTATGAAAAATAAACTCATATGTTAAGCTTTCATTTTATTTTTTAAATCGTTTAATCCTAAAATTTTTTTCTTTGCAATATAAAATAATAAAAAAAAATATAACTAATTGATGTCTATAAATCAAGAAAACAAATTTCATCATATTGTAATGTAATAGAAAATTCATAATACGTCTTTATCAAATAAAAAAAATTATAACATATAAATGTTTTTACCCTTAAGATTAGAATAAATGGTTGTTGCCGCCGGATGATATTCATCATCGCTCGCTGCACCATATTATTCACTTTCAATTGTTAGTGGCCTTTGTGTCGCGACAGATCTGACAATGTACGAGCAAATCATTTAACAGATGATTTCACCGTCTTGTCCATCTGTCTCGTTCACATACCGCGACATTACGTTTTTTTTTTAAATTAATTTTTTTTCTTTAGGGTTTATTATCATTATTATTATTATATTTATCATCATTATTATTATTGTTACACTTTTATTTTTATTTTTTAATACATATATAAATAAAAAATAATAATAAAATGGATTAACACACAAATATATTCTATCCAAGAACTACGTTTGTTTTGATTTCCCTATTGCACATGGAGATACGTAGGAGCAAGGTCTTCCCCTTGTCAAACCAAATTAATAAAAAAAAGTTTTTTTTCTTCTTTCATTTATGTAAATAATTTAATTTTTTATTAATCTTTTTGGGGTAAAAATAAATAAATAAATAAATAAATAGTTTGTATCTAATTAATTATAGGGTACTCGTTTTAACGGACGTTGTAGGGTGATAGTACTTCCCTACTCGTAATCGACTCCCAAATCCAAATTTTTGGTTCAAAAATATTATTTTAAGTTTTATCCAATTTTTCCTTTAATAAAAAATAAAAATGGTGGCGACTCCTTTTGCACGGACAAACTGGACGCGACAGTTATCAAGAATGTTCATATATGTCTGGTCTTGTTGATTCGTGATCTTCTCTCTTTTTGATTCAAGTAGTTTCTTTGAATTTGATCATCTATGTTTGTTCCTTTCCAAGTGCTGATGATATAGATGTAAAATCCAGAGGCTAAAACATTTTTTTTAACTAGTGGAGATTGACTGGTTTTGGAGCTATGATGATCATTCTTGAAACTGGAAAACACTCTCCAATTTGTAGATTTTGTTAAGAATGTTCTCCATTCTTATTTGTTCAGCTTCTTGCCTTTTTATGTTGATTTATTTGCTTTGTTTGAATCCTATCTTTAAATTAATACACTCAAAAGCACAAGTTAAATTAACATAACATTTAGAATCATAATCAACAATCTTAATTAACTTTTTGTTTGTTTTCATCAAAATATTAAATTGAGATTTTGTCTCAATAATTTGCCCATCTTTGATGATGACAAACATGTTAATTTAGATTTTTATTTTTTAATCTAATTTGAATCATAGAGAGCTTAAAAGCTCCCCCGCAGAATATGCTTCAGATTTTTGAACCAACTTAAAATCTAAAAAAATTTCTCCCTTTTGTCAACAATGAGTAGAGATCAGTTTTAATAAAAATAACATTTTCTAAAATTCTCTCCCTTAATATTTTGAAATGGATATCTTTCAAAATTCCAAAAGACAAGTAAGATAAGAGAAATGTGAACAAGAGAGAGTGAGCGCATATAGGGATGCAAAAATAAGATGAATGTGCCAACATGTCAATAATAGTTTTTCTCTTTACAAAACATTCTTACGCTAATAAAGTTTGTGTTTTTCAAAATTAATTTTTTGAAACATCCAAAGATATTTGTTCACTTAACAAAAAAGGCTTTTAAGGACATAAAGAGGATAACTCGTAGAAAATTATTTGAGTTCCATGAATGAATTAAGAAGTAATCATAATCAGGATATACCTTGATAAGATCCAAAGAAGCACTTGAATTAGACAAGAGTACAATGTGAATATGTGCTTCTTCTAAAGGTAACATGAATATCATTTTTGTATTTTAGAGGGAAATCAATCATTGTAATTACACCTCCAACAACAACTTTGGTACATATCCTTCCAATTTATTTTATCGTTCTCCAACTTTTATGAGGAGAATCAAACGAAGATTGTTTATCAATCTCGGTTTCCTAGGAAGCATTTTGTTTCTGCTGTCCAGAATGTTCTTCTTCTTCGTAATCTCCTTTGCTTTAATGTTTCCAAAGGTTATAAACACTCCCAATTTTTGTAATGAGAGGAGGTGTCATACTTTTCAATTCTTGTGTATTGAGCATGCCTTCTCCATGTATCAATGTTCTTTCTTGATTGTTGGATGTTGTTCCTACATCATAAGTTAATAATGACTTTGGTAAGCATATTTGTTTGGGTCATTGATGGTTAGTATATCTTTTTTTAAAAGATTTTTTAAAACTTGATCTCATTTTAAAATAGCAAGTTGATTCTTGATGACCAATTTTGAGACAGTAGGAGCATTTAATTGTTGATCTTGGACTTGATTTTGAAATATGGGTTTTAAGGGGTTTTAATCTTGATTTTGAAGAAATTCCATACCGTTCTCCTTTTTTTCAAACATTCTGGAGAAAATTCTGCTTTTATTTCAGACCGTTCTCCGTTTTGTGAAAAACCTGAATAACGTTCTCCTTTATGCAGATTTTTCAAAACTGGTTCAACTTTATTGGTAGAGCGATCTTCCCTTTTAAAAAACCTTTTGATTTTAATCTTCTCATCTATTTTCTTACAATAGCTAACAAATTCCAGAGTTCCAAGTTTCTTACAATATGAGTATTTGGTTTTGCATTTATCCTGCTTTTTTTTTTTGAAATAATTTTTTTTCATATTTTTCATTTTTTGAGTTTAATCAAAACCAAGACCAGCTTTATCAAATATTCCCACTTGAGATCCTATGATTTTTTTGAAAGGTTTCAGTAGCTTTAAGAAATTTTGAAAAGTCATTTCTCATAATTTCATTTTCAGTTTTAAGGAGAACGTTCTCCGTTTTCGTTGTAGAACGATCTTCATTTTTAGATTTATTATTTTCCTTAAAATGAGATTCCCGCATTTTTTGAATGATGTTTTTTAGTTCAACAATCATAATATGGGCTTTCTTTTTTTTCCTTTTTTCTTTTAAAACTTTATCCTTTAAAGAGTTACATTTTTGAACAAGCAGATTTGAATCATTATGTATGCTATCAAAATCCTTTTTAATTTGTTCACATAAAAGATATGGTTCATAATTTATTACCTCCTTGTCTTCAATATCTTCCATTAAGCATAAGTTGGCTTCTTCAGGTTCTTCTGTTTCTAATTCATCAACATCATCCCAGGACACCATCATGGATTTTGCTTTAAAGAGAACTTATTTGGTGCTCTTTTGTTCAAGGGACATTCAGTTTTATAATATCCTTGTTTATTGCATCCAAAACATGTGATTTAACTTTTGTCTACCTCTATTTTGAAGTTTTCCTTTTGATTTGAAAATCTCTTATTGATATGATCCCTTGTTCACAACATTCTCTTTATCTTTTTTGTAAGACGAACTATTTGTTCATCAACATCTTCTCGTTCGATTTCTTTTGAGTCCTCATCTAGACTTTCTTGAGATGTTTTCAAAGGTATTTCTTTTCCCTTTTTGATTGGTCTATCTTCTAGTAGCAGCCCTTCATGTGCTCGTAATGTTCCAATCAATTCCTCCAATCCGAGTACGTCAAGATTCTTGGCCTGGCTTATGGCTGTCACCGTTGGTCTCCATATTATTGGAAGATATCTCATTATCTTTCTTACTCTAACTTGTATTGAGTATGTTTTCCCTAAGGAGCGCATCTCATTTACAATGATTGTAAATATTGTGTACATCTCATCAATGGTTTCTCCTTCATTCATTTCAAAGAGTTCAAACTTTCTTATGCCTATATCAATCCTTGTTTCTTTCATATGGCTTGTTCCTTCGTGATGAGTTTGTAATGTGTCCCATACTTCTTTAGCAATTTTTCATTCACCAACTCTTTCGTTGTCTTCCTTGTTTAAAGAACAAGATAAAAACATGGGACACATTACAAAAGGGCTTTTGAGTTTAGAAGTACCTTCGGTTTTTTCCTAAGGAGCTTTTGAGTTTAGAAATACCTTTGATTTTTCTTCTGCTGCCCAATCTATGTCTTTCGTTTCAGCAGAGGTTGAATCATTTTGGTCGATTCTTGGTATGAAATCTCCCTCTATAATGATGTGCCACACTCTTATATCTTCAGATTTTAGGAACAACTACATTTTATTTTTCTATAAATAGTAATTTGTGCCATCAAAGTAAGGTGGCTTGTATCATGACCCTCCTTCAGCAATGTGCAAATCTTTTGACATTTTTCTTCAAGATCTTTTTCTCTAACACTTGTTAGGTATACAGTGTTAGAGATTGAGCTCTAATTTCAATTGAAGTATCAATGTCGATTTAAAAGAAAGGGGGATTCGAACTTTAAATGTTCCTATTTAAAATTTCCTTTTGAAAACTTATAAAAATAACTCAAAATTGATTTTGGTTGTGAAAATAGAAAATGGAGAACGTTCTTGGTTAGTTAAAATCAATAATTCAGTTCATGTATTTAACTTGATAGTCAATCCGACTGACAATAAATAGATAAGGGAAGAGATACCACACAAGGATATATCCTAGTTCATCCAACCCGTGTTACATCCAGTCCTCATAACCGCGAGATATTCCACTAAGTGTTCAAAACAAATAACCTTCATGGTTTTAGAGCACCTAGCTCATATCAACCTTAATCTTTTACAAAGTTAAAACCTTTACACCCATAAAGGAGTTCAATCAGGTCACCTATCAACCTTGATAAGATTTTTTACAATCTAACCAAACTATATTAAACTCTTATAGTTTGAGTTTTACAATAATGATGAGATTGTTTTGTTAGAATTTGATGTCAATTGAAGTATAAATGTCGATTTAAAAGAAAGGGGGATTTGAACTTTAAACGTTCCTATTTAAAATTTCCTATTGAAAACTTAAGAAAATAACTCAAAATTGATATTGGTTGTGAAAATAGAAAACGGAGAATGTTCTTGGTTAGTTAAAATCAATAATTCAGTTCATGTATTTAACTTGATAGTCAATCAAACTGAAAGTAAATAGATAAGGGAAGAGATACCACACAAGGATATATCCTAGTTCATCCAACCTGTGTTACATCCAGTCCTCACAACCGTGAGATTTTTCACTAAGTGTTCAAAACAAATAACATTATAGTGTAATTTGAATTACACCACACAATATAAATAAAAGATTGATTCTTAATAGGACATTCGAATTACCTTATTGTGCAATTTTAATTACACTTCAAAGAGAAAATGAAATGTTGATTCTAAAAAGTTAATTCAAATTATATATGTAACACCCTGATTTTTAACAGCACGAGTGTATTTCTTTTTAAAAAACAAATTCATAAAAATGAAGAACTAAAGAAGAAAATACTTTTGGACAAATATTTAAGTCGTAACACAACGACAAAAGTCAACAATATTTAAAAACAGCGGAAATAGTTTTTGAAACAAAATCCAAAGTATTTAAATAGAAAAATACGACGGGGCTATAAGGCCTATCAGACATAGCTCAAACCCTTAGAGTATTCTCAGCAAACACCTGCATAAAAGCATTGCCCCAAGAATCTCTACTTTTCCCTCATCACATCAAAATGTGGAACATGGACCCATTAAAAGAAAAAGTCATCAGACAGTTTAAGCATATATACAATCTTCCAAAATGAAATAAATACAATCCCAAGAGAAAGACATCTAGTCCTTATACAATCACCTGATCTGATCATGCTACAAAACTATTCCACCCTGGTGATCTCCACGCACCCCGCAAGATCCTCCTAACGTAGCTTTGGTCAAGTAAGACTAACAACTTTCCCATCTCCAGGGTACTAACCAGTAGGATGATCCTGGTTCTTATCTGAGGGCAAAGCCCAAATTTCCACAATAATTATAAAGGTCACCAACCGAAATTAACAAACATCACATAACAAAATTCTTATATTTTCAAATGCTCAAAAGGACCTTTCGTCTTATCATACTCCTCGAAATGGTTTTCATATGTCCGAAAATGCATAAACAATGTTGAGAAATAAAGTTTTCACAAACTGCATTGTCGTAGCCGAATAGAATTGAGAAAAGGCAGATTTTCAATTCTAAAATGGCTCTTGAGTCAATCAACACTTCAAACATTAATATTATAAATTATGAACACATAATTAACACCAAATTAATCTCCACAAATTCACACCTCAATCACACATTGAATATTCATTAAATCAATTATGAACACATAAATACATCCAAACTTAATCAACCCAACTTCACACCTCAAAGCAATTACGATAAATCACAACAATAACCGAATATGTATATACAATGATCAAAGTATAACAAACAGGACTCGCGTGCCAAGCACCCTAATGTACTGCGTATATGCCAAAATGCATCATTACAGAATTTCAAACCAAAACCCTCCTTGAGGGGCGTAAATCATAATTGTACAATCTCTCACAGACCAACACGACATACAAGAGTGCAGTCGCTCACAAACCAGCACAATTTTCTATAGTGCAATCGCTCACAGATTAGCACATTCTAGAATGCAATCTCTCACAGATCAGCACGACGCGACAATCCCTACAAGGATAAGATGAACCAACAATTCACATGGCATCATCCCGTGGCCCATCACGGTCACCACTATCACCATGGCTCCATCGCGGTCACCATGTAATATGAAATGCATGAGCATACTCTGACTCTTTTTGCCACAATCATTAAGTAAATGCAGCTATTAAAAGATTCCCCATTTTTAATACTCATTTAACACTAATGATTTTTCAGACACAACACAAAGCATACTCAAACATATTTATTCACACCAATTAAAATTTCCACAACCACACATAAATCACATCTCCAAATTTCATTCACGCCTAAATTGAATTAAATTCATTTTCCACCAAGTCACACATAAATTTCATCTAAAAAATTCATAATATTAATTATGAACACATCAATTTCACCTAACATAAATCGCCAAAATTTCCAAACATTAATCACCATACTCAATCTCTAAAATTTTCAACCATAAATCACCACAACAACATTAATATATCAGAGTTCTCCCCACCGCTAACTCGGTGCCAATGGTCTCGATTCCTTTTCGAGACTCAAGGAGCTAACTACATAAACATCAATATTTATAACAACTTGTTCACAATAAAACTAATCCAAACAAACAAAATTTCCAAAACGAAATCTTTCTCACACACCAAAGTTTTAAAACAAAATAATCTATATTATTTACTTAAAACTAAATAAAACAAATTTCGTCAAAATTTCCCATACACACACTCGACTATTAAAGCACCGAAATTTTTGAGTTAATAAAATACTCTAAACTTTTTTCCTTTTTAAACTCAATCAAAGAGTAATTAAAAGAGTAACATTTTGAACTCTAACCATTTTTAATTTCAATCTATCTTTTTGCTCAAACTCTTTAACTTAGTTAAAATTTGAACTTTTTCACAACTTTAACAACGCTAATTTTTTTGTAAAATTTCAATTTCAGTTCAAACTCATTTATTTGAAAATTACTCATTACGTAACTCAAACTCATCAAATTTAATTATTGTCAATTCACACCGACAACAATCAATTCAATTCCACAACACACATATAACACCTCAATTAAATTTCAACAATTCAAACATAACTCACCCAATTTCAAAACTCCACATTTTTACACATAAACAACCAAATTTCATCAATTCATTTTCTACTAAATCCACAAATAAATCACATCTCAAAAATTTATAATAATAATTATTCACATATAAATCACACCAAACTTGAATCACCACAAACCACCCCTCAAATTTAAATTCCACTAAATTACACATAATCACATTAAATTAATTTTTCACAAAATCACACCTCAAATACATCAAATTTTTTTCCACAAAATCACAAATAATGTCCTAAATGCAAACTAATAGTTTGGAAGGAGCCCTTACCTTAACGATAGCTCTAACACGCGATTACGGTACCGTAATTAATTCTGGTAAAATTTAAGTTCGTGACGTCGCGTCGAAAACTAGCTCACTAGCACCGTAGCGTGGCAATGAGCAACTTTCCCTTCTGTCACTTGTCGAATGGAAGTTTAGATCTAGTATATAAATTGAGGTTTATGTTTGTTTTCTTTTCAAAACCAACACTTCGGTTTTTTTGTTTTCTTCAAACAGAGAGAGGGAAGAAGAAAGGTGGAGGGAGAACGTGACACAGGGAAAAGTTTTCTTTTCCTTCTTGCCTTTCTTATGCATATATGTATATATATATATATAATAAATATCTAAACAAATATCTAGATATATTTTATAAAAATTATCATTACGTCTGTCACCTCACATAACGTCACAAACCACTTTTTTTAGAAAAATATCTTCTCTCACCGCAATTCAATGGGCAGATGAATTTTTTTGAAAAATGATGCATCTCAGAATTTTTTTTTCGACAAAAGATTCACCTTAATTAAATAAAATTATTTATCGACGAATAATTTTAATCGGGTCTCTAAAAAGATATTTTTGGCATTTAACTCACAAAATGCCATAAAATTGGCTAGAAAGCCTCAGAAATTCAGCACAAAATTTCCCCGAAATACATAAATTACAATTTAAAATTAAGGGTCTTACATTACTACCCTCCAAAAAGAAGTTTTGTCCTCGAAACTTAAAGTATCAATAAGTTTTCCTTCAACAATCTAGGATTGTCAGTTTGTGTGGAGAAGGCTTGACTAGTAGAGTCAAGGTGTGTGTGTTCCTCAAAAGTTTGAGGTTGTCTGGGTGTCTAAGAAAAATGGTTTGGAGAGTCATGTGATTTGTAATTCTAATTGTTGAATTAGTTGATTAAATCCTTCTAAGTGAAGGGACTATATGAAGCCAAGTTAGCGGTGAACCAAGATAAATTACTGGTGTCACTTTATTTCTGCTCTCCTTCTTTTTCTTATTGCTACTAGTTCAAGTAAATCATCAAGTCTAGACCATTTTAATCAAATAATGAAAAAATGATCAACTTTGTCAAACACAACTCAACACCCCTTCTTGTGTTTTCACCTTGAATTGGCATCAAAGCTCTATCTCAAGACTTGACACTTTACAGGGTTTGAGGAAATATCAAAGGGTTCACCATGTCTGGATTCAATGAAGAAGCTGCAAGAGGAACCATCAATAGAATACCTCTATTTGATGGTGAACGTTTTGAGTACTAGAAGGACAATCTCAGAAGTTTCTTTATTTCACAAGATCCTGAAATTTGGGACTTGGTGGAAGATAGTTATACTTCTCCAAAGAATACATATGGTATTGAGATTCCAAGGAAAGAAATGGATGTTGATCAAAAGAAGATGTACAAGATGCGTCATAAGTCCAGAACATTCATGATAAATGCAATCACTTTTAAGGAGTTTGACAAGAGTGTGCCAACAAGGTAACAATAAAGAATAATTATGATAATTTGATGAGTCCTCTAACGATAGAGTAATCTGATTTGGCTCTAATGGCTCACACGAACTCTCCAAGATGAAGAAATTAAAGTATTTTCTAACTTAACTCAATCTGATTTAGTTACTGGTACAAATGACTTCTTGAACTAGAATCACAAATTGGCATTAAAAATTAAATACTTAGGAAAGGAAATGCAAACCTAACTGAAGAAATTAATGTTTTAAAGAATCAAAGTGCAGAAGTTAAAACCAAATATGCATCTTTAAAAACTTATATTTCTGAACTTAAGGAAGAACATCTAACGCTTAAAAGTAATCATAGTTCAGCATAAATTGAAAATACCCCATTTAACTCTAACAAGCGTGAAGAATTATTTCAAGATTTTCTTGCTTAAAGTATGTAAAGAAGCAAGTATGCTTCTATGACTTATGGAGTTAGTAGAAACGGTAAAAGAGGTCTAGGATTTAAAGAAACTATAATTGAACCTAAACCTATTGTCTCTGATATCTTGTGTATTGTTTGATTTAAGAAAGGTCACTCCAAATTGTCTTGTCTCATGTTAAATATAATGAAAGACAAGAAACCTTTCAAGACTAATAAACCTATACAGACCAAACTTGGGTACCTAAGAACAAAATTGTCTATGTTGAAGATGTCCTCAGAAATCAAGTTAAAGCATCCATCATGGTACTTGGAGAGTGAATGCTCGCGAGACATGACTAGAGAAAATTCTATGTTCTAAGAATTAACGTTGAGCAAATGATGCAAAGTGACTTTTGGAGGAAGGAAAAAAGGTCAGATCATTGGTCAAGGTACAATTGGTAATGATACTTCGCTTTTTATAAAAGATGTCTTGTTTGTTAAATGTCTTAAGTATAATTTATTAAGTATTAGTAAGTTAAATGATAATAATTATGATATTATATTAATCAAAAAACAATCAAGGCAATTTGCCAAAAGGATGGATGTATACTTTTTATAGGTCAGAGGCAAAACAACAGTTATAAGATAAAATTTTTTAATCTAGAGAAACAAGAAGTTAAGTGTCTTAGTAAATGAAGAGAAACTAATTTGACACAAAAGATTGACTCATTCAAACCTTAGATTAATTTCAAAATGAATAAACTTCAACTAGACAAAGAACTAATTTACTCTTAAGAACTCAGTCTCTACATAAAAGCCCCTTAAGCTCTTATATATAAATCTCTTTTGGCCAATGAAAACAATCTCTCTAAGTGGAAAGAAATATGGTTTTGTTATTGTAGATTATTACACTAGGTGGACATAGGTAAAATTCTTAAGAAGTAACGAAGAATCCCACATAGTATTTACAAGATTTTACAAACAAGTAATGAATGAAAAGGGTCTTAAGATTGTAACAATTAGAAGTGATCATGGAGGATAATTTGAAAACAGGTTCTTTGAATTTTTGTGCGATGAGAATGGAATCTCTCACAACTTCTCCTCTCCTATAACAACTCAACAAAATGGAGTTTTAGAAAGAAAGAATAGATCACTCCAAGAAATGTCCAAAATTATATTATATGAGATGAATGTTGCAAAACACTTGTGGGTTGAAGCAATTAAAACTGCATGTTATTTTCAAAATAGAGTCTTAATTAGGTCTATATTGAATGACACAACCATATGAATTTTGGAAAGGTAAAATTCCTAACATCTCTTAATTTAAACAATTTGGTTGTGCTTGTTATGTGTTGAAAACAAAAGATAACCTTGGTAAATTTGATTATATATCTCAAAAGCGTACCTTCATTTGATACTTTGAAAAATCTAATGCTTATAAAGTGTTCAATAAGGAAATTCATATTGTGTAAGAATCCATACATGTTAAATTTGATGACAAATAACTTGGCCTTGAAAAGTCAAAGCAAGATGATGATAGTGCAGGTTTATCGAAACTAGAGGAAGTAGATGTCAACAACCTAGAAGAACCTGAAAAATCAGAGGATGCAAGAAAATAAAAAAAAATGATAAATCTTCATAGGATGACTCTGATCAAGTAAAAAATAGCCTGGATGCAAGTACAAGTCATCTCATCCTTAAACTCTACTAATTGGAAATGCAACTAATCCTTTGAGGATCAGATCATCACTTAAAGATACCACTTTGTTTGGCTCAGTATCATCAATTTAGCCTACCAATGTTGATGAAGCATTGGCTAATGATGGATGAATTCTTAAAATACAAGAAGAGTTAAGTGGAATTTCAAAAACAAGCTAAATGAAAAAGGTGAAGTGGTAAGAAACAACCCAAGACTTGTCGCACAATGAAACATTTGCTTTAGTAGCCATGTTAAAAGCTATTTGTATCCTACATTCTTTTGCTGCAAATAATATTACATTTGTTTAAAATGAATAGCCAGGTTAAAAGCTTGGTATCCCCAAGTTTTGAAAGTTATAAATTTTCAAATCATTTTTTTGAAACTTCTAAATCTCTATATTTTCTAAAACAAGCACCTTGGGCATGGCATGATAAACTTAGTAACTTCTTGCTTAAAAATAACTTTGAAAGAAAACAAGCACTTATTAGAGAATCACTAGCAGACAGCATTAATATTATTCAACTTTATGTTGATGAAATTATTTTTGGATCTACTAATCACACTTTTTGCCAAGAATTTTCTAAATTGATGCAGCTTGAATTTCAAATGAGTTTGATGAGAGAACATAAGTTATTCTTACGGATACATATTCAGAATTAGTCAAAAAGTATATACATTCATGAAACTAAATATACCAAAGAACATCTCAAGAAGTTTAAGATGAGTGATTTCTAACCAATGGCTATACAAATGCACCCTAGTTGTTCACTAGAAATGGATGAATTAGTCCAATAAGTTGACCAGAAAATCGATAGAGGAATGATAGGGCCCCTAGTTTACCTTACTACTTACAGACTTGACATCATGTTTAGTGTTTGTGTATGTGCAAGATTTCAAGCTGACCTTAGGCAATCACATTTATCTACTGTTAAGAGAATCCTTAGAAACCTAAAAGGCACTACCAACATTACCTTGTACTACAAGAAATATTTTGAGTACAAACTATGTGGATATTGTGTTTTTAATTATACTGGAGATAAACTTGAGAGAAAAAGCACAAGTGGAAACTACACATTTCTAGGTGACAACTTAATCTCTTGGTCAAGTAAGATACAAAGAACAATTGCCATGTTAATAACAGAAGTTGAGTACATTTCAGCACTTGGTTGTAGCTCTCAACTAATTTGGATTGAACATCAAATAGAAGACTACAAAATCCTGGAAATCAATATTTCCATTTATTGTGCTCACACTTCTACCATCTGGCTAACTATAAACCCTATAATTCATTATATAGCTAAACACATAGAAATCAAACACCATTTCAATAGAAAAGTAGTTATAAAAAATCTAGTTTGGTCATCATCAACAAGGGGAAGATTCTTGGAACTTAGTTGGTTTTATACTTAGAGTTCTGATCTTAACAAAATTACTTTAGAACAACAACAAATTTCAGCTCATAGAATGTCAAAGAACATTCTTGTTTTTGAAGACAATATAAAAATAAGATTTGATTCATATTTATAATTGAAGAAAATATTTGACATAGTTGAAAATAAGATATGGTCAACATTTGAAAAAGATGTGATCAACATCTTTACAACAATAAGATATAATCCATTTACAAGAAGATTTGATCAAAATTTATCTACAAGAAGGTATGAATTATTTACAAGAAGATTTGATCAAGATTTATCACAAGAAGATATGAATTATTTACGAGAATATTTTATCTAGATTTATCACAAGAAGATATGAATTATTTACAAGTAGATTTGGTGAAGATTTATCTACAAGAAGATATGGAATTATTTACAAGAAGATTTGTTCAAGATTTATCACAAGAAAATATGAATTATTTATAAGATTTAACTCAGATTTATCTACAAAAAGATATGAATTATTTATAAGAAGATATGATCAAGAATTGTTTACAAGAAAAAATGCTCACAAAAAGATACAATATTATTTGTGAAAGAAATTTGAACAAAATACGAACAATATCAATCTAATGAATTTAAAAAATCAATCTCAACAAAATACGTACAATATCAATCAGAAGAATTTACAAACTCAATCTTAACACAACACAAACAATATAAATCTGAAAATTTTATAAACTCAATTTGAACAAAATACGAACATAATCAATCTAGAAGAATTGCTAAGATTGGATTCATAAATAAAGATTTGGCTAAAGAGCATATTATCAAAAAGCATCTTATTCAGAATTATTTTTAAATAAGATTGATAGCATTTCAGCAAGTGTACTGAATCGTTACAAGTAATAATAAAATGATAGTACCGAGTGTCGAACTCAAGGATTGTGTTTTACTGTTGAATTATATTTAATTACTAAAATTGAACAAAAGGTTCCCAGGTTGATTGAAATAATATTTGAAATTAACAACAGTAATAAAATTGATCTTTTATAATGAGAAAAATGTCAGGGATGAGTTTCACTTCGAATCCAACCTTGGTGTCTAATTTGATCCTAGTTACCGAATTCCTTTATTGAATTATTACCGAATTCTCTTTATTATTCTTGCCCTAATGTCTTAGTGACAGAACCTTTAAATCCAAAGTAACCCCTAATTCCTTAGTAGATTTAAGATTAGAATTAAGCATTAGCCTATAGAAATTCTATTGTAAATTATTGCTTTGCAACTAATTTAATTGGTTGCATGACCTGCATCTATCCCTAGACTACAAATTCATGAATTTCTCATCTCAAGCATTCGTAAAGTCCACTTCTATTTCAAAATATAAATCATAGAACATTTTAATGTTGATCAAGCAATAAAAAGCATTAAGCACAGAGATGAGAAATATAATTCAATAAACTCATTCATATAACTAGAAATCAAATCAGAAAAATAAGGGTTTCATCTGTTTACACTCATCCCTAACAAATAGGGTTTAGTTACTCAGGGTAGAGATACAAAAGATAAGGATTAAAGAAGAATTACTAGAATGATACATGGATGATTCTTGATAAAACTGCTTCAATAGCGTTAGAAACGGTCGTCTTTGAGTTTCTATGTTAGGGAACAAGTCTCCCAAGTTCCCAAGAGTCAAAAAGATCCCTAAACAGTATAAAATTGTGTTTTTATGAATGCTGATGTGCGTCACGCGCCCCAGGCGCGGTCTTTGCGCTCCGGGCGCGTATTGATAGTACGGAATGGCTGGAAATGCGCTTCAAGCACGTAGGGCGCGCTCCAGGCGCACAACATCTGTTGTCTGACGTATTTTGCATTTTTCTCATCTTTTGAGTTTGAATTTGGTCCCGGTGTCTTCATGAAAGTTGTAGATATGGATCTTAGCTTTCATTAGCACTTGTATTGACTCCAATTGGACATCTAGAATTCCAGATATGGCTGCAATACTCCATATAGGTCATGTTGATTTCTCACCAAAATTCAGCACTGCACTAAAACAAAGTAACAACGCAAAACTACGAGAAATCTCTACTTAATTAAGCAAATAAGAACAAAAACATTTCATTAAATCAAATAACTAAAATCAACAAAATATATCAAATAACTCATTAAATTAACTAATGATTAAAGATAAATAAGACTAAAATCAATAAAAGTTATGCATATGATGAAGAGTCATCAAAGATCATCGTTAACCAAGTTAGGAATAAAGATAAAATCCCGAATTAAACAATGACTAAATTGAAGCCCTAATTTATCTTTAAATAGACACTTAATGTTGAAGAAGAAAATCATCCAAAAATAAGAAAAGAGTCTTAGAACTAAAGGTCAAAATTCCAAATACATCTTAGAGTTCAAAGAGAGAAACACTTGTTCGAATGAGAAATATTTTTTTATTGTTCTTCTTAGAGTGTGATAATCATTGTTATAATGAGCTTGTTATAAGCAACTACTCAAGTTCCAAACCATTGTATTGATACTCGATAATAGTGTACGTGTGCCTTCAACAATCTAGGGTTGTCAATTTATGTGGAGACGTCTTGACTGGTAGAGTCAAGGTATGTGTGTTCCTTAAAAGTTTGAGGTTTTCATATTGTGTGGATCATACTTGGCTAGTAGAGTCAAGGTGTGTGTCTTTCTCAAAAGTCTGGGATTGTCAAGTTGTTTGAGATGACTAGCTTGAAGGATCAGATGGATTGTAAATCAAGTTGTTTAATTAGTAGATTAAATCCTTTTGAGTGAAGGGACTAAATGTAGCTAAGATAATGGTGAACTAGGATAAATAACTTGTGTCCCTTTATTTATGCACTATCTAGTTTTGTTATTGCTTCTACTCCAATTAATCAAATAACGAAAAAGTTATCAACTTAGTCGAACATAATTTAACCCCCCCCCCTTTCTCGTGCTTGCACCTTCACTAGGTTTCTTCTGGTCCATTTTGATTTTAGATCCTTTTGGTCTTTAATAGGATTACTCTTAATCGACTAAGATTTTAGGTTATTTTGGTATTTACTAGGTTTATTGTAGTCCATTTTGATTCTTAGTCAATGTAGTTCGTGCAATAAGTGCAGAAGTTTCAATGGATTAAAATTTTAGGTCATTTTGGTCTTTAATATGTTTACTCTATCCATCTTTGTTGTTAGACAATTTAGTTCGTCCAATAAGTACAAGGCTCTCAATGGATTAAGATTTTAGGTCATTTTGGTATTTACTAGGTTTATTCTAGTCCATTTTGATTCTTAGTCAATATAATTTGTGCACAAGTTTCAATGGATTAAGACTTTTGGTCATTTTGGTCTTTAATAGATTTACTCTAATCCTATTTGGTTCTTAGACAATTTAGTTAATCCAATAAGTGCACAAGTCTCAATGAATTAAGATTTTAGGTCATTTTGGTCTTTTCTAGGTTTATTCTAGTCTATTTTCGTTCTTAGTCAATGTATTTCGATCAATAAGTGCAAAATTCTCAATGGATTAAGATTTTAGGTCATTTTGTTGATTACAAGAGTTATTCTAGTCAATATTGGTTCTTAGTAAATGAAGTTCATCTAATAAGTGCATAAGTGTCAACAGATTAAGATTTAAGGTCATTTTGGTCTTTAGTAGGTTTATCCTAGTCAATGGAATTTGTCCAATAAGTGCATTAGACTCAATGGATTAATATTTTAAGTCGTTTTAGACTTTATTAGGTTTATTCTAGTCCACTTTAAGCTTAATAAACAAAGACGAAAACAGTGACATTAATTTATTTCGATTATCGTTATATTTGAGTTCCTTATGAGACAACCAAGGTAACATGCTTTGTTATTTTGACCCATGTACAAAAACGAATCAATCAATGATTCATGTGAGCAATAACTCCTATTCCTTTTTTCTCGAATTTTCTAGCCAAATTTGGGAGCAAAGTCACCTACTACTTGACTTCTTTCGAATATTTTAACCTAACATATGAGGAAGCATATCGGTAATTTTTTTTTTTTTCTTATTTGGTATCTATATTTGGGAAAAAAAAGATTTTCATTCCTTTAATTGTCTCATATTTTCTAGTCAAATATGGGAGCAAGCCTCATATTCCTTGATTTCTTTAGATGTTCAGGAAAAATTTGGGAGCAAGACCTCCTATTCCTTGATTTCTTTCATATTTTGAGGACAAATTTGGAATCTACAATTCATATCCATTGGTTTATTTTAAATTTTCCAGCCAAATTTCAAAGCAAGGACTACTCATATTCTGTTTTTTTTTTTTTCGGATTGTCTGGCCTAATTTGTGTATAAGGACTCATATGCCTTGTTTTCTTTTAGAATTTATGGTCAAATTTGGGAGCAACGACTTCTTTGCCTTCATTTATCTTAGATTTTCTAGTCGAATTTGGAAGCAAAGAGTCATATATTATGGCTTAATTTGGGAAAAAAGGTTAACATTCCTTGATTTGTTTCGAATTTTCTTGCCAAATATTGAAGTAAGGATTCCAATTCTTATATTTCATTAGTATTTTCTAGTCTAATTTATAATCTATGATTCCTATTCCTTGACTTCTTTCAGGTTTTCTAGCAAAATTTGTCAGCAAAATTTGTCAGCAAAGACTCGTATTCCTATATTTCTCTTGGATTTTCTAGCCAAGTTTAGGATCAATGACTCAGATTCCTTGATTTCTCTCGGATTTTCTAGTCAAATTTCATAGCAAAGACTCTAAATCTTTGATTTCTTTATGGTTTTCTATGCAAATTTGGGAGCAATAACTCCTATTTCTTTTATGTTTTTTTGGATTTTGTAACCAAACATCATAGCAATTGGCCTTCGTAGTAAATTTCAAGCCTAATTTGCAAGCAAAAATTTGTATTCCTTGATTACTTTCAGATTTATTGGTCATATTTAGGAGCAACAACTCTTGTTCCTTATTTCTATAAGATTTTCTAGCCAAATTTTGTTTTAGATTTTCTAGCCAAATTTGGGAGTAAACACAAACACTCTTGTATTTTCTGGCCTAATTAGGGAGCAAGGACTCCTATTCCTTAATTTCATTCACAATTTCTCACAAAATTGTGTAGTAACGACTCCAATTCCTTGATATCTTCGGGATTTTGTAGCTGAATTTGGAAGCAAAGACTCAAGTTGCTAAATCTTATTCCCTATATTATGCCTGAATTTGAGAAGAAAAAAGACTCAGGGCCTGTTTGATTTGCTTTTCAAAAACAGTATTTTAGTTTTCAAAAAATTAAAAATTAAAAAACTTGTTTGAAATGTTAATTTTTAAATATCAATTTTGAAAACTATTTCTAATTTTCTATTTTAAAAACTAAAAAAATAGAAAGAGTTTTAACTAATTTTCCTTTTTAATTCTCCATTTTTGAATTAATTTGAAAACACACGGAGAACAGATAATTTTCAAATATTTTACAATTTATTTTATAAAAAAATAGCAATCAAATGGAGCCGCAAATTTGAACAGGACTTGAGCAAATCCTCTAGTTTGCACTTGTTTTAGCCTTTATCGTGATAACAGCTTACCGGTAGTTTGTTTACCAAGAAAAATATTATAGTAATTAAAACCAAAAGGAAAATACATATGTATTCTCACACTTAAATCATTTCAAATAAAATTATAAATCGAACCAAAAATTATGTAAAATTAAATATTATTATACATGTTTGGATCTTTATTTGTGAAACTTGTTCGGATCAGATTGAATTTTAAATTTATTTTTAAAATAAAATAAAACTGTATAAATAAAGGTTTTAATATACATTTTTTTATTAGTATGAAGTATTACTTTAATGCAACTTTAGCGGTAAAAACACAATTACAATTCTTGTCGATATCATTGAAGGGAGACAAATGTAAATTCATCTGTAAGTGTTCAATGATCTTGAGGTATTTTCTACCTTGGACTGGAGCATCATTTTCTCACCCTAAATTTATTCCATAAAAAACAAAATATTACTTCAACCTATTATTTATTTGTTTAATTTTTTCATAATACTTATTTTTTAATTTAATATTTATTTTACTATTTGATATATTCCAAATATAATCTATCAATGTTATTTTGTAATGTTGCCTTTTCGAATATTATTCATAATATTTTGCTTCAATTTTGTTAATTATATATAACTTTATAGTAATAATATAAAAATAATATTTGATAATTGTAATTTGAATTAAAAAACTTATATAATTTAAACAATATTAATTTGAATCATATTAAATTTTTAAAAATGTCATTCAAATCAAATTGAACCATGAGAATTTTATATTTTGATCAAATGAGGTTTGTCTTATAATTAATCAAAACGGCACGGTAAATACCACTAATTCACAGCTCGAATTGTTGAATTCGACCAAATCTATTATATATCTTACATAATTAATTTCATTCATTATAATTATTATATTCAACTTTAAATATATGTATCAAATAAAATTTTTATTTTATAGATTTTAAAAACAAACTTACCAAACAATTTTTTTCATTTTCTCATCTCTAAAATAGTTTTTAGAAATAGAATGTTCAAACAGATATTTTTAAAATTTTCTTCTTAAAAACACTTTCTTAAAATTAATTTACAAAATAGTTTTCAAAAATTAAAAAAGAAAACTCAATCAAGCATGCCCTCATATTCCTTTATTTCTTCCGGATTTTCAAGAAAGAAAGTTTTGGAGCAACGACTCTTATTCCTTGATTGCTTTTGGGTTTTCTAGCCAAATAGGGGAAATTTGGCTAAATTCATATTTCTTGATTTCTTTCGAACTTTCTCACCAAATTTTGGAGCAATGACTCCTATTCCTTGATTGCTCCCAGATTTTGTGGCCAAATTTGTGAGCAAGGACTCTTGTTCTTTGATTTCTTTCAAATTTTCTTCCTAAATTAGGGAGCCTCGACTCATATTCTTTAATTTCTCTTCGATTTTCTTGCCAAATTTGAGAGCAGAGACTCGTATTATTTGACTTTTTTTTGGAATTTTCATGGCAAATTTGGGAGAAACAACTCATATTTCTTGATTTCTCTAACGTTTTCTTGCCAAAAATGTGATGAATGAATCCTTGTCCTTCATTTATTTTAGATTTTCCCACCAAAATTTGGAGCAACCATGCATATTCATTAATTTCTCTCAGATTTTCTAGTCATGTTTGGGAGCAACGATTCGTATTCGATGGTTTCTTTCGAATTTTTTGGCCAAATTTTGGAGCTACGACTCCTATTCCTTGATTTATCTCATATTTTTTGCTAAAGCTATCAACAATGAAACCTATGTTGGAAACAAGTTGGCTTGAAGAAATTTGCCCCTCACTTGTTTTGATGATAACAAAATGGTATGGAGGAACAATTTAATGCATTAACATTTTGATGAAGTATGTAGGTTTCAGATCAAGATAATTTCATAGATTCTTATGTCTTATCCTCTATTAATTTGACGAAAACAATGTTGGGTCCTTGTTGCTTATGGAAACGTAAACTATGTCTTAATGTAGTTGCCTCTTATGTATGCAAATGTGTAATGGATCGTCTGCCTCTGATGAATTCAAGTGCATGCTCATCCGCCTCTCGTTTGCCTCTAAAAAGCGTGACAAACAAGTGATAGCCTCTACCTCTGATAATCACTTCAACCATCTAATCATCTGACTCCAAGTTACAGTGTATCCTCTAAAGAAGTCAAAGCTCTAGAAAGGTCAATGCTCTAAAGAAGAAAACATTTACGCATCCTTTGATGAACATCCTAAATCTTCTATCTTTATAAGATCTTAAGACATGTTTTGGACATCATATCCTCTACTTCCCAGCTGCTTTGAATGAGATACGCTAAATCAATTACAAGCTCATTGAAAAGTTTCTAAATCAATCTCAAAAGATACGATACTTCATGAATTATGTTGATTTCTTGTTCTCTATAAAAAAAAACATGCAATCTTCAAGAAAATTAAGAAACATATAAGATATAAGCACATCCACTCTTTTTCTTCTCATAATGTTGTGTCACTTCAGTGATGAGAGACTTTTTTAAGTAACAAATTTGTAAACACTCTTTGCGGGAGCTAATTCAGAAAAGCCCAAAACCTTTTGTTTGTAACCTAACAAAATAAATTTATCTAACTTTATACAAACAACAAATCAAGTGTCTTATGTTAATAAGCGAGGAACAACAGATATGACACAAAAGAATAGGACTTTCCAATTTGAGGTTAATCACAAAATGTAACATACTTGAATTAGTTATGGACTTGCCAAATCTTAAGCATGAATCAGATGTTCTTTGTGAGACATGTTAGAAAGGGAAATAAACAAATCTTGTTTTTCATCTAAAAAAGTTATTTTCACCTCTAGACCACTTGAACTTTTACATATTGATCTGTTTGGCCCTGTAAAGATTTCCTATATTAGTGGTAAATAGTATGGACTCGTTATTGTTGATGACGTTTCCAAGTGGACATGTGTAAAGTTTCGAAAACACAAGGATGAGTCACATAAAATTTTCATTGCCTTCTGCAAACAAGTAAAAAATTAAAAAGGTTTTTGTATAACAATGATTTATAGTAATCATGGAAGTGAATTTGAATACAAACTCTTGAAAAATTATGTGAAGAGAATGACATTTTAAATTATTTTTCTTCTCCTAGAACATCCCAACAGAACGGCATTGTAGGAAGCCAAAATAGATCTCTTCGGCAAATTGCATGTTATATTCAAAATAGAATCTATATTAGACTTGTTTTCAATAAGATTCCTTATTGATTCTAGAAAGGAATAAAGCCCAACATTTCATATTTTCATCTGTTTGGTTGTATATCTTATATTTTGAACACCAAAGACAATCTTAGCAAGTTTGACTCATGATATCAAAAGTGAATCTTTTTGGGATACTCTAAACAGTCTAAACCCTATACGATATACAACAAAGAAACATTAATTGTTGAAAAATCAACTCATGTCAAGTTTGATGACAAAAAACCTTACCATTAAAAGTCAAAGCTAGACATACACTTTATAGATCTATAGATTTCAAAGGAACCAAATAAATTAGATGAACCAAATGAAATAGAGGAATCAACAAAGTCGGTCCAAAGTGAATCAAAAGATCCACTTGAAAAATCATATCAAAAGTATGAAGAATCGAAAACTAGATTGAAATACTAGTCTTCCTATATAGATTCTCTTATTATAGGAAACAAAAATATTCCTTTCAAAACTAGACCCACTCTCAAGGAAACTTTTATGTTTAAACTACTATTTGAAATTGAACCTACATACAAATACGAAGTTCTATTAGATGATGGATAGATGCATAGTAGCTATGTAAGAAAAGATGAATCAATTAAAAAGGAATCACATATGGGATCTAGTCCTCAAACCTAAAGAAAAGAAGACAATAGAAAAACCAAGTGAGTTTTCAAAAACAAACTCAATGAGAAAGGTTAAGTGGTTAGAAATAAAGCAAGTCTTATAGCCCAAAGATACTACAATCAACAAGAAGGTATTGATTACACTATAACTTTCACCCTAGTGGCAAGGTTAGAGGCTATGTGACTTTTACTATATGTTGATGCATTCAATAAATCACTCTATATCAAATGGATGGGAAAAGCACTTTCTTAAATGGTTACATAAATGAAGAAGTGTATGTCAAACAACCTCCTAGCTTTGACGACAATAATTTTCTGAAACATGTCTTCAAACTAAAGAAATCTTTGTACAATCTAAAACAAGCTACAAGAGCTTCATATGATAAACTAAGCAACTTCCTTTTTAAAAATGATTTTGAAATAGTCCATCTTTTTCTTAATTGCCACTTGACCTAATATTCCATTTATTGTGTGTGTGTGTGTGTAAGCTTAGATTTCAATCTAACCCTAAAGAGTCCCACTTAACATATTTTAAGAGGATATTTAGATATATGAAGGACACTACTAACCTTGGGTTGGGTTATAAGTCATCCTCTAACTAAAGGTTAGTAGGTTTATGTGATGCTGACTATGTTGGAGATAAGCTAGAAAGAAAAACAAGACAATATATCTTAGTAGCTAGTTGCAACACTCAACTGTTGTGGATGAAGCATCAACTAGAGAATTTCAAAATATATGATAGTAACATTCAATCTTCTTGGATATCACTTCATCCATATGTTTAACCAAAAACTCTATATTACATTCTAGAGAAAAACATACAAAGATTAAACATCACTTTATAAGGGATTATGTCTAGAAGGGTATTTTAGACATTAAACTTGTCAATATTGATCATCAGTGGGCTGATATTTTCAAAAACCACTTTGCTCAGGACAAATTTAGACTCGTGTCTCCCACTTTCAATATCTCTAACCTTAATAAGATTAGACTCGTGTCTCCCAAGCACTATATTCATCCTAATGGTGATGCCAAAAGAACAATAGGTCAAGCAAATGGAATTTTGGTTGCTCTTTTTAAGGTTGGTGGTTCTAATGCTCCCATATTTGCATAAGATAACAAGGAAGTTGTTATGGAATATCTTAGAATGTGTCGGTTTGGCCAAGTTGTGGCCCCATGTTGTTTGTCTTTGCCTCAAGCTATAGAGGTTTTTGAGAAGAATAGGAAAATAGTTGCTTCGACTCTAAGGATTGAAGAGGATGCAGAAACACAACCATCGCCAATGAAGACATGACAACCCCTTTATTGAGGAAGAAACATAAGGTACTTTCAAACTCTAAGCACTGTATTCTTTTCTCCTTCTTTTAACCAACCAACATTATTTGTCCCTCCTTTGACCCTGTACCATTCACCCCTCTTATTTCTGACTCTGATACCTCAGATGAAATGTTTAAGGCTACCCTAGCTGAACATTTTTCTTCCCTCCAATACAAAACCCTTTCCTTCTTTCTTAAGCCTAGCACCTCAACCCAATTATATATCCCCTCCGCTAATTTCCCCATTTTTCTCCCTCTTCCACCCCAGTAAATGGCCCCAGCTCACCGCATATTCTCCATTCCTCTCTCGAAGAAGTTGTGCCTATTACACCAGCTCTTGTAAACCTAGTCTTTGGTACATCATTAGAAGACTTTTTTTTCCTTTTCTTTCCCTCTATTCCCTTCTAACGTTGCTACCACCCCCATCCCTCCATAAATCATTCCCTCCACAAAATATATTCCATATGGATTCCCTAACCTCGAAACCTTCCTTACCTCCTATACTATTAAAATCTCCTCCACCCAGAATAAAAATTTTCAATGTCTGGATCCTAATGATGTTTCAAAACAATGGAACAACGTCATTGTAACACCCCGATTTTTAACAGCGCAAATGTATTTTTTTTTCAAAACAAATTCATAAAAACAAAGAAATAAAGAAGGAAATACTTTTGGATAAATATTTAAGTCGTAACATAACGACAAAGTCAAAAATAAAATGTCAAGCTGACAATATTGGTATAGGTACAGTCTTTCAAATTAAAATAAACACAACCCAAAAAGAAAGAAATCTAGTCCCTATAAGTCAACCTAAAAGTTTGGAAGGAGCCCTTACCTCCGTTGTAGCTTTAACAATCGATTACGGCACCACGATTAATTCTGGTAAAATTTAAGTTTGTGACATCGCGTCAAAAACTAGCTCAGTAGCATCGTAGCGTGACAATGAGCAACTTTCCCTTTTGTCACTTCTCAAATGAAAACTTAGATCTAGTAGATTATTGGAGGTTTTATCTTTTAGTTTTTTTGAAAAACACTAACACCTGGTGTTGTGTTATCTTGAAACAGTGAAAGAAGGAAGAAAAGGAACAGGAAAAGAAGGAAGAAAAAAACGAACTCGCGAGGCAGGGCTTCTGTTTTCTCCTTTCCTTTCTAACACACATATATATAAATATATTTTACTTATATATATAATAATGTACACATATATACTTATAATATATATATATATATTATACATAAAACCAAACCCAAACAAATATATAACAACTCTTACACACATTACTTCACTCACATCTCTAACTATTTTGATAAAAATATATATCTACTCTTGTCACAACTCAATTGACAGATAAATTTTCTTCAACGAGTTATATTTCTAACAAAACTATTCGTTATTAAATTCTTCACAACGTAAATGAATTTTCTTCCGACAAATAATTTTAATCCAAATTCCAAAAATATATTTTTGGCATTTAACTCACTAAAAACCAAAAATTGGGCTAAAAGTCTAAGAAATTTAACACAAAATACCCTAAAATAGTATAATTTAGGATTTAAAATTAAGGGTCTTACATTACTACCCTCCAAAAAAAAGTTTTGTCCTCGAAACTTAAAGTACGAGTAACAATCCACACTAGGTTTGTACTCAAATTCAACATACAAGTCACAACTTGTTTCACCCGGACTACTCGAAGAAAGTGTTGCCTACCCCTTTTCATAGGGTGCTTAATAACTCTACACACTACCATAGCCGGTAAGGCTCGTCCGTTCCATTTTGTCTACTATTAACAAGAGATTAAGGACGATCAGTCCATCAATTTGTCAATAAATAACCAACAACCATGATGGTGGTTTAGACTATCTTAACCGAACTGTAATAGCGCTCCTTGCAACTTACACTTGAGGTTATCCTAATGTACAAGCGGTCAACAATCTTCTCAAGGTCCATTGAGTTTCCCTTATTTTCCTATAACTTTTATCATGTCGATGAAGTACAATTGCCCATAGCTATGTCACATAACCTCATTTACATCCACTTGGTACAAAACATCCCTTTGGTATCAAACCAAAACACTAAGTATGACACCAACACACTGAGCACAAAACAATCACTACAGTCGAGAACTTCTAAATTTCTCCATTGTCCACAAATCCTCGATTTTTCTTTAGTCATACAACTACGTCAAACCATAGTGTTCTTATCAGTATGTTATTCCAATTATAACTTTAATAATTCTATCCCCACATCTGCTTGGTGATCCAAGCTTCCTCAAATATTTTTGAAATCATGCCAAAGACTATACTACTTAGGACACACAAATTTCTTTTCAGTTTAGTACTTCATTTCAAGAGTGACATATCCAACAAAATCCAACTTGAATTTAATTCACATATCAAGGTCTACATTTGTCTCATGCCTAACACCTCAAATTCACGTTTCACTAGAAAATTTCTTACATACTTCGCAATTATGCACAAACTCGAAAATAATTATCCTACATCTACTGCCAACATTCATTCTGATGATTATCCTACATCTACTTCTCAATTTCGTTGCATCCTTCGTTTGCAACTTGATGATTATCCTTTCATTATGACAGGTCAAACGCATTGTATTCACTCAATCACTTTTCCATTTATACAAACCTTACATATCTACCTCGAACCTTGAAATATCTTCGTTATAGTGATTCCAATAAATCAAGGCTTACTAATTCCCACCAAACATTTCCATTTCATGTTCAATTGTTTCCTATCAAACAAACATTTAACTCCTTTGATTGACGAACACAATAACAACCCCCATGACATGCATTCAAGTAATGCTTTTATATCATTGGCATACCTTTATAATAATAATGTCTGAATTATAGGTGAGATAATTCCTTTCTTGAATCTTTAATTGTCATAAGCTACATCTCTGTGTGCTGCTCCAACAAATTTCTTGGCACATTTTCCAAAATTTGGTTCACTCGCTGGATTCTTATTCCTTCTCAACCTTCACCGAGATACAAACTGAAAGAATCTTAACAATCAAACGTCCTAAAGAATTATTTCTCAAATGTTCCCCATAAGCATTTCCTAAGAAATAATTATCTATAACTTCATCCTCATAAATTTTGCAGTAAAATATCTCAAATACCCACATACCTTTCATTGTTCATCTAGTCATTAAAACACTCATTTTAAATCTCAACACTTGATTTCCCAAGACCAACAACTAAATCATAAATCTACATTTTATAGATATATTATAGTATAATTTAGGATTCAAAATTAAGGGTCTTATAGTCATCTCCTTTGTCATAAGTTGAATTCATAACAACATGGATCATGGATTCCAGCTGGCCTCCCAGAACTCTGCAACTATTAGACAAACAACTTAAATCGTCTACTTATGGATGGTACTACTTCAAAAAGCCAAGAGAAATCAGTCCAAAAAACTCCTAAAATTTGTTTCGTCATGCTCATCTAGAATGCTCCATCTCCTTATAATGATACTTTTCTGGAGCCTTCAACAGTTGCTCCAGTCGCAGTTGGAACCAAGTTGGTTTTCCACTTATAATTTTGATGCTAACAAAAGTGTTTTATGAGAGCAATGAAGTTGGATTAATGTCTTCATTAAGTATGAAAAAATTAGAAGAATAAAATCAGAGGAAAGTAACCAGAGGAAGTTACTTGAGCATGAGATCAAAGGAACACAAGGTATACATGTTTGCCTCTGAAAGTACGTGCCTCAAAAGGTTCCGAAGATTTCCTTTGATGTTTGGGTTTGAAGTCTAGGTCTAATATTTGGGTCTGAATAATGGGTCTGATAATTGGGTCTAAAGAATGACTTTGAAACTGAGTTTGAAGTCTCCCTCGAAAACCCTTACATCTCTCTGATGTGCACAAATTCAACATATCTCTAAAGAGTTCATATCAAGGTATAATTAACTCTAAAGAGATTATTCAAATGATAAATTCAAAGCTCACAATCTACTAATCGAAATGGTGCAACACACTACAAACATTGCCTCTGGTATGCAACCTCTAATGTTGCATTGAATATATAGTTTCAAGAACGTGATTTTCCCAATGCCACTAATTCTAAGTCATACAATTATGCCTCTGACTATCATTATTCAAGAAACACAACATCTCACTCCAACAACAAAATAAACGCCTCTTATAGAAACTCAATTGCTTAAATTGATAGAATTAAGTATGGAAATAAAACTTAGCCGAGGCAAGAGTATGAAAGAAAATTTGTATTTTTGAAGACAATCTAAAATAAGATTTGATTCAGATTTATAATTGAAGAAAATCTTTGACCAAGTTGAAAAGAAGATATGGTCATGTTTTGAAGAAGATGTGATCAAGATTTTGTCAACAGGAAGATATGAATTATTTACAAGAATATTTTATCAAGGTTTATTACAAGATATGAATTATCTACAAGAAGAATTGATCAATATTTATCTACAAGAATATTTTACCAAGATTTATCTACAAGAAGATATGAATTATTTACTAGAATATTTAATTAAGATTTATCACAGAAGATATAAATTATTTACAAGAAGATTTGATCAAGATTTAAAAAATATTTATTTATAAGAAGATGTGAATTATCTGCAAGAAGAGTTTATCAGAATTTACAAGAAGATATGAATTATTTACAAAAATATATGATCAAGAATTTGTTACAAGAAAATTCATTTATTATTTGCAAAGATATGATTAAGAGTTTGCAATGAAAAAGGAGAAACCCTAACTTATTCTATATATAGATACTCAAGCCTAAGAAAGAAAACAAGAGAACTCACAAGGACAAAATTTCCTAAGTCATTAGAGTTCATACGGTTAAGGTCTAGAGAAACACTTGTTCAAAAGAAATATTTTCTAAGTGTTTTCTAGTTTGGGAAACGTTGTTACAATAAGCCTTTTAGAAGCAAACCAATGTGCTCCAAACTCTTGTCACCCAACCCAATAGTGGCTTTCATGTTCCTCAAGCAATATGTAGGTTTTCATGTTGAGTTGAGAAGACTTGCCTTGTAGAGTCAAGGTATTTTTGTTCCTAAAAAAGTTTGTAGATGTCAGGTTGTTATGAGAAGATTGGTTTGTAGGGTCAGGTGTTGTGTAATTCAAATTTTGAATTAGTGGATTAAATTCTTATAGGTGAAGGGACTAGACGTAGTTACCAAGTTGGAGTTGAACCAAGATAAATTAATGTGTCACTTTAATTCTTTAAGTGTTGTTTAACATCTGCCTCTGATCACTTAACTTGATTGCTACTACTTTTATTCTAAGAAAGTCACCAAATCCAAATCAATTTTAAATTAATTAGAAAAAATAATCCAACTTAGTCAAACACAATTCAACTCTCCTTTCTCGTGTTTTCACATTCAATCGCACCATTGTAGCTTCATGTGTTCATCCTACCTCCTGATGTTGCTTTAGGATTTGTAGATTTTACTTCTACAAGCCCCTCTTCACCTCCGTTTGGCCACATCTTTGATCCCAATCAGTTTGTTAGAAAGGATGATGTTGGTCACTTGAAAGATAAGACTTGAGTGTTTAGGGAGAAGATTTCCAAGAATCAATAGGATATTCATAATACCCTTAGTTTGATTCTGGTTGCGCTCACTAACCTGAAACCTTATTTGCTATTTTTTTTTCTTCTATATTTAGTTTTCTCTGTATTTATATTTTTTTCCTCTCTTTTTGAAATTCAGTTACTAATTCTCTCAGATTTTTGGCCAAACTTTGGAACAATGATTCCTATTCCTTTATTTCTCTTAGATTTTCTTGCCAAATTTGTCACTAGTGAAACCTATTCCATAATTTCTTTTAGATTTTCCAACCAAATTTTGGAGCAACGACTCCTCTCAAGTATTCTAGTCTAATTTGGGAACAACAACTATTATGAATTTATTTTTTTCAGATTTTATGGCACAATTTAAAAGCAATTATTCATATTTCTTGATTTCTTGCAAAATTTTGAAGCAACGCCTCTTATTCCTTGATTTTTCTCAAATTTTCTGGCCTAATTTTGGAGCAAATACATATTCTTTCATTTCTTTCAGATTTTCTAAACAAATTTGGGAATAAAGACAATTATTCCTTGATTTCTTTGGAACTTTCTAGCATAATTCGTGAGCATAGAATTCAATTACTTTATTTCTCTCATATTTTCTAGACAAATATGGGAGTAAAGACTCATATCCCTTGACTCTTTCATTTTTGACTCACCAAATTTTTGGAGTAAAAATTCATATTTCTTGATTTCTTTCAGATTGCTTTGCCTAATTTAAGAGGAAAGACTCATATTCCTTCATTTCTTTCGGATGTTCTGACCAAATTTCATAGCAAGGACTCCTGTTTTTGATTTGTTTCGAATATTCTGGCCTACTTTGGAATCTATGACTCCTATGTTTCTATGGAAATATCTTGCCAACTTTGAATGAAATGACACATATTTCTTAACTTATTTTGGATTTTCTTGCCTAATTTCAAATTGAGGACTCCTATTCCTTGAATTTTTTTTGGATTTTCTAACATAATTTGTGAGCAAAGACACCTATTCCTTGATTTCTTTTGGATTTTCTGACCAAATTTGGAAGCATGAACTCCTATTCATATATTTATTTTGGATTTTTGATAGTGTTTCAGCAAGTGTACTGAATCATTGCTAGTAATAATAAAACGGTAGTACCAAGTGTCGAACTCAATGATTGCGTTTTACTATTGAATTATATTTAATTACTAAAATTGAACAAAAAGGTTCCCAAGTTGATTGAAATAATGTTTGAAATTAACAACAATAATAAAATTGATCTTTTATAATGAGAAAAATGTCAGGGATGAGTTTCACTTCGAATCCAACCTTGGTGTCTAATTTGATCCTAGTTACTGAATTCCTTTATTGAATTATTACCGAATTCTCTTTATTATTCTTGCCCTAATGTCTTAGTGACAGAACCTTTAATTCCAAAGTAACCCCTAATTTCTTAGTAGATTTAAGATTAGAATTAAACATTACTGTATAGAAATTCTTTTGTAAATTATTGTTTTGCAACTAATTTAATTGGTTTCATGACCTGCATCTATCCCTAGACTACAAATTCATGAATTTCTCATCTCAAGCATTCGTAAAGTCCACTTCCGTTTCAAAATACAAATCGTAGAACATTTTAATGTTGATCAAGCAATAAAAAGCATTAAGCACAGAGATGAGAAAAACAATTCAATAAACTCATTCATATAACTAGAAATCAAATCAGAAAAATAAGGGTTTCATCTGGTTACACTCATCCCTAACAAATAGGGTTTAGTTACTCATGACAGAGATACAAAAGATAAGGATTAAAGAAGAATTACAAGAATGATTCATGAATGATTCTTGATAAAACTGCTTCAATGGCGTTAGAAACGGTCGTCTTTGAGTTTATGTGCTAGGGCACAAGTCTCCCAACTTCCCAATAGTCAAAAAAAAGATCCCTAAACAGTAAAAAATTGGGTTTTTATGATTGCTGATGCGCGTTACGCGCTCCAGGCGCGCAGGGCGCGCCCCAGACGCGCGTTGGCAGTACTAAACAGCGGGAAAAGCGCTCCAGGCGCGCAGGACGCGCTCCAGGCGCGCAGGACGCGCTCCAGGCGCACAGCATCTACTATCTGACGTATTTTGCATTTTTCTCATCTTTTAAGTCTGAATTTGGTCCCGGTGTCTTCATGAAAGTTGTAGATATGGATCTTAGCTTTCATTAGCACTTGGATTGACTCCAATTGAACATCTAGAACTCCAGATATGGATGAAATACTCCATATAGTTCATGTTGATTTATCACCAAAATTCAGCACTGCACTAAAACAAAGTAACAACGCAAAACTACGAAAAATCTCTACTTAATTAAGCAAATAAGAACAAAAACATTTCATTAAATCAAATAACTAAAATCAACAAAGTATATTAAATAACTCATTAAATTAACTAATGATTAAAGATAAATAAGACTAAAATCAATAAAAATTATGCATATGATGAAGAGTCATCAATTTTCTAGTCAAATTTCTGAGCAAAGGCACATTTTCCTTCATTTCTTTCAGACTTTCTAGCTAAATGTGGGGGCAACTACTCACATTCCTTGATTTCTTTTGAATTTTTTGCAAAATTTTGGAGTAAGGACTTATACTCTTTTATTTCTTTTGGATTTTGTTGCCAAATTCGTATGCAAGGACTTGTATGCCTTGATTTCTTTCGATTTTTCTAGCCAAATTTGGGAGCAACAACTCGTATTCTTTGATTTATTTGGATTTTCTTGCCGAATTTGGGAGATTAGACTCATGTTCCTTAATTTCTTTCTAATTTTCAAAACAAATTTGTGAGCAAAGAATCTTTTTCCTTGATTGCTTTCGGATTTTCTATCCAAACGTTTTAACAAAAAGTCTTATTTTTTTATTTCTCTCAGATTTTCTAGTGAAATTTGCAAGCAAACACTCATATTTGTTGACTTCCTTCATATTTACTCGCCAATTGTGGGACCAACGACTCTTATTACTTAATTTCTTTCAATTTTTTTATCTTAGTTTGAGATCTACAACTTATATTCATCTATTTCTTTCAATATATGACCAACGTTTGGAGCAAGGCACTATCAATCTTACCTTTTTCATCTGTTAAGAGAATCCTTAGATACCTGAAAGGCACTATCAATCTTACCTTTTTCTACAAGAAATCTCCTAACTACAAACTGAGTGAATATTGTGATTCTAATTATGTTGGAGATAAACTTGAGAGAAACACCACTAGTGACAATTGCACTTTTCTAGGTGACAACTTAATATTTTGGTCAAGTAAGAGACAAAACATCATTGTAATGTCAACAGTAGAGGCTAAGTACATTTCAGTAGTTGGTTGCAATTCCCAACTACTTTGGATGAAACATCAACTTGAAAATTACAAAGTCCTAGAATCTGACATTTTTATCTATTGTGAAAACACTTTTGCCATTTGTCTAACCAAAAACCCTATCTTACAATCTAGCTAAACACATAGAGATCAAACACCACTTCATTAGAGACTTTGTTCAAAGAGAGGTACAAAACATTCTGATTGTAGACATTGAACACCAATGGGTTGACATGCTCACCAAACCACTACTTAAACATAGGTTTGACTTCATCAAAAAAAACTTAAACCTTACCTTCATACCTGAATGAAGGGATGATAACTTCAACATAGTTTAGCTTTACATTAGTTTTTATATTTTCTTGTAATATGTTATATTCATGTTATTCACACACACAAAAAGAGAGCAAAAAAAAATTCAAAAAAAAAAGTATGACTTTCTAGTCTTTTTGTCTAATGACAAAAGGGGGACAAAGATATTTGATAAGTGGAGAGAAAATGATACTTAGACCTAGGAGGAGTCCTAAGTTAGGGGGAGTCAAAGAATTATAAAGAAAATTTGTTAAAAAAAATACAAGTTTTGTTATCATAAAAGAAGGGGGAGATTGTTGAAACCAAGTTGATTTTCTACTTAGATTTTTTATGATAACAAAAGTATTTTATGAGAATAATATATTTGACTTCAAATAGTAGGATATGAACAAAATCAGTCTGAAGAATTTATAAATGCTATCTAAACAAAATACGAGTAAAATTAAATTGAAGAACTTACAATTTCAATCTAAACAAAATAAGAACATAATCAATCTGAAGAATTTACAAACGCAATATAAACAAAATACAATTCAAAATTAAACAAGGACTAAATTGAAACCCAAATTTTAACTATAAATAGATACTCAAGACTGAAGAAGAAAATCATCGAAAAGCAGAAAAAAGTAGTCTTAGAGTTCAAAGAGAGAAATACTTGTTCGAATGAGAAATATTTTCAAAGTGTCTTTTCTTAGAGTGTGAAAGTTATTATTATTATTATTATTATTATTATTATTATTATTATTATCAACTTTGTTAGATGCAAATACTTAAAGAGAGAAACACTCGATAATGGTTTAGTTCATTGTTCAATCTGGAGTTATCACGTTGTTAAGAGAAGACTTAGCTTGTAGGGTTAAGGTGGTTGGTTCCTCAAAAGTCTGAGATAGTCATACTGTTTGGAAAGACTGGCTCGGAGGGTCAAGTACTTTGTAATTCAAGATATTTTAATTAGTGGATTTAAGCCTTTTGATTGAGGGGATTGGATCTAGCCAAGTTAGTGGCGAATCAAAATAAATCTATGTGTCAAATTACTTATGTTTTCATTGTTTGCTGCCTCTAAATATGATTGCTTCTAAGTTACCAAAACTGAACTAATTGCTTATTTATTTATAAATTATAAAAAATTATCAACTTTAACAAATACAATTCAACTATGTTCTCGTGTTTGCACCTTAATAATTAATAGAAGATCCACAATAAAATAACCAACAATCTAGAGAAAAATGAAAAGAGAATCAAACATAATACAACAATAATTATTTTTGGCAGAATACACCAACACAATACAACCTAATTAGATTAACAATACACACACATATATATATATATATATATTTCCAAATCAACCATTTTTACCGTAAAATCATATTACACTTTCTGTTTTAACCAAAAACTCTAAATCTTACAAGACAATCTCAAGATATGAAGGATCAATAATTTAGACATCTACGAAAAGGAAGGATGGATCTGTGCTAGATGGTTGTTTGAGGGATATAGAAAAGTGTAAACCAGTGGATTTGTAGTTAAAGCCTTTGAAAAGAAAAGGAGCATGGTGTGAGAGAGATAAGTGTGTGTAAGGTTACGTGTAGATGAAGTCCCTACAACATTTTAGAGTTACGGCAATACATGATTTTCTATAGTAAAAAAAATTGTTCTCATAAAATTAAACAGACAACAATTTTTTATATTTCGTTAATTTTTTTATAATTTCTACCAGAACACTTAAAAATTGTTCTAGTTGTTTATTGATATATTTATGCAATATTTAATAATAATTGTTTTAACAAAACCTTTCTCGGAGCCACATCTTTCTTGAAATCAAAAACCGTGAATTGTAACAAATATTTCATTTTCCCGCACTTCAGCAAAGCCTTCTTAGTTTCCCTATCTTGAAACCCTCTCTTGTGCGAAATGTTCACTTTCAGCAAAGCCTCTTTGTCGCGTAACCCTATTTCTATCCCTATCGAAGAACCTTTCGTGTAACCCTCTTTCACGTAACCCCATATTGCACATATTTTTTTTCCTCTATCACATAACTCATTTTTTCTCTCAACATCGTTCAACCTCTGTGTAGAATTTTTGCATCTTGAGAGACTCGCAACACTTCGACTAAGAGAATTGCTAAACCCTTCCACCGTCACTTTCGAGACTTCGCCATTCCATCTTCTTGACTTGCGACACTTTTTGGTATGTATTTTGTATCTTTGCTCTGTTATTAGATTTATTTTTCCTACAAAAATTTGAAATGTGCTCTAAAAAGAGTAGTATTGTTGAGTGAATTTATCTTATATAAAAAAATTCAAAGGAATTTCCGTTCATGAATTTAATTGTTTGTAAAATTCATTAACATTCTTTTGATTGATGCTTTCTGGTTTACGAAGAGGTGACATGATTATGGATATTGAAAGGGTGATAGAACTTAGACCATTAAAAAAGTTGGTTCTAGTAATCGAACTTGGTTGTTATAGATTAGATGACATATTTGCATAGCAACAAAAAGAAAAGGTGTTATGAAGGAACGAAGAAATGGGTGATTAATTATTTGCATACCCTATTTTTGTTTTGCAGATTTCACCGGAACCCTAATTTTTCAAATTCAAATTCTCAAAGGAATTTTGCCTCACAAGGTAAGAACTTGAACCCTCCTATGGTTTTATTGGATGTTTGTATTTGTCTAATGTTTTAGTTAGAGTCTGTTTCTCATCCTTAATTGATCTCTTTAAGTTATCAATTTTTCTTGAGTTTGTAATTTTAACTCTGTCTATTCTTGGGATGTTTACTTATTGTTCTTTGAACGAAAAAAATGTAGTCTTTTTGTGTGTGTGTGGAATTTGTTGGATCTTGTTACCTTTCATTTGATGTTAATTAAATTATTATATCATTATATCAACTGAACTTTGTAGTTTGTAGGTTGTTAACTTGTTATTTTGTATTTTTGTGGTTAACTTTAAGGTTTAAGGAAGATTGGTTTATACATATGATGGATTTGAAACTAATGACATGATTTACAAAATTATATTGTTTAACTGGACATAGTTATTTCGTATATTGTTTAACTAAAATTATATGGTTTATATTGTTTAATTGGACATAGTTGACTAAGGACGACTGGTTTATAATTTTTTTTTATGCTTCAATCTCTTTTTATTTGCATATTCCTCGGATTTCTTTTTCAATTGTAATAATAATATTTATCTACATTGAATGATCTCCATTTTATCTGTTTCAACTTATGGAGTAATCTACAAGATTTGATTGAGTCTTCTAGTTAATTGAATTAAAGTTGTTGTGTTTGTTTGGTTTTGTTCTCTCTTGTTCGGGAAGAGGGGTGGTCTTGTGCGAAAGCATAGCATTTCTTGTCGATCCCGCCCAACCTAACTAAGACATGCATCTTAATCCTTTTAGTTTTACATTGTTGAGGTTTCTAAGACATGCATCTTAATCCTTTTAGTTTTACATTGTTGAGCTTTTATTACAGAATGTTTTAGAAACTAATTTGGAACCATAATTTTCATTTTTATTTTTTATTTTTTTAGAGTTCTTCAACATTGTCATTGATAGAATACAATATGTTTCTAATAATTGGTTTTAAAAAATGTTATACTTCTTGTCCCTGCTGACTTTTCTATAGTGTGTATTTATATAATATTTTTTCTCTCTTATAAAAAGTCATGTTTCCAATTGTACTGCGTTTATGTTGACTTCACTGAGATTTTATTTGCTTATCTAATCTCGGTAATGTGATTCTCCTTCATCTATGTTCGTTAAGGGCATTTAGATTCCATGAAATGAATCAAATTGTTGGTTTGGAATGTGATTATGCGGAAATTCTAGCTTTGATCTTAACGAATCGATCATATGCATTTCACCATGAAGTTATCTTGTAGTTGTTGAGTTTTATCTGATCATTCCTCTTTGTGGATTGGTTGTTATCTTAATGAAGTGCATTATATAAAAGAGATAAAGAGGGTTTATAGAATAGAAGTTTGGCGATTTTGAATTGCTTTGGCCAAAAATTTGAAGAATTTCTAGCCAGTGTTACATGAAGTCATGAATGTTTATGGGTGCAGAATTTATTGACTAAATTAGAAATTTTGGTGTCATTAGATTTGAGAATCTTTATTTGTATTGGTTGTAACTTGTGTGTGGGTTTATAGTCTATGATAATACTAGTATATGATCCAACATCAAAAGCCTAATTTTATATTTATTACATTTTTGTGGAGATGAATCCTTTTTGTAATTTCTTTGCACTAATAATTTTCTACTACTATGGTTCGTCACTTTTTGCTAATAAGTTTACTTTTTTCTACTTTGTTCGTTTTCTGCTAAATTTAATACAACATTTTTACTCTACTACAACGCATAAAACTGTTGTCGTAATCTACAAAAACGGTTTTCTGTATGTGGGGAACCAAGGCGTCACCTTTGCCATGCGCAACGATTTTTTTTGAAACAACAATGCTTAGTGAAACCGTACTTGTAGTAACGTCTTACAGAACGGTTTTTCAAATTTACAAAGACAATGATTTTACACTATTGCCAAGTAAAAATCGTTCTCGTTGGCACTTTTTAATTAAGGTATGGCAACGTTTTATAACCATTGAAAAAAATAAATATAAAATATTTAAAAAAAAAACAATATTGTAAATTATGGTATTTTTAAAAATTATTTTTACTAAAACATTATTATTGTAATACTGTAATAAATTAACCAAATTGTATTTCTAGGAGAGTATGGTTCATAACTTAAAGATTTGTTTGAATGAAACATAATAATTGCACATATAATGCATACATAACTGATAAAAAAAAAAAGAAAAACAAACTACATGTTGAGTCCTTCATAAAAAAAATACTTGTATATAGAGAATGTTGGTTGGTATGACCTCAGTTTTAGTAAAAATGCAGAATAATGTCTATTTTAACAATATGCGCAGCAGTTTAATAAATTTTAAATTTACTAAACACAAGATTAAACAAGGTCCCTAATAATCAATCCTAGTTAATATCAAACAATATCAATTATTGATCATATGGAGAAATGCATCAGAAACAATTATTATTCAAGATGTTGATTATCATGCAATCACGTTAAGACAATTAATCATGCAAAGTCACTTAACACATAATCTTTATCATGCACTCAATCAATATCAAAAACATAATAATTGCAGAAATTTAAACGAGATAAGGGAAAAAAAAGTGTACGCAGATTTTTATACTGGTTTAGCCGCCTCGTGACGGCCTACATCCAATCCTAAGATTGAACTTGATCTTAGCTTTTTCAATAGAACTTCTTAGAATCAGTTTATAGATTTTACACGGTCCCTTACGCCGCTTCCAGCATGTGTCGAAGAACGATCCATGTCAAGCTCATCTTGAGCTCTTTGCATAGGCCCCACAGCAGCATGATGTCCAACCGTTGGACAACATGATTTCTTGACCTTGGGACAAACATCCTTGTGAATGCGTACATCAGCATCCGGTGTTGGACATTCATTTGGCCGATTGAGAGTGAGACCGACTCGACAAACCCATCAACCATCATGTCTTGGACTGCTGTTTGCCTCTCCAAGGTAGCTTCCCAGCCTTCATCAGCTGCGTCGGCTTCGGTGCTGCCATCGACAGAGTTTCCATGATATGGCAGTCCCGATAGGTTCAAGAACTCCTCATAAGACATGAAAATTTTCTTTCCTTTCACAATTGCTTTGAATCCAGTATCTGTTGCCTTGAAAGTAGAGTAGAAGGCTCGAATCAAGTTGGGATAAGAATCGAGCGAACAGGATAGAAAGTCTTCCAATCCATGAAACCGAAGATGGTTTTGAAACGTAAAACCATCATTGTCGAAGTAGGTGAAGTCTAGGACACGAGCTTCGTGAATCTTCCTCTTCACGAACGCAGGAGGAAGCTTAAATTCCTCAGCTTGTTTGTCTTGTGGAGCTGGAGTTTTCTGTTGTGGTGTCGCCTTCTTCTGTGGTGTTGTCTTCTTCTGTGGTGTTGAAGAAGCATTCTTGTTCTTCTTTTTCTTTTGCGATATTTCCTTCATCACATCAGCTAACAGTTTCTCAGTTGAGGGCTCTTTCCTCTTCTTAGATTTTCCTTGCTCTATTGCAATACCTTTGCCTTTATCTTTTAATGCAATTTTATGGGTAGGCACCGAAATGCGCTTGGAAAGAGTGGGAGGAGGAGATGGAGTTCTTCCATGGAAATGACAAATCGACTTACCAAATCGATTTCGAGTGTCTAATTTGAGAAAATAGACATATTATGGGTCAAATCGACTTGGGCAATCGATTTTATAAAGACATTTTCCTGTGTATCCACAGGATAATCGATTTAACCAGTCAATTTGTCATTTCGATGGAAGAACTCCATCTCCTCCTCCCACTCTTTCCAAGCGCATTCCGGTGCCTACCCATAAAATTGCAGCAAAAGATAAAGGCAAAAGTATTGTAATAGAGCAAGGAAAATCTAAGAAGAGGAAAGAGCCCCCAACTGAGAAACTGTTAGCTGATGCGATGAAGGAAATATCGCAAAAGAAAAAGAAGAACAAGAATGCTTTTTCAACACCACAGAAGAAGACAACACCACAGAAGAAGGCGACACCACAACAGAAAACTCCAGCTCCTCAAGACAAACAAGCTGAGGAATTTAAGCTTCCTCCTGCGTTCGTGAAGAGGAAGATTCACGAAGCTCGTGTCCTAGACTTCACCTACTTTGACAATGATGGTTTTACGTTTCTAAACCATCTTCGGTTTCATGGATTGGAAGACTTTCTATCCTGTTCGCTCGATTCTTATCCCAACTTGATTCGAGCCTTCTACTCTACTTTCAAGGCAACAGATACTGGATTCAAAGCAATGGTGAAAGGAAAGAAAATTTCCATGTCTTATGAGGAGTTCTCGAACCTATCGGGACTGCCATATCATGGAAACTCTGTCGATGGCAACACCGAAGCCGACGCAGCTGATGAAGGCTGGGAAGCTACCTTGGAGAGGTAAACAACAGTCCAAGACATGATGGTTGATGGGTTTGTCGAGTTGGTCTCACTCCCAATCGGCCAAATGAATGTCCAACACCGGATGCTGATGTACGCACTCACAAGGATGTTTGTCCCAAGGTCAAGAAATCATGTTGTCCAACGGTTGGACATCGTGCTGCTGTGGGGCCTATGCAAAGAGCTCAAGATGAGCTTGACATGGATCGTTCTTCGACACATGCTGGAAGCGGCGTAAGGGGCTGTGTAAAATCTGTAAACTGATTCTAAGAAGTTCTATTGGAAAAGCTAAGATCAAGGTCGATCTTAGGATTGGATGTAGGCCGTCACGAGGCGACTGAACCAGTATAAAAATCTGCGTACACTTTTCTTTCCCTTATCTCGTTTAAATTTCTGCAATTATTATGTTTTTGATATTGATTGAGTGCATGATAAAGATTCTGTGTTAAGTGACTTTGCATGATTAATTGTCTTAACATGATTGCATGATAATCAACATCTTGAATAATAATTGTTTCTGATGCATTTCTCCATATGATCAATAATTGATATTGTTTGATATTAACTAGGATTGATTATTAGGGACCTTGTTTAATCTTGTGTTTAATAAATTTAAAATTTATTAAACTGCTGCGCATATTGTTAAAATAGACATTATTCTGCATTTTTACTAAAACTGAGGTCATACCAACCAACAAAGAATAAAAAAGACTTTGTATTTTTTTAAAACTGTACTCTTATTAGAGGAAGATACAAAAATCTTTGACATATAAAAAGAATGTAATCCAACATTCAACCTACTCGCCTATATAAAAAAAAAATGTAAGCATTCTTGGTGCTATTGCCATAGCCATTAGCTCTTGGAAGAGTAGCTTATAAGAATTCAGCATAACCAAAAAAAACGCCTCGGACTTTAATATGGACAACTTACAAAATGCTGATGGAAGGTAGCAGCCAACATGGGAAGAGAAGATATATGGTCATCCACCTGATAAATGTCAGTTTTGTTCTTGCAGCCCCTACTTTAATATGGACTTTGGTAGTAGGTAGGACCAAGGAAAATCATTGCACTAAAACGCCTCCATGTATGACCATTTTACATTGTCTCAAAACCACACATTTAGTACCCACATTTGTGTAAAGCTTTGTTGATATTATCCATATGGAATACAGTAGTAAAAAAATATAAGATTTTTAAACACAAGCTAAAATGGTGTCTTGAACTTAATCCATAAAGCAAAACTTCTACCATAATATTTCTAAATAGGTAAGTAGAAGAAAAGATAAAAGTTATATGTAGAGACTTTCCAAGTGAACTCTCAAGTAAATAACATTTAGGTTCATACTTGAATACTGAAAGGAAAATTGTTAAGCTCTGGGCTGATGATTTTTTATATGCACAATTTTAAGGAGAAAGGTAATAACAACTTACAAAATAAAATAGGAGCAGCTGAAAAGGTAGCTTACTTATGCAAGCAGTTTTTCAATTTCTAACCAGTGTTTAATATTAAAACAGAAAATTTGATGAACAGATACTACTTATAGTTACATTTGTAAAAGGAGTCGCATCTCCTTCTTTTCCCATGTGGGCTGCTACCTTCCATCAGCATTTGTTGTCAATAGAACCTACAAAATAGGAAATACATAATTAAATGCGGCAGCAAAAAAAAAAAGTAATGCCAAGAACTCAGGATTTTGGTATATTATTATGCTCTTCATTTTAGATGTAGTCATTTTGTTTTCGTAATATATCTCTTAATTTGTACCTAAAAACCTTCCCTTCCCCTCTCATTACAATTTCATAATATAGGCTCAAACTCAATTTTTAATGCATGAAAGTAAATATATATGACAAAACTTACTTGATCACTATCAGATGTTCTAAAGGTACTTGTAGAAATCTATTCCAGAAATTGTTTGGTGGATCTTTAGGTTACGAGTAACAAGTAAGAGTCTATAAATTGTGAGATATTTCCAAAATATTGGATAATGTATGTATCTATAATTGGATTTAATTACCATGAAGTTCATGTTGGTGTAGTGGTTTTGTCCATTGTGTCCGAATGTTAGAACCTGAGTTCGAATCCGCGCTTCCTATTTATTTTTGGAAAAATTCGATTTGGAAAAGGCACAACTGTTGATTTAAAATGAAAAGGTGCAAGGAAGGCTCGAGCTCGGTTCCCACGCGACCAAGCACAACGTTTTACCACCAAACCATTGCATAACTTCAGTTAATACATGAAGTGTAATTATATATGACCCTTCGCAAATAGTGGCAGAAGAAGAATTGCAACTATTCCTAAGTGACATTATTTTCCTATAAATAGGGCCACTTTGGACAGAATGCAAACAACGAATTCAAGCAATTACCATCCATTTCTTTCATATACTAAGTCAACTTATTCTTTTCTAATGCATGAGAAAAGAATAGGTAACATTATTTTGTAACATACTATTGAGAGATATTCTTGGTGTGATAGTGCAAATCATATCAAGGTTTCCAAAGTATTCTAAAGGGGATTCGCTGGTAGTCTCATTTGCATCCGATTGGTGGGGGCGAATCGAACCTAAAGGCTAGTGTAACAACACGCTTTGGAATATACTACATATAATCTTCATCAACAACTTCACAATCAAAGTCTTGCAGCAATTGTCACCAACAAAGATCCAACATAAATCATGAATTGTTTTATACTTAATAGCACCTTTTATTTATGTTGTTAAGCAAATATGTCATCTAATCTATAACAACCCAGTTCGATTACTAGAACCAATTTCGTTTTTTATACTGAGTTTTATACCTCTTTGTAGACCAAATAAATATTGACAGATAAGGCAGAAAACATCAAGCACAAAGAAAAGTAGAAAGCAATAAGCAAAAGAATGTTAACGAATTTTACAACCAATTAAATTCATGAATGGAAGATCATTTGAAAGTTTATATATCAGATAAATTCACCCAACAATATTATTCTTCTTAGAGTACATTTCAAATTTTTGTAGGAAAAATAAATCTAATAACTAATACTAGTAGTATTTCTATTATTATCCCTTAATAAATTGAACACAAAGGTATATAATATAAATATACTACCACCTCAACGAACATAATTCTGGAATCGGGAACTCAAAATTAAAAGTGCATCAACAAGATTAAGAAAATTCAATTAAGAAAATAATATGCACAAGATTGCAACCAAGTTTCATAATTTTAGTCAGTCATACTTCCTAAACCAGTCATAATTTTGTGTCACCTAGAATTAAATTGTATTTTTGGAGTGAACCAGACATAATCAATTCAACCATTTGAGAAATTAGAAATCCTAATAGTAACCAGAAATTGATGTAGAGGTTAGGCGATAACAGAGAAAGGATGAAAATACATACCAAAAATTACCAAGTCACGAAGAGGTAGAAGTTTTGCAAATTTCGCAAAGGTTGAGCAAATTGTTGTCGATGTTGCAAAGTTGGGAGAAAACCCTAATCAATGCAGAGGTTGAGCGAACCGTAATCGATGCTGCAAAGTTGCGGGAAAAAGGGAGAAGTCTCACAAGTCACGAGAAAACCCTAATCAATGTTCATTCACAAGCTACCTTCACCAACACTTGTTTTCCCCCTTTTTCATTCAGAAACAAGAATAGTCAAGAGAGAGAGAAGAGAGGGTTACTGTTTTGCGCACACGAGAGATTGAAGAGGAATAGAGTTTGCAAGAAAGTAGAGAGGAATAACACTGTTTGCTGAGAAGAGAGAGGATAGAGGAACAAAGTGTGAGAGAGAGAAGAAAGGATTTTGTTGAGAAGAAACGCGAACGCGAGGCAAAATGAAATATCTGGTGAAAATTTTACTTTGCAAAAGAGAACGGTTAAAAACTAAACTATTACAACAATTTTGAACTACGTAAAATTTATTGTTTTACTACAACTAATTATGAAAACTGTTCTTTTTTCAATCCTATGAGAATAGTTTGTTTAACCATAAAAAATTGTCTTGTGGTAGCATCAAAATATTGTAGTGATTGAAGCAATTTACTTAAATTTTTTTTATCTGTGCAATAACTAAATGATTAAGTACATATAATTATACTGCTACTCAAAATTGTTTGCCATTGTATCTTTGAGTACATCTTCATGAACTTATTAAAAACACTCTAGATATACCTTATTTCATATTTCAGATGGGCGGCATCATGAACTTAGTAATTACATTACATCACATATCAATTCATCACATCACTTGTTTAGCAGCGTCATGAACTTATTAATTATATTACATATCAATTCATCACTATTACATATCAATTTTTGCTTTCCTTTTTTTTTTTTTTTCTTTTTTTTTTTTTTTTTCCAGATTGTGTTTTATAGAGATTTTGATAGAAGCATCCAGAAAAGATTAAAATTAACTTTTGATCTCTAAGATGCTTTACTTGGAACGTGATTTGAAAGGTATATTATATATTGTCCTCGAACTACAATTTCGCTCATGATGATATAAAAATATATACCATCCTTGAAGTACAACTTTTATATTGTTATTTGTTTTCTATGTTCACATATGATGATATAATATTGTTATCGAACATCATACTAATAATAATATAATAATAAGTTACTCAATCTATGTCATCTTTTAAGAAAAAATCAAATTATAAAGGTTATTTTCAAAACAATTGTAAAAAACTGTATAAATAATAAAATGATTTCGGGAGGAGATGATGATAAATTATCTATTGTAAAATCTTTATTAAAAAATTGGATGGCATAAGGGTCTCTTTGGGCGCATCTAGATTTTGATCGAACACGTACTAACATCCTTTTGAAATTATTTGTCATATATGGTAGTCTCTTTATAAACTCGATGGACAAGGAATGGAAAAATTTGGCTAAAGAGAGTAAAGAGTATCAAAACGATGTCGATTTTTTTCTATATTACACATTCACCAAAGGAAAACCTTGCAAAAAAGATATTTTGTGTCCATGTGTTGAATATTATAACACCAATTGGTTCACAAGGAAGGTAGTACAAAATCATTTAATAGCATTAGGATTTCAAAAAGGATATGATTTTTGGGTTCGTCATGGTGAAGAGAGAAAAACTCAATAATCTTAATGATGATCATGCGAATGATAAAGAGGATCAAATTGATGAAAAACTTTTTGAAATATTTAGAGATGTTACGCAAGAAGCACTAGTAGAAAATTTAGTTTTTAATACAACAGAGTTAAGTCGTTTACAGCAGAGTTAATTTTGTAAATATGTGAAACACGATTAAGATTAACACGATTATATTGACAACCAACTTAATATATACGGTAAAAATAAAATTAAAAAATTAATATATCTCATTTTACTTCGTGGCTAAATCGGTTACTTGGTAAACCGTATAATGTTAGTCTGTGACTAGGTAGGTTACTTGGTAAACGACTTAATAAAATGAGGCAGTGACAATTTTGTAAATATTTAAAACTTGTTTAATGCGGTTATATTGATAACTAATTTAAGACAGACTAAAAAATATATAAAAGATATCGTGTAATGTTACTTTGTGACTAAATCGGTTAATTGGGTAAACGACTTAATAAAATAAGGCATCACAATTTTGTAAATATTTAAAACTTGTTTAATGTTGTTATATTGATAACCGACTGAAAGGCAGACTAAAAAATATAAAACATGTCGTGTACTTGCGTTTTATCTTCCTGCTCCCATAACATCTATTCTCTAAACCTCCCCCTTCTATTCCTAACATCTACATCGTAAAGCATTTTACAACTTGGATTTGACTTTACAACCGTTGCCGTTTTATGGTCACCACTTTATCAATTCATTAAGACGGGTTTGATTCTCAACTTAAATTATATATTTCATTTTTTAGAAATTTTATTTTTTAGTATTTGTGCGTGGACATAATAGGGAGCAAAATAATAGTATTTTATATAGAAACCATATAGATAAGGCATAAACATTACAAACATAGTATTTTATGTATTAAAGACATTAGACATTGATATTTTTAGGGTGAGCTTGTTTTAGAATGGAGGGATCATAACCTGTGTCACATTTGATCGGATTCTCGGTTAACTCTGTTACATTGTCATGGCACACAAACACGCTCTTTTATTCATTAGGTTTGCCCTTTTATTTTTTGGTTGAAAAATACTCTTCAACAAAATAATTAAAAAAGATACAATAATAGTAGCATTTTATGTAGAAAAGCAAATAAGGTGTAAACTTTATAAATGTAGTATATTATGTATTAAATCTTAAAGAAATTAAAGGAACATAAATTAATTTTGAAATACATAAAAGAAATGAATTAAACTAATACACTTAAAAAATTTTCATGTTTGAACTATTTCAAATGGAAGTGTCCCATTTAAAATATTTCAATTATTTTGTGTTGTAAATTAATTGTAAGTTTCCCATTTAAAATATTTCAATTTTTCTGTGGCTGTAAATTTCACACATGTACTTTGATATTCACAAAAGAATAACAATAAGGAAGAAAACAATAATATACTAATAGATTATTCTTAACTATTATGAATACGACACTTTAGGACAATAAATAAAAAGTTAACTATACATTTTCTAAACAATAAAATTATTTTAGTTTTAATCTTTTACCTTAATGTTTGCGGTTATTTATTTTTAACAGGAGTAGTTATAGATCGTAGTTAGATCAATGTTAATCGTTTAACTGAAGTGTATCAAAAAAGCGTGGAAGAATTTTATGCATTTAACATTTTTTTTCAGGATTTTAATTTTAGAGTCAAAGACAAGCTTCAAATTATGAGTGTGACTATTATATCGTGTTACATATGTTGAACATTGTAACAACTGGTATTGTTGATTTATGATGCAAGTACATAAATTTTTTACAAGTTGTTATTGATTGTGTTTTTTTAATATTCGTATTATAAAAATTAGGATTCAATCGATATTGCTTGGTTTTTTTTTTCTTCAGATATTTGACGACTCGAGATCATTTCATCTGAATCAAATTAAAGAAGTTCAAGAACGTTGTGTGGATTTTATTTTGGAATTAATTGAAGAAAATGACGATGCTTGAATATATATCTATTGAATATTGCTAAATGTGATTTTTGTAATTTTGTTAATTGACATCGAAATCATTTTTTCGCCTTGTCAAGAGTAGTCAGAAATGAAATACATCTTCTTTGTACTCTATGTTTTGTATGAACTTATGTTACTGTATATTTTGGCTATTATATAGTTATATAAAATTGTGGTTAAAAGTACAAAATTTTGATTTGAAATTTAATACGAAATATTGTATTTGTGTATGTATGGAGCAGGAGCATAAAAAAAATAAGAAAATTATTAAAAAAAAAATTATTTTAACTCTATCTATTAAGTCTGATGATCAAAAGAACTCACTTAAAAAGATGATTTGTTGAACTGAATTTATAATGATGTTTAAGTCGGTTAAGTTAAGTCGACTTAAAGGGACGAAGCTCTGTTAAATCGGTTCATAAAACGACTTAAAAAACAACATGTTTACTAAGTCATTTGTTGTTAACTCGGACACGAAACTGACTTAAAATGTACATTTTAACTGACTTAAAAAGGTAAAATTCTACTAGTGAAGAATGTGAATTTAATGAAGGCCTCAACGAATATGAAAAAAAAATTTACAATCTAGTCGAAGAAGCCAAACAAGAGTTATATTTGGGTTGCAAAAACTTCACAAAAATGTCATTCACAATTCACTTATATTTATTGAATTGTCCGTATGATTGGAGCAACAAATCATTTAATGTTCTCTTAGAATTGTTGAAAGAAGTTATGCCTTCATTGAACATCCCTGTTACGTTCAATAAAACTATAGGCATGATAAGGGACTTAGGGCTCAATTATAAAAAGATCGATGCTTGCCCTAATGATTGCATGATATATTAGAAAGATTACGAGAATAACACATCTTGTCATGTTTGCGGTGCTCCACGCTGGAAGGAAATTGTCGAAGGAAACCATCAAATTGGAAAAAAATCATGAATCTTATTAAGTTGTTTATATATTCAAAGACGACTAGCTCATTAATGTCACATAAAGAAGAGCGCGTGAAAGATGGAAAGTTGAGTGCAGATGGAGAAGCATGGAAAGTCGGCTAGCTCATTATTTTGGTTAATTATAGTGATGAAAGCAAATGAATGCTATGTGATTAAAGGCAAAACGTGTGAGAAGAATTATGACATTCATGGTATTGTTCCTAACTATTGAATTAAGGCAATTAAAATAGAATCAAGTGGTACGAAATGAAGACAAAGCATTCATTAGTTTGCCACAAGGTCATTCACGTGTGATGGAGTACTACACACTAGTAATGATTCAATTTTGACTTAGTCAAAATTAGGTTGGCCACTCCGCAATCTAAAACTAACACAGTTAATTCCTAAAACTAATTAACAAGTTTAAAAATATATCATCCAATAATTAGAATAAATCATAAAATAATTGATATCAAAATAAATCATTAAATAATTAGAATAAAAATAAATCATGCAAGAAATGATTACTCTATTATATAACCCAGATAAATTTAATAGAATAAATAAAATAAAATAAATAACACGAATAATAAAAAAATAAAATATTTATGTCACGTTCGGTTTGTCAGCTAAAAAAAAAAGTCACCACCAATATTATTTTTTAAAAAAGGAAAATTAGATAAAACCTAAAGTAAAGTTATTAAAACAAAAAAGAAAAAAATAGATTTGGGAGTCGATTACGAATAGAGAAAATAATATTTCACTACATCGTCCGTTAAAACCGTTACCCTACAAACTATTTATTTTTACCCCAAAAAGAATAATAAAAAAAAATTTACATTAATGAAAGAAGAAAAAATATTTTTTTTATTATAATTTGGTTTGACAAGGAAAAACGTTGCTCCTACGTATCCCTAAGTGCAATAGGAAAATCAAAACACATATAATTCTTGGGTAGAAAATATTTATGTGTTGACTGATTTTATTATTAATTTTATATTTTTATTTAAATACGTTTAAAAAAATAAAATCAAAACGTAATAATAATAATAATAATAATAATAAAGATAATAATAATAATAATAATAATAATATTTATTCATGTATTATATCTTCTATTTTTGTTTTAAAGTAAAGAAAAAAAATTGGTTTTTTTTAAAAAAAAATGTAACATGGCGGTATTTGAACGAGACCGATGGATACAACAGTGAAGCAACCTGTTAAAGGATTTGGTCGTACGTTGTCGGATTTGTCGAGACACAAAGGCCACCAACGATTGGAGGTGAGTAATATGGCGCGGCGAGCGAAAATAAATTTCATCCGGCGGCAGCGACCATTAAGTATAATCCTAAGGGAAAAACCGAATATATGTTATTATGATTTTTTTAGTTATTTGATTAAGACATAATATGAATTTTCTATTATATTACAACATGAACTTTTTCAAAATCATATTATCTTCTCCTCTTTTGCCTATTAATCTCTCTTTTTTTTGCACTCTCAAATTGTGTTATGAATCATACCCCTATTGTCTTCTTGTTGTAGACTATTTATAGACTTTTTGGGTGTAGATTACAAAAGACAAGAGAGTAATTGTCAATTGATTATCATTAATATGTTATTTTTTGGTTAATTTTCTATTCAATTGATCACTATTATACTCATTTTTATTATTCATTTCTTTTTTGTTTCTTTTCATTCAAATGATGGCCATTATAATTATTTTTATTACCATCAATCTATTTATTCAATTAAATATGTTATTTTTTTTTTAGAAAATATTAGTAAAAATTTCTGGAAAAAAAATCAAAGTCAAACAGAAACCAAACACATCTATGATTTTCTAAATTTAAAGGTCTAACTATTTATTTTTATTATTATTTTTTTTATATATTTATTAAAAATCATAAAATAATAGACAAAATTAGGTGTCAGCACTTTGTGTTTTAAAAAATATAAAGAGTGAGTGTGAACCATAAAAAACAAGAGAATATTTTTGTTCTCTATTGATTGTATGCCAAAAGCATTACATCAATAATTTAATTTGTAGTACATATAAAACGCATGTCTTATTTGAATCACATATGAATCAATTTGAATAAATGTAAATTCAATTGAAAACTAATTTTTGACATGGTGGTTCAAATCATTTATGGATTACCTTTGAGTTTACAAAAATTTTGTGTAAGGACCCTTATTCCTTTATTTCTTTTGGATTTTCTAGGCACATTTAGGAGCAACTCCTATTCTATTACTTCAATCAGATTTTATGGTCAAATAACGGAACAACGACTCACATTCGTTAATTTTTTTTATAGATTTTTTGGCCTAATTTGCGAACCATATCTCATATTTTAGTGCCAAATTTGTGAACCATATCCCATATTTTAGTGCCAAATTTGTAAGCAATGACTCCTATTTCTTAACTTTTTTCCAATTTTTTTACCAAATTTGGGAACAACTACACCTATTCTTTTATTTCTCTCAACTTTTTTGGCCAAATTTTGGAGCAACCACTCCTATTCCTCGATTTCTTTTAGATTTAGTGGCCACATTTCTGAGCAAAAAGACTCATATTTTTTTATATCTTTTAGATTTTATGGCCTAACTTGTGAATAATGACTCCTATTCCTTAATTTCTTTAAGATTTTTTAGCCAAATATTTTAGCAATGGCCACCACTATTGCTTGATTTATTTCAGACATTCAAGCCAACTTTTTTGTGAAAAGATTCATATTCCTTTATTTCTTTATGTTTTTTGGCCTAATTTATAAGTAAAGACTCTTATTCATTGATTTTTTCGTACTTTATGGTTTATCAACATATTTTGATATGCTTTTTAAAGCTTGTACTTTGTGGTTTTCCATGTTTAATTTGATTCATAGTTCTTTTCTATCATATTTAGCATATTTATGTCGTAATTAGGTTTCAGTCATTATTTTAAATAATTTTTTATTTTTACTAGTTTCTTGAAACTCTCTCATTCTAAAAACGATAACTTAGGTTATTTTTATCTAATTGAGATAGTCTAAGATGTGTTGGTAAGCTGAGATGCAAAGCTACAACTTCTATGTTGGATATAAATTATGGTTTGGATGTCTTGATGGTCAAAATGGCTTATTACTTAGCTGGTAATTCGATTATGGATTTTGAATTACTTTGTCAAGTGATTAGTTACTATTTGGCTGTTAAACATCATTAGAACCCATTTTAGAACAAATTTCAGGTTAAGCTCATTAGGTTAGGTTATTACAAATAATCACATGATAACCTTTTGTGGCACATTTTGTCATATTTTACAAACCCTAGAATTCTTTTTTTGCGCTTTAATCCTCCATGCAAGACTAAATTATTGATCAATCCATTGAATATGGGACAGTTATAAGGAACTTGTGGTTTAAATATTTTATGTTTCATTTCATTTTTATAAATTCAGTCTTTTCCTTTAAATCTTACATCACTTGCAAACTTGTTTCTTATGTAGATACTTAATTGTATGAAAATGTTTTTTCTTCACTTTATGATTATTCAGAACAAAACAAACGTTTTCACTATTATATTATGAATAGAGATGGTTAGATTATATTTCAGTTAGTATAAGATTTGATTGAATTCGATAATCAAATTGTTTATGTTATTGTGACATTTGTTCTAATAACATAATTGATCCAATCATTTGACGTTTTGTTGAATACAAACTCTATAAAATTAATTGACAGTTGTTCGGTTTTGGGATTTTAGTGAACTCATCAGCTCTTTTAGAGGCACTTTATTTAGATATTTAGCCTATTGAATTGTTTTTAATTTTGGTCTCCATTTGCTTGGAACACTTATGAGGATCTTCTTGACATGGTCAAAGGTAGTATAACTCTTTTGGAGAACCGTCAACCCATATACTAGAGTTGGAATCTAGAAATTTTTCTCTCAATATCTTTATCTTCTTCCATATGGAAGAGTTCATACTTCTTTTTCTCATAGCTTTCTATACATGCTTATTCCCTTCATAGTTGCGAATTATAGCATCAAATATACTCTTTGTTGTTTCTTTGCTGTTGCATTTTTTGAACTCTTTAAAGGTGATAACATTCATCACGAATGTTTTGACTTTATGATGCATCTTGTATTGTTTTTTTTTTAATCAATGTTGACATTTTTTTATAGATATTTAAACATTAGCAACATATTTTGGAGTTTCATAGACATCTTCGACTATGTCCCAAAGTTCAGGGTCATGTGTTAGAAACTTATGAGCCTGTCTTTCCAGTAGTTGAATCTTTATCCATCAAACAAAGCAGATATGTTAACGCTTTCACCTATAACTTCAACATCAGAGTTAGTCATAATAACATAGATCTTTACTCAAACATGGTTAAGTGCTCAACTTTGAGATCCAACTCTAATGTCAATAGTAGAACGAGAAACACAAGAAATGGAGGGTTTAAATTGTGTTTTATTTATAATAAAAATGTTTTAACAAAAGTAAAAGAGTGATGAAAAAGAGAAGATAAAGTAGATATACATAACAACAAAACCAATTTATCCTGATTCACTATCAATACGGTAGCTATGTTCGATCTCTTCAAACCGAATGACTTAATCAATTAATTCACCAACAAAATCATACTTCCACTAAACACCTACTACTCAAACTAATTGTGTTCAAATCTTTTTAACCTTTTAGCTTAGTATAGTCAAGCTATTAAGAAATGTAGCCACTACTGGGCTAGGTTGCAAAAGAGTAAGTTTAAATTTTTCCGAATATTCTCACAAGAGAGTGTTTACAATGTTGTATTTTCAGAAACTATTTATCAGCACTTAGACAAAAACATGGGATATAGAGCAAGAATGCAGAGATGGTTGTATTGTGTTTATTACAGTGCGTTGTTACTGTCACCAGCGAATCTTGGGGGGACATTAGGTAGCCATAGACACCCCAATGTCCCCAACAACTTTTTTAAAATAAAAATAACTTATAAAATAATTAAAATAAAAACTAAATAAAAAACACTACATCTTTCAACTTAAATTTCAAATGTATGTATTTGAGTTTCGTATAGTGATATAAAAATCAAACCAATGATCTAATACATTTAAATAAAATCAATTAAATTCATTTTGTTTTCTGTTTCAAGCTCAATTTGAATCGAACCAAATAAACTCAACTCTGTTGATTTGAGTATGATTTTACTTCATTTAAAATCGATCATTGATATATGAATTAAATCGTTTGACTATATCAATAGTGTTATCTTAAATATGTATTGTATTTAAAGATTTTTTAATCATTTACATATTATTTTCTCCATTGTAGTTTAAAAAATGTTTATTTAATTCTTTTAATAGGATACAAAATCTAGTGTTTAAAAAAGAAAATTTTAATTTAAAATAAAGTATGTTCATTTTAATCAATGCCAACTTGATTGAGTTGAACCAAATCGAACATGCTATTCATTAGTTCGCGTTTCATTTTGTGATAAAAATTATAAAAACTCAACTAAACTAACTATTTTTTTTTTATATAGAATTTTTTTCCTCTCTAGACATATGAACCAAAGCAATATGTTATACCCATAACTCCATCTCTCCTAATACTATATTTAATTTATCAATTAAAGTTTTAAAAATTTGACACCCTCAAAGTATTTGTTCAAGCTCTGTCACTAGTTATTGTTGTATGGATCAATAAGGGTTACTCATCCTTTTACAACAAAACTTTAGGGTTTTTGACCATTGTCATAATTGCAAGAAATAAGCATTTATCATGAAGTTTTGTAGCAAATCTTCAGAGATTGATTCGTCATTAAACTATGTTTAGAAATAGTTTTTGTAATTGATAATGCGTATTTTGATATGGAATTCGAGAGAGCAAATATTGATTAGAGTATATCACATTGACGTTTAAACAAATAATGAATTCAAAATATTAAGCAAAGGAAGTAAAAATTTGTCTTTTTTAGAGCCTTGACTTTTTAGAGTGCTGACTTTTAATCAAAGTCAAAAGATCATAAGATTATCACTTGCTTGTCAAACTTATCAAATAATTATATGCTAGTTGTAGTCGTCAAAACCAAATTAATCATAGCATTGTTGCATTAACCAAATCACCAGAGGTGCGCTTTAGAGCGCGTTCATCAGACTCAAAATACGAATTATAGACCAGAGTCTTGGTGTTTCTTTAACTTAGTCCAAACATCAAAAGATGCAGCGCAAAGTCATTCAAAATAAACTTGATATAAGAACCACACATTTAAACAAAACATTAGTACTTTAAATTGTTTCCACAAAATAATCTTTCTATCATCAAAACAAGTAAGAGTGATAGTTGTCAAACCAACTTAGTTCTAACGGGATAGATGTGATTCTAGTGATGAATAGATGAGTCTCAATAGGAAAGGCTTCAACAAAAACCAGTTTAAAAACAAATTTAAGAAGCCAAGTAGAAAGGACATCAACAACAATAATCGAGAGAAAACTAAATTTTTACCATACAATCATTCATCGATGATCATGATTAGACGTTATTTAAGTTACACACGGTCACTTAAAAAGTCACATGAATTTTATTTCTAATTTTGACTATTTATAATTTAATCAATAGTTAATTAATAATTATTCCTCTCATTTTCTTATATAAAAGTGCTCTTATTGGATATGTTATATATATATATATATATATATATATATATATATGTAAGAGACATATCTAATGAGAATGTCTATTTTATGAGAGTGAGAGAACTTATTATTAGATTTTGTGTGGAAATAGATGTTTAAGAGGCCTTTGATTTTTAGACTATTTCATTTTGATTTGGTAGTTTAACCGTGAAACTTCTTTGTTTATGTATTTTCGGAATATGAGTAAAAGAGTCATGTGACTTGTTTTTTGGGTCACCAAATTCTCTTATGTCAACTTCATATTTTCCAAGATAACATTAATCCTCTATCTTCTGTCCCTCAACTTATTCATATTTAGAGCCGTCAATAAAGCCATAACTTATTCATATTAAGCCCCCTAGTGAAATAAAGTTTTTAAAGCTCCGACCCAATAGTTTTATTATTTTTTGTTTGCTTAAATGGGGCTCATAGACCTAATGTTTTGTTAATTGAGATAATTTTAAAAAACAAATCAAAATTTATTTTTCTCAAAAAAATCTAAAATATTTTTTTCTTGAAAAATTTTGTGAACAAAATAAAAATTATTTTTCTTGAAAATATCAATTTAATTTGTCGAATAAAAAAATTTCGAGAAAACATAAAAAAAAATCATAAATATTTTTTTATGGGAAAATTTTGATGAAAAAATTTTATTTCTCTAAAAAAGTCCAAACAAAAATTTTAAAACAATATCAATTTTTTTTTATAAAGTGGGGACGTAGGCCCAACTAAGCCCACAAATTTTATGGACTTTTTAGTTTTGGGACTTTATTTTTTAGAGCCTTTTAAACTATGAAGTTTGAGTATTCTATCAAGTACCCCGACAACTGTACCTGCCACCCCCAAGACACATGAAAAGATAATTTTACCATTTTAACCATTTAAAATAAGTTTCAAAATTGATAGTTTCAGTAGTTTCAAATTTTCAAAATAAGTATTACATTTCGAAAGTTTCAAAATCTGGAAAGTTCGAAACTTTCCAAATATGGATAATTTCAAAAATTTCTAAATCTAGAAAGTTTTGAAAGTTTTCAAAAATTCTAAAAAATTGTCATTTCGATAGTTTCAAATTTTCTTGAAATTTTCTATTTCGAAAGTTTTAAAATTTTAGTATTTTTCTATTTCAAAAGTTTCGAAATTCTGGAAATTTTCTATTTCAAAAGTTTGAAATATTCGATTATCACTTTTTTGTTTCGAAGATTTGGAAAGATTTGAAAGTCAAGATGATTTCTCTAAATATTAGAGGGGGGGTGAAAAGATGAGAGGTAAAGAAAAAATTGAGGTTTCTATTGATAGTTAAAAGGGCAAAATTATATTTTTATATGGGTTGAGGGTGTGCATGGTTGTAGTTTTTTTGCCCCTCCAACATGTGAGTTGAGGCCAATAATTAGTGGCTTTGTGAAATTATCCACCTCTACTCCTATTCCTCATTCATTTTTATCACCAATCTCTCAAACCACTTTACCGTGGGTTACACACAAACTTGCATAGTGACTCCCAACATTAAATTTGTTGAACAAAACCAGTTATTCTCAAATATTGTGAGTATCTATAAGTTTTAATTTTGTATTCTTAATTTTTTTTTTTCCATTCATTAAGAACCATTACAAGCTTTTGTAAAAAAAAAAACTGTACACCGTGCATATACTAAAATTAAATAATACAAAAAACCAACAATGGTCGGCATCAGATTTCACCATAAACACCATCCTCTATAAAAAAAATTCAGGATTTGAGTCGATTGTAATATATGCAAAATTAAAAAAGGTATAAATGATTGGAGCAATCCGACAAAGGTCGAGGCGACCATATAACTTTTGTGTGGCAGTGGTCATAAAACATTATCGATGGTGGCGATAGCAACATCACCAATAGTTCTTGATCTTGCGCAGTTTTTTTTTTTTTTTAAGATGTTGTGTTTTTATTTCTTGGAAGTTAAATAGAAGGCCTTTTATAATGAGAAAATAAATGGAATAATTGTGGGCGAAAATCTAGGGTTTTGATCATTGGATCTTTATTATTAAACTTAAGCATTGCAACTATTTATTCAAAAAATTTGAGATTCTCCTTAAAATTCTATGTTCAGAATATATCTAAATATATTATTATGAAAATCTCATGTTTCAGATAAAAGTATTTTACGATTTGAACTATAATTTAATTATATTTTCACTACTTCCCAAATAAATTGGTAGGTAGCTTTAAATCGATTATTCATTAAAACAAGTGTGCATAACTAGCGTATCAAATTTTTGTACCATTGATCAAATTATAAATATACATATTTTATAAGGTCTTATATCTTATATCTCTTTCATGAGAATTTAAGTCTCAAGTTGTAAGACTTAATACCAAGCATATAGAATTTGGCATTATAATCCATACATCTCAATAATGTAGAGGCAAGTAAGAAAATTAAGAAGAATCAAATTTAGACAATTGAGCTACATATAGAATTATAGTTTACGATTGTTGGAAATTGGTTCATAAGATACAATGAATTAACCAAGTCTCTGAACTTAACTTTTACATAAACTTTGAATACATCAAGTCCTATTACATTGTGACTAAAAATTAAGAACTAAATTACTCCTCCAACCTCAAGCTGCTCCAAAGCTACCCCCAGCTGCTAAATTTTAAAATAAATAGGGTGAGAAATAAATTCCAGTGAGTTCAAAAATAAAGGGAAGGGCAGTAAAAATATCTCTATCCAAGAGGCTTAGAAAATATGAAATTATAAGTTCTTTATACAATAAAACACTTTCATAAAATTGTGTCAATTGACACCTAGTTCTAATTTAGAAATCATTGAAATACATGACTGAAACTTTTCCTTAGAATATGGAAAAATTGTCCAATTGTTTTGATGTGAGTCACCAAAATAATTGAACCTGAAGGGTAAAGTTGGCTTGGCCACAACCCCAACCAGCGTCCTAATTGTTCTTCATTTACCTATTGCTTCATGTCTGAAACAACCCCATCATTATCCCACCATGACTTGAACCATTAATGCCATGAATTTATATGAATGACATGCATTATGAGATGTTACACCATGCATACATTATATTTCCAACAACTTAAGGAGACACAATTTAACTCATATAAAATAATTATAAGTCCTTGATTCAAACTGGAATCAGAGGCAAAAATTGGACCAAATGCAACATGATGATATTTTACCAAAGAGAAAAACAAAAACTCAAATTTTGCATACATATTAGAAGCAATAGCAGTAACGAGTGTAATTTGTGCTCGACAAACCTACTAATTGTTAAACAAGGTATGAGCATCTAATTAAACCGTTTTAACACATAAATTGATTTTAAAATAACATACAATCAGAATTCACAACATGCATGCCATCAAACATCACTTGAAAGCGATTTGTTAAAATTCTCTATAATATGCTTAATCATTTTTTTTTCTCACTCACTCACAGTAATTTCTTTTATTTCCTTTTCCCCAAATCTGATCATAATTTATTTAAGAAAACAAAAATGATTTATTCCTCATGATAAAAAAAAATTAAATTGGTTTTTTTTGCTCCCTTTTTTGTTGGATTGCAGCTTTGGCTCAAAATCCTCAGTTTTAGGTCGTTCTCGCATGCTTCATTGATCAAGTCATATTTCTAAGAGTGTAGGGACATATTTGGATATGCAATGTTTACAAATATTTTTAAAGAATCCTAAGAAGCTTTTGGGTTTGAAGGATTTGGAAAAGTAATGAAATTGGGGTTTGGAGATTGAGAAGTGGAACCTCACGGGAACAAGAACGAACGGGAAGGAGAGGAAAATGTTTCTGCAAAAATGAAAAGAAAAATATATTTAGGGAAGTATAGTGGAAAATCTCTTTTTTCCCTTTATTTATCCAAATATTACCATAGTGCCCATTCTTTAATTAATCAAAATTTAAACTATTTATTTTATTTTTAAATTAATAATTTCACCAATTAAGTTCTAAATTTCTCAAAATAGATAGGTTGTTACACAAGTCTTTGAACACTTTGAAGCCGCCCTTTTCATTCTTATATAGGCAGACTATATTAAAAATTCACCTACAATTATGCATTTCAATAAATATTTGTTATATGTCTATTAAGAGGAAACTTCATCCTACCATATTTACTTTAAACTCTTTGGGTTGCATCTATTGTCATTCTCATATAGGTAGACTATATTAAAAATTCACCTACAATTATGCATTTTAACAAATATTTGTTATATGTCTATTAAGAGGAAATTTCATCCTACCATATTTACTTTAAACTCCTTGGGTTGCATCTATTGTGTACTTCAATTACTATAATAGTGAACTTTAGTAATTGAACTCAAGAATTGATTCTACTAAAGTGTAAGTTAACTTTTCCACATCAATTAGATATAGGCTTCAATCACATCCATAATATGTCTTTAATAACTTCATCATCATATTCAAAATAGCATATCTTTGTCAACTCTTTCGTCAAAGAATTGCAAGATTTCTATTAACTTTAATAAACTTTGAACATTCAATCATTCATATAGATATACCTTTTATATATTCTTGATAATCTTGACCAACTATCATCAAACAATGACAATATTGTCATTTAATCATTTCACATTCTATAGCATACACAAACTTTAATAAGCATTCTATAACCATCAAACGGGCCCTTATATTATTATATCTTACTATATTTAATAAGCATTTCATTTTGAAAGTTTACTTCCCTTTTTAATATATCTAAGATATCATACATTGAATGTATTAAATATTTATTTCAAATTTTCAATTAGTCAACAACAATAATGATCATAAAAGTTTCACATAATCAAATATCACAAGATGAGTCTAAGTCATTTATTCCTTAATATATAAGAATTCATTTTTGTTCTATTAAAGAAACAATTTCTTCTTATTTATA